>CAXHSG010000088.1:0-600000 GCA_964019155.1 Osedax fenrisi
GTATAGCATGGGTTTTAATGATAGCATTAATTTTAAGTATAGCATGGGAGTTAATGATAGCATTAGTTTTAAGTATAGCATGGGTTTTAATGATAGCATTAGTTTTAAGTATAGAATGGGTATTAATGATAGCATTAGTTTTAAGTATAGCATGGGTGTTAATGATAGTATTAGTTTTAAGTATAGCATGGGTGTTAATGATAACATTAGTTTTAAGTATAGCATGGGTGTTAATATTAGCATTAGTTGTAAGGATAGCATGGGTGTTAATGATAGCATTAGTTTTAAGTATAGCATGGGTATTAATAATAGCATTAGTTTTAAGTATAGCATGGGTGTTAATGATAGCATTAGTTTTAATTATAACATGGGTGTTAATGATAGCATTAGTTTTAAGTATAGATTTGGTTTTAAGTATAGCATGGGTTTTAATGATAGCATTAGTTTTAAGTATAGCATGGATGTTAGTGATAGCATTAGTTTTAAGTATAGCATGGGTTTTAATGATAGCATTAGTTTTAAGTATAGCATGGGTGTTAATGATAACATGGGTGATAATTATAGCATTAGTTTTAAGTATAGCATGGGTGATAAGTATAGCATTAGTTTTAAGTTTAGCATGGGTGTTAATGATAGCATTAGTTTTATGTTTAACATGGGTGTTCATGATAGAATTAGTTTTAAGTATAGCATGGGTTTTAATGATAACATTAGTTTTAAGTATAACATGGGTGTTAATGATAGCATTAGTTTAAATTATAACATGGGTGTTAATGATAGCATTAGTTTTAAGTATAGCATGGGTGTTAATGATAGCATTAGTTTTAAGTATAGCATGGGTTTTAATGATAGCATTAGTTTTAAGTATAGAATGGGTATTAATGATAGCATTAGTTTTAAGTATAGCATGGGTGTTAATGATAGTATTAGTTTTAAGTATAGCATGGGTGTTAATGATAGCATTAGTTTTAAGTATAGCATGGGTGTTAATGATAGCATTAGTTTTAAGTATAGCATGGGTTTTAATGATAGCATTAGTTTTAAGTATAGCATGGGTATTAATGATAGCATTAGTTTTAAGTATAGCATGGGTGTTAAATATAGTATTAGTTTTAAGTATATCATGGATATTAGTTAAGCATTAGTTTTAAGTATAGCATGGGTTTTAATGATAACATTAATTTTAAGTATAGCATGGGCGTTAATGATAGCATTAGTTTTAAGTATAGCATGGGTTTTAATGATAGCATTAGTTTTAATTATAGCATGGGAGTTAATGATAGCATTAGTTTTAAGTATAGCATGTGCGTTAATGATAGCATTAGTTTTAAGTATAGATTTGGTTTTATGTATAGCATGGGTTTTAATGATAGCATTAGTTTTAAGTATAGCATGGATGTTAGTGATAGCAATAGTTTTAAGTATAGAATGGGTTTTAATGATAGAATTAGTTTTAAGTATAGCATGGGTGTTAATGATAACATGGGTGATAATTATAGCATTAGTTTTAAGTATAGCATGGGTGATAAGTATAGCATTAGTTTTAAGTTTAGCATGGGTGTTAATGATAGCATTAGTTTTATGTTTAACATGGGTGTTCATGATATAATTAGTTTTAAGAATAGCATGGGTTTTAATGATAACATTAGTTTTAAGTATAGCATGGGTGTTAATGATAGCATTAGTTTTAAGTATAGCATGGGTGTTAATGATAGCATTAGTTTTAAGTATAGCATGGGTGTTAATGATAGCATTAGTTTAAATTATAACATGGGTGTTAATGATAGCATTATTTTTAAGTAAAGCATGGGTGTTAATGATAGCATTGGTTTTAAGTATAGCATGGGTGTTAATGATAGCATTAGTTTTAAGTATAGCATGGGTGTTAATGATAGCATTAGTTTTAAGAATAGCATGGGTGATAAGTATAGCATTAGTTTTAAGTATAGAATGGGTGTTAATGATAGCATTAGTTTTAAGTATAGCATGGATGTTAATTATAGCATTAGTTTTAAGTATAGCATGGGTGTTAATGATAGCATTAGTTTTAAGTATAGCATGGGTGTTAATGATAGCATTAGTTTTAAGTATAGCATGGGTGTTAATGATAGCATTAGTTTTAATTATAATATGGATGTTAATGATAGCATTGGTTTTAAGTATAGCATGGGTTTTAATGATATCATTAGTTTTAAGTATAGCATGGGTGTTAATATTAGATTTGTTGTAAGTATAGCATGGATGTTAATGATAGCTTTAGTTTTAAGTATAGCATGGTTGATAATGATAGCATTAGTTTTAACTATAGCATGGGTGTTAATGATAGCTTTAGTTTTAAGTATAGCATGGGTGTTAATGATAGCATTAGTTTTAAATATAGCATGGGTGTTAATTATAGTATTAGTTTTAAGTATAGTATGGGTATTAATGATAGCATTAGTTTTAAGTATATCATGGGTGTTAATGATAGCAATAGTTTTAAGTATAGCATGGATGTTAATGATAACATGGGTGATAATTATAGCATTAGTTTTAAGTATAACATGGGTGATAAGTATAGCATTAGTTTTAAGTTTAGCATGGGTGTTAATGATAGCATTAGTTTTAAGTATATCATGGGTGTTAATGATAGCAATAGTTTGAAATATAGCATGGGTGTTAATTATATCATTAGTTTTAAGTATAACATGGGTGTTAATGATAGCATTAGTTTAAATTATAACATGGGTGTTAATGATAGCATTAGTTTTAAGTATAGCATGGGTGTTAATGATAGCATTAGTTTTAATTATAACATGGGTGTTAATGATAGCATTGGTTTTAAGTATAGCATGGGTGTTAATGATAGCATTAGTTTTAAGTATAGCATGGGTGTTAATGATAGCATTAGTTTTAAGTATAGCATGGGTTTTAATGATAGCATTAGTTTTAAGTATAGCATGGGTATTAATGATAGCATTAGTTTTAAGTATAGCATGGGTGTTAATGATAGTATTAGTTTTAAGTATAGCATGGGTGTTAATGATAGCATTAGTTTTAAGTATAGCATGGGTGTTAATGATAGCATTAGTTTTAAGTATAGCATGGGTTTTAATGATAGCATTAGTTTTAAGTATAGCATGGGTATTAATGATAGCATTAGTTTTAAGTATAGCATGGGTGTTAAATATAGTATTAGTTTTAAGTATATCATGGATATTAGTTAAGCATTAGTTTTAAGTATAGCATGGGTTTTAATGATAACATTAATTTTAAGTATAGCATGGGCGTTAATGATAGCATTAGTTTTAAGTATAGCATGGGTTTTAATGATAGCATTAGTTTTAATTATAGCATGGGAGTTAATGATAGCATTAGTTTTAAGTATAGCATGTGCGTTAATGATAGCATTAGTTTTAAGTATAGATTTGGTTTTATGTATAGCATGGGTTTTAATGATAGCATTAGTTTTAAGTATAGCATGGATGTTAGTGATAGCAATAGTTTTAAGTATAGAATGGGTTTTAATGATAGAATTAGTTTTAAGTATAGCATGGGTGTTAATGATAACATGGGTGATAATTATAGCATTAGTTTTAAGTATAGCATGGGTGATAAGTATAGCATTAGTTTTAAGTTTAGCATGGGTGTTAATGATAGCATTAGTTTTATGTTTAACATGGGTGTTCATGATATAATTAGTTTTAAGTATAGCATGGGTTTTAATGATAACATTAGTTTTAAGTATAGCATGGGTGTTAATGATAGCATTAGTTTTAAGTATAGCATGGGTGTTAATGATAGCATTAGTTTTAAGTATAGCATGGGTGTTAATGATAGCATTAGTTTAAATTATAACATGGGTGTTAATGATAGCATTAGTTTTAAGTAAAGCATGGGTGTTAATGATAGCATTGGTTTTAAGTATAGCATGGGTGTTAATGATAGCATTAGTTTTAAGTATAGCATGGGTGTTAATGATAGCATTAGTTTTAAGAATAGCATGGGTGATAAGTATAGCATTAGTTTTAAGTATAGAATGGGTGTTAATGATAGCATTAGTTTTAAGTATAGCATGGATGTTAATTATAGCATTAGTTTTAAGTATAGCATGGGTGTTAATGATAGCATTAGTTTTAAGTATAGCATGGGTGTTAATGATAGCATTAGTTTTAAGTATAGCATGGGTGTTAATGATAGCATTAGTTTTAATTATAATATGGATGTTAATGATAGCATTGGTTTTAAGTATAGCATGGGTTTTAATGATATCATTAGTTTTAAGTATAGCATGGGTGTTAATATTAGATTTGTTGTAAGTATAGCATGGATGTTAATGATAGCTTTAGTTTTAAGTATAGCATGGTTGATAATGATAGCATTAGTTTTAACTATAGCATGGGTGTTAATGATAGCTTTAGTTTTAAGTATAGCATGGGTGTTAATGATAGCATTAGTTTTAAATATAGCATGGGTGTTAATTATAGTATTAGTTTTAAGTATAGTATGGGTATTAATGATAGCATTAGTTTTAAGTATATCATGGGTGTTAATGATAGCAATAGTTTTAAGTATAGCATGGATGTTAATGATAACATGGGTGATAATTATAGCATTAGTTTTAAGTATAACATGGGTGATAAGTATAGCATTAGTTTTAAGTTTAGCATGGGTGTTAATGATAGCATTAGTTTTAAGTATATCATGGGTGTTAATGATAGCAATAGTTTGAAATATAGCATGGGTGTTAATGATA
Organism: Osedax fenrisi; assembly: GCA_964019155.1. Classification (NCBI taxonomy): domain Eukaryota; kingdom Metazoa; phylum Annelida; class Polychaeta; order Sabellida; family Siboglinidae; genus Osedax; species Osedax fenrisi. The sequence goes on from CAXHSG010000088.1 coordinate 4,736, forward strand.
TCATTAATTTTATGTTTAGCATGGGTGTTAATGATAGCATTAGTTTTAAGGAAAGCATGGGTGATAAGTATAGCATTAGTTTTAAGTATAGCATGGGTGTTAATGATAGCATTAGTTTTAAGTATAGCATGGATGTTAATTATCGCATTAGTTTTAAGTATAGCATGGGTGTTAATGATAGTATTAGTTTTAAGTATAGCATGGGTGTTAATGATAGCATTAGTTTTAAGGAAAGCATGGGTGATAAGTATAGCATTAGTTTTAAGTATAGCATGGGTGTTAATAATAGCATTAGTTTTAAGTATAGCATGGGTGTTAATGATAACATTAGTTTTAAGTATATCATGGATGTTAATGATAGCAATAGTTTGAAATATAGCATGGGTGTTAATGATATCATTAATTTTATGTTTAGCATGGGTGTTAATGATAGCATTAGTTTTAAGGAAAGCATGGGTGATAAGTATAGCATTAGTTTTAAGTATAGCATGGGTGTTAATGATAGCATTAGTTTTAAGTATAGCATGGGTGTTAATGATATCATTAGTTTAAATTATAACATGGATGTTAATGATAGCATTAGTTTTAAGTATAGCATGGGTATTAATGATAGCATTAGTTTTAAGAATAGCATGGGTGATAAGTATAGCATTAGTTTTAAGTATAGCATGGGTGTTAATGATAGCATTAGTTTTAAGTATAGTATGGATGTTAATTATCGCATTAGTTTTAAGTATAGCATGGGTGTTAATGATAGCATTAGTTTTAAGTATAGCATGGGTGTTAATGATAGCATTAGTTTTAAGGAAAGCATGGGTGATAAGTATAGAATTAGTTTTAAGTATGTGTGTTAATGATAGCATTAGTTTTAAGTATAGCATGGGTGTTAATGATAGTATTAGTTTTAAGTATAGCATGGATGTTAGTGATAGCATTAGTTTTAAGTATAGCATGGGTTTTAATGATAACATTAGTTTTAAGTATAGCATGGGTGTTAATGATAACATTAGTTTTAAGTATAGCATGGGTGTTAATGATAGCATTAGTTTTAAGTATAGCATGGGTGTTAATGATAGCATTAGTTTTAAGTATAGCGTGGGTGTTAATGATAGCATTAGTTTTAAGTATAGCATGGGTGTTAATGATAGGATTAGTTTTAAATATAGTATGGGTGTTAATGATAGTATTAGTTTTAAGTATAGTATGGGTATTAATGATAGCATTAGTTTTAAGTATATCATGGGTGTTAATGATAGCATTAGTTTTAAGTATAGCATGGGTGTTAATGATAGCATTAGTTTTAAGCATAGCATGGGTGATAAGTATAGCATTAGTTTTAAGTATAGCATGGGTGTTAATGATAGCATTAGTTTTAAGTATAGCATGGATGTTAATTATCGCATTAGTTTTAAGTATAGCATGGGTGTTAATGATAGTATTAGTTTTAAGTATAGCATCGGTGTTAATGATAGCATTAGTTTTAAGGAAAGCATGGGTGATAAGTATAGCATTAGTTTTAAGTATAGCATGGGTGTTAATGATAGCATTAGTTTTAAGTATAGCATGGGTATTAATGATAGCATTAGTTTTAAGCATAGCATGGGTGATAAGTATAGCATTAGTTTTAAGTATAGCATGGGTGTTAATGATAGCATTAGTTTTAAGTATAGCATGGATGCTAATTATCGCATTAGTTTTAAGTATAGCATGGGTGTTAATGATAGTATTAGTTTTAAGTATAGCATGGGTGTTAATGATAGCATTAGTTTTAAGGAAAGCATGGGTGATAAGTATAGCATTAGTTTTAAGTATAGCATGGGTGTTAATGATAGCATTAGTTTTAAGTATAGCATGGGTGTTAATGATAGCATTAGTTTAAATTATAACATGGATGTTAATGATAGCATTAGTTTTAAGTATAGCATGGGTATTAATGATAGCATTAGTTTTAAGCATAGCATGGGTGATAAGTATAGCATTAGTTTTAAGTATAGCATGGGTGTTAATGATAGCATTAGTTTTAAGTATAGCATGGATGTTAATTATCGCATTAGTTTTAAGTATAGCATGGGTGTTAATGATAGTATTAGTTTTAAGTATAGCATGGGTGTTAATGATAGCATTAGTTTTAAGGAAAGCATGGGTGATAAGTATAGCATTAGTTTTAAGTATAGCATGGGTGTTAATAATAGCATTAGTTTTAAGTATAGCATGGGTGTTAATGATAGCATTAGTTTTAAGTATATCATGGGTGTTAATGATAGCAATAGTTTGAAATATAGCATGGGTGTTAATGATATCATTAATTTTATGTTTAGCATGGGTGTTAATGATAGCATTAGTTTTAAGGAAAGCATGGGTGATAAGTATAGCATTAGTTTTAAGTATAGCATGGGTGTTAATGATAGCATTAGTTTTAAGTATAGCATGGGTGTTAATGATAGCATTAGTTTAAATTATAACATGGATGTTAATGATAGCATTAGTTTTAAGTATAGCATGGGTATTAATGATAGCATTAGTTTTAAGAATAGCATGGGTGATAAGTATAGCATTAGTTTTAAGTATAGCATGGGTGTTAATGATAGCATTAGTTTTAAGTATAGCATGGATGTTAATTATCGCATTAGTTTTAAGTATAGCATGGGTGTTAATGATAGTATTAGTTTTAAGTATAGTATGGGTATTAATGATAGCATTAGTTTTAAGTATATCATGGATGTTAATTATAGCATTAGTTTTAAGTATAGCATGGGTGTTAATGATAGCATTAGTTTTAAGTATAGCATGGGTGTTAATGATAGCATTAGTTTTAAGTATAGCATGGGTGTTAATGATAGCATTAGTTTTAATTATAATATGGATGTTAATGATAGCATTGGTTTTAAGTATAGCATGGGTTTTAATGATATCATTAGTTTTAAGTATAGCATGGGTGTTAATATTAGATTTGTTGTAAGTATAGCATGGATGTTAATGATAGCTTTAGTTTTAAGTATAGCATGGTTGATAATGATAGCATTAGTTTTAACTATAGCATGGGTGTTAATGATAGCTTTAGTTTTAAGTATAGCATGGGTGTTAATGATAGCATTAGTTTTAAATATAGCATGGGTGTTAATTATAGTATTAGTTTTAAGTATAGTATGGGTATTAATGATAGCATTAGTTTTAAGTATATCATGGGTGTTAATGATAGCAATAGTTTTAAGTATAGCATGGATGTTAATGATAACATGGGTGATAATTATAGCATTAGTTTTAAGTATAACATGGGTGATAAGTATAGCATTAGTTTTAAGTTTAGCATGGGTGTTAATGATAGCATTAGTTTTAAGTATATCATGGGTGTTAATGATAGCAATAGTTTGAAATATAGCATGGGTGTTAATGATATCATTAATTTTATGTTTAGCATGGGTGTTAATGATAGCATTAGTTTTAAGGAAAGCATGGGTGATAAGTATAGCATTAGTTTTAAGTATAGCATGGGTGTTAATGATAGCATTAGTTTTAAGTATAGCATGGATGTTAATTATCGCATTAGTTTTAAGTATAGCATGGGTGTTAATGATAGTATTAGTTTTAAGTATAGCATGGGTGTTAATGATAGCATTAGTTTTAAGGAAAGCATGGGTGATAAGTATAGCATTAGTTTTAAGTATAGCATGGGTGTTAATAATAGCATTAGTTTTAAGTATAGCATGGGTGTTAATGATAACATTAGTTTTAAGTATATCATGGATGTTAATGATAGCAATAGTTTGAAATATAGCATGGGTGTTAATGATATCATTAATTTTATGTTTAGCATGGGTGTTAATGATAGCATTAGTTTTAAGGAAAGCATGGGTGATAAGTATAGCATTAGTTTTAAGTATAGCATGGGTGTTAATGATAGCATTAGTTTTAAGTATAGCATGGGTGTTAATGATAGCATTAGTTTAAATTATAACATGGATGTTAATGATAGCATTAGTTTTAAGTATAGCATGGGTATTAATGATAGCATTAGTTTTAAGAATAGCATGGGTGATAAGTATAGCATTAGTTTTAAGTATAGCATGGGTGTTAATGATAGCATTAGTTTTAAGTATAGTATGGATGTTAATTATCGCATTAGTTTTAAGTATAGCATGGGTGTTAATGATAGCATTAGTTTTAAGTATAGCATGGGTGTTAATGATAGCATTAGTTTTAAGGAAAGCATGGGTGATAAGTATAGAATTAGTTTTAAGTATGTGTGTTAATGATAGCATTAGTTTTAAGTATAGCATGGGTGTTAATGATAGTATTAGTTTTAAGTATAGCATGGATGTTAGTGATAGCATTAGTTTTAAGTATAGCATGGGTTTTAATGATAACATTAGTTTTAAGTATAGCATGGGTGTTAATGATAACATTAGTTTTAAGTATAGCATGGGTGTTAATGATAGCATTAGTTTTAAGTATAGCATGGGTGTTAATGATAGCATTAGTTTTAAGTATAGCGTGGGTGTTAATGATAGCATTAGTTTTAAGTATAGCATGGGTGTTAATGATAGGATTAGTTTTAAATATAGTATGGGTGTTAATGATAGTATTAGTTTTAAGTATAGTATGGGTATTAATGATAGCATTAGTTTTAAGTATATCATGGGTGTTAATGATAGCATTAGTTTTAAGTATAGCATGGGTGTTAATGATAGCATTAGTTTTAAGCATAGCATGGGTGATAAGTATAGCATTAGTTTTAAGTATAGCATGGGTGTTAATGATAGCATTAGTTTTAAGTATAGCATGGATGTTAATTATCGCATTAGTTTTAAGTATAGCATGGGTGTTAATGATAGTATTAGTTTTAAGTATAGCATCGGTGTTAATGATAGCATTAGTTTTAAGGAAAGCATGGGTGATAAGTATAGCATTAGTTTTAAGTATAGCATGGGTGTTAATGATAGCATTAGTTTTAAGTATAGCATGGGTATTAATGATAGCATTAGTTTTAAGCATAGCATGGGTGATAAGTATAGCATTAGTTTTAAGTATAGCATGGGTGTTAATGATAGCATTAGTTTTAAGTATAGCATGGATGCTAATTATCGCATTAGTTTTAAGTATAGCATGGGTGTTAATGATAGTATTAGTTTTAAGTATAGCATGGGTGTTAATGATAGCATTAGTTTTAAGGAAAGCATGGGTGATAAGTATAGCATTAGTTTTAAGTATAGCATGGGTGTTAATGATAGCATTAGTTTTAAGTATAGCATGGGTGTTAATGATAGCATTAGTTTAAATTATAACATGGATGTTAATGATAGCATTAGTTTTAAGTATAGCATGGGTATTAATGATAGCATTAGTTTTAAGCATAGCATGGGTGATAAGTATAGCATTAGTTTTAAGTATAGCATGGGTGTTAATGATAGCATTAGTTTTAAGTATAGCATGGATGTTAATTATCGCATTAGTTTTAAGTATAGCATGGGTGTTAATGATAGTATTAGTTTTAAGTATAGCATGGGTGTTAATGATAGCATTAGTTTTAAGGAAAGCATGGGTGATAAGTATAGCATTAGTTTTAAGTATAGCATGGGTGTTAATAATAGCATTAGTTTTAAGTATAGCATGGGTGTTAATGATAGCATTAGTTTTAAGTATATCATGGGTGTTAATGATAGCAATAGTTTGAAATATAGCATGGGTGTTAATGATATCATTAATTTTATGTTTAGCATGGGTGTTAATGATAGCATTAGTTTTAAGGAAAGCATGGGTGATAAGTATAGCATTAGTTTTAAGTATAGCATGGGTGTTAATGATAGCATTAGTTTTAAGTATAGCATGGGTGTTAATGATAGCATTAGTTTAAATTATAACATGGATGTTAATGATAGCATTAGTTTTAAGTATAGCATGGGTATTAATGATAGCATTAGTTTTAAGAATAGCATGGGTGATAAGTATAGCATTAGTTTTAAGTATAGCATGGGTGTTAATGATAGCATTAGTTTTAAGTATAGCATGGATGTTAATTATCGCATTAGTTTTAAGTATAGCATGGGTGTTAATGATAGTATTAGTTTTAAGTATAGTATGGGTATTAATGATAGCATTAGTTTTAAGTATATCATGGGTGTTAATGATAGCATTAGTTTTAATATAGCATGGGTGTTAATGATAGAATTAGTTTTAAGCATAGCATGGGTGATAAGTATAGCATTAGTTTTAAGTATAGCATGGGTGTTAATGATAGCATTAGTTTTAAGTATAGCATGGGTTTTAATGATAGCATTAGTTTTAAGTATAGCATGGGAGTTAATGATAGCATTAGTTTTAAGTATAGCATGTGCGTTAATGATAGCATTAGTTTTAAGTATAGCATGGGTAGTAATGATATCATTAGTTTTAAGTATAGCATGTGCGTTAATGATAGCATTAGTTTTAAGTATAGATTTGGTTTTAAGTATAGCATGGGTTTTAATGATATCATTAGTTTTAAGTATAGCATGGATGTCAGTGATAGCATTAGTTTTAAGTATAGCATGGGTTTTAATGATAGCATTAGTTTTAAGTATAGCATGGGTGTTAATGATAACATGGGTGATAATTATAGCATTAGTTTTAAGTATAGCATGGGTGATAAGTATAGCATTAGTTTTAAGTTTAGCATGGGTGTTAATGATAGCATTAGTTTTATGTTTAACATGGGTGTTCATGATAGAATTAGTTTTAAGTATAGAATGGGTTTTAATGATAACATTAGTTTTAAGTATAGCATGGGTGTTAATGATAGCATTAGTTTTAAGTATAGCATGGGTGTTAATGATAGCATTAGTTTTAAGTATAGCATGGGTGTTAATGATAGCATTAGTTTAAATTATAACATGGGTGTTAATGATAGCATTATTTTAAGTATAGCATGGGTGTTAATGATAGCATTAGTTTTAATTATAACATGGGTGTTAATGATAGCATTGGTTTTAAGTATAGCATGGGTGTTAATGATAGCATTAGTTTTAAGTATAGCATGGGTGTTAATGATAGAATTAGTTTTAAGTATAGCATGGGTTTTAATGATAGTATTAGTTTTAAGTATAGCATGGATATTAGTGATAGCATTAGTTTTAAGTATATCATGGGTTTTAATGATAACATTAGTTTTAAGTATAGCATGGGTGTTAATGATAGCATTAGTTTTAAATATAGCATGGGTGTTAATGATAGTATTAGTTTTAAGTATAGTATGGGTATTAATGATAGCATTAGTTTTAAGTATATCATGGGTGTTAATGATAGCATTAGTTTTAATATAGCATGGGTGTTAATGATAGCATTAGTTTTAAGCATAGCATGGGTGATAAGTATAGCATTAGTTTTAAGTATAGCATGGGTGTTAATGATAGCATTAGTTTTAAGTATAGCATGGGTTTTAATGATAGCATTAGTTTTAAGTATAGCATGGGAGTTAATTATAGCATTAGTTTTAAGCATAGCATGTGCGTTAATGATAGCATTAGTTTTAAGTATAGATTTGGTTTTAAGTATAGCATGGGTTTTAATGATAGCATTAGTTTTAAGTATAGCATGGATGTCAGTGATAGCATTAGTTTTAAGTATAGCATGGGTTTTAATGATAGCATTAGTTTTAAGTATAGCATGGGTGTTAATGATAACATGGGTGATAATTATAGCATTAGTTTTAAGTATAGCATGGGTGATAAGTATAGCATTAGTTTTAAGTTTAGCATGGGTGTTAATGATAGCATTAGTTTTATGTTTAACATGGGTGTTCATGATAGAATTAGTTTTAAGTATAGCATGGGTTTTAATGATAACATTAGTTTTAAGTATAGCATGGGTGTTAATGATAGCATTAGTTTTAAGTATAGCATGGGTGTTAATGATAGCATTAGTTTTAAGTATAGCATGGGTGTTAATGATAGCATTAGTTTAAATTATAACATGGGTGTTAATGATAGCATTAGTTTTAAGTATAGCATGGGTGTTAATGATAGCATTAGTTTTAATTATAACATGGGTGTTAATGATAGCATTGGTTTTAAGTATAGCATGGGTGTTAATGATAGCATTAGTTTTAAGTATAGCATGGGTGTTAATGATAGAATTAGTTTTAAGTATAGCATGGGTTTTAATGATAGCATTAGTTTTAAGTATAGCATGGGTATTAATGATAGCATTAGTTTTAAGTATAGCATGGGTGTTAATGATAGTATTAGTTTTAAGTATAGCATGGGTGTTAATGATAGCATTAGTTTTAAGTATAGCATGGGTGTTAATGATAGCATTAGTTTTAAGTATAGCATGGGTTTTAATGATAGCATTAGTTTTAAGTATAGCATGGGTATTAATGATAGCATTAGTTTTAAGTATAGCATGGATGTTAAATATAGTATTAGTTTTAAGTATATCATGGATATTAGTTAAGCATTAGTTTTAAGTATAGCATGGGTTTTAATGATAACATTAATTTTAAGTATAGCATGGGCGTTAATGATAGCATTAGTTTTAAGTATAGCATGGGTTTTAATGATAGCATTAGTTTTAATGATAGCATGGGAGTTAATGATAGCATTAGTTTTAAGTATAGCATGTGCGTTAATGATAGCATTAGTTTTAAGTATAGATTTGGTTTTATGTATAGCATGGGTTTTAATGATAGCATTAGTTTTAAGTATAGCATGGATGTTAGTGATAGCAATAGTTTTAAGTATAGAATGGGTTTTAATGATAGAATTAGTTTTAAGTATAGCATGGGTGTTAATGATAACATGGGTGATAATTATAGCATTAGTTTTAAGTATAGCATGGGTGATAAGTATAGCATTAGTTTTAAGTTTAGCATGGGTGTTAATGATAGCATTAGTTTTATGTTTAACATGGGTGTTCATGATATAATTAGTTTTAAGTATAGCATGGGTTTTAATGATAACATTAGTTTTAAGTATAGCATGGGTGTTAATGATAGCATTAGTTTTAAGTATAGCATGGGTGTTAATGATAGCATTAGTTTTAAGTATAGCATGGGTGTTAATGATAGCATTAGTTTAAATTATAACATGGGTGTTAATGATAGCATTAGTTTTAAGTAAAGCATGGGTGTTAATGATAGCATTGGTTTTAAGTATAGCATGGGTGTTAATGATAGCATTAGTTTTAAGTATAGCATGGGTGTTAATGATAGCATTAGTTTTAAGTATAGAATGGGTGTTAATGATAGCATTAGTTTTAAGTATAGCATGGGTGTTAATGATAGCATTAGTTTTAAGTATAGCATGGGTGTTAATGATAGCATTAGTTTTAAATATAGCATGGGTGTTAATGATAGTATTAGTTTTAAGTATAGTATGGGTATTAATGATAGCATTAGTTTTAAGTATAGCATGGATGTTAATTATAGCATTAGTTTTAAGTATAGCATGGGTGTTAATGATAGCATTAGTTTTAAGTATAGCATGGGTGTTAATGATATCATTATTTTTAAGTATAGCATGGGTTTTAATGATAGCATTAGTTTTAAGTATAGCATGGATGTTAGTGATAGCAATAGTTTTAAGTATAGAATGGGTTTTAATGATAGAATTAGTTTTAAGTATAGCATGGGTGTTAATGATAACATGGGTGATAATTATAGCATTAGTTTTAAGTATAGCATGGGTGATAAGTATAGCATTAGTTTTAAGTTTAGCATGGGTGTTAATGATAGCATTAGTTTTATGTTTAACATGGGTGTTCATGATATAATTAGTTTTAAGTATAGCATGGGTTTTAATGATAACATTAGTTTTAAGTATAGCATGGGTGTTAATGATAGCATTAGTTTTAAGTATAGCATGGGTGTTAATGATAGCATTAGTTTTAAGTATAGCATGGGTATTAATGATAGCATTAGTTTAAATTATAACATGGGTGTTAATGATAGCATTAGTTTTAAGTAAAGCATGGGTGTTAATGATAGCATTGGTTTTAAGTATAGCATGGGTGATAAGTATAGCATTAGTTTTAAGTATAGCATGGGTGTTAATGATAGAATTAGTTTTAAGTATAGCATGGGTGTTAATGATAGCATTAGTTTAAATTATAACATGGATGTTAATGATAGCATTAGTTTTAAGTATAGCATGGGTATTAATGATAGCATTAGTTTTAAGAATAGCATGGGTGATAAGTATTGCATTAGTTTTAAGTATAGCATGGGTGTTAATGATAGCATTAGTTTTAAGTATAGCATGGATGTTAATTATCGCATTAGTTTTAAGTATAGCATGGGTGTTAATGATAGTATTAATTTTAAGTATAGTATGGGTATTAATGATAGCATTAGTTTTAAGTATAGCATGGGTTTTAATGATAGCATTAGTTTTAAGTATAGCATGGGAGTTAATGATAGCATTAGTTTTAAGTATAGCATGTGCGTTAATGATAGCATTAGTTTTAAGCATAGCATGGGTGATAAGTATAGCATTAGTTTTAAGTATAGCATGGGTGTTAATGATAGCATTAGTTTTAAGTATAGCATGGGTTTTAATGATAGCATTAGTTTTAAGTATAGCATGGGAGTTAATGATAGCATTAGTTTTAAGCATAGCATGTGCGTTAATGATAGCATTAGTTTTAAGTATAGATTTGGTTTTAAGTATAGCATGGGTTTTAATGATAGCATTAGTTTTAAGTATAGCATGGATGTCAGTGATAGCATTAGTTTTAAGTATAGCATGGGTTTTAATGATAGCATTAGTTTTAAGTATAGCATGGGTGTTAATGATAACATGGGTGATAATTATAGCATTAGTTTTATGTTTAACATGGGTGTTCATGATAGAATTAGTTTTAAGTATAGCATGGGTTTTAATGATAACATTAGTTTTAAGTATAGCATGGGTGTTAATGATAGCATTAGTTTTAAGTATAGCATGGGTGTTAATGATAGCATTAGTTTTAAGTATAGCATGGGTGTTAATGATAGCATTAGTTTTAAGTATAGCATGGGTGTTAATGATAGCATTAGTTTAAATTATAACATGGGTGTTAATGATAGCATTAGTTTTAAGTATAGCATGTGCGTTAATGATAGCATTAGTTTTAAGTATAGCATGGGTGTTAATGATAGCATTAGTTTTAAGTATAGCATGGGTGTTAATGATAGCATTAGTTTTAAGTATAGCATGGGTTTTAATGATAGCATTAGTTTTAAGTATAGCATGGGTATTAATGATAGCATTAGTTTTAAGTATAGCATGGGTGTTAATGATAGCATTAGTTTTAAGTATAGCATGGGTTTTAATGATAGCATTAGTTTTAAGTATAGCATGGGTATTAATGATAGCATTAGTTTTAAGTATAGCATGGGTGTTAAATATAGTATTAGTTTTAAGTATATCATGGATATTAGTTAAGCATTAGTTTTAAGTATAGCATGGGTTTTAATGATAACATTAATTTTAAGTATAGCATGGGCGTTAATGATAGCATTAGTTTTAAGTATAGCATTGGTTTTAATGATAGCATTAGTTTTAATTATAGCATGGGAGTTAATGATAGCATTAGTTTTAAGTATAGCATGGGTGTTAATGATAACATGGGTGATAATTATAGCATTAGTTTTAAGTATAGCATGGGTGATAAGTATAGCATTAGTTTTAAGTTTAGCATGGGTGTTAATGATAGCATTAGTTTTATGTTTAACATGGGTGTTCATGATATAATTAGTTTTAAGTATAGCATGGGTTTTAATGATAACATTAGTTTTAAGTATAGCATGGGTGTTAATGATAGCATTAGTTTTAAGTATAGCATGGGTGTTAATGATAGCATTAGTTTTAAGTATAGCATGGGTGTTAATGATAGCATTAGTTTAAATTATAACATGGGTGTTAATGATAGCATTAGTTTTAAGTAAAGCATGGGTGTTAATGATAGCATTGGTTTTAAGTATAGCATGGGTGTTAATGATAGCATTAGTTTTAAGTATAGCATGGGTGTTAATGATAGCATTAGTTTTAAGTATAGAATGGGTGTTAATGATAGCATTAGTTTTAAGTATAGCATGGGTGTTAATGATAGCATTAGTTTTAAGTATAGCATGGGTGTTAATGATAGCATTAGTTTTAAATATAGCATGGGTGTTAATGATAGTATTAGTTTTAAGTATAGTATGGGTATTAATGATAGCATTAGTTTTAAGTATATCATGGGTGTTAATGATAGCATTAGTTTTAAGTATAGCATGGGTGTTAATGATAGCATTAGTTTTAAGAATAGCATGGGTGATAAGTATAGCATTAGTTTTAAGTATAGAATGGGTGTTAATGATAGCATTAGTTTTAAGTATAGCATGGATGTTAATTATAGCATTAGTTTTAAGTATAGCATGGGTGTTAATGATAGCATTAGTTTTAAGTATAGCATGGGTGTTAATGATATCATTATTTTTAAGTATAGCATGGGTTTTAATGATAGCATTAGTTTTAATTATAGCATGGGTGTTAATGATAGCATTGATTTTAAGTATAACATGGATGTTAATGATAGCATTAGTTTTAAGTATAGAATGGGAGTTAATGATAGCATTAGTTTTAAGTATAGCATGTGCGTTAATGATAGCATTAGTTTTAAGTATAGATTTGGTTTAATGTATAGCATGGGTTTTAATGATAGCATTAGTTTTAAGTATAGCATGGATGTTAGTGATAGCAATAGTTTTAAGTATAGAATGGGTTTTAATGATAGAATTAGTTTTAAGTATAGCATGGGTGTTAATGATAACATGGGTGATAATTATAGCATTAGTTTTAAGTATAGCATGGGTGATAAGTATAGCATTAGTTTTAAGTTTAGCATGGGTGTTAATGATAGCATTAGTTTTATGTTTAACATGGGTGTTCATGATATAATTAGTTTTAAGTATAGCATGGGTTTTAATGATAACATTAGTTTTAAGTATAGCATGGGTGTTAATGATAGCATTAGTTTTAAGTATAGCATGGGTGTTAATGATAGCATTAGTTTTAAGTATAGCATGGGTATTAATGATAGCATTAGTTTAAATTATAACATGGGTGTTAATGATAGCATTAGTTTTAAGTAAAGCATGGGTGTTAATGATAGCATTGGTTTTAAGTATAGCATGGGTGTTAATGATAGCATTAGTTTTAAGTATAGCATGGGTGTTAATGATAGCATTAGTTTTAAGTATAGAATGGGTGTTAATGATAGCATTAGTTTTAAGTATAGCATGGGTGTTAATGATAGCATTAGTTTTAAGTATAGCATGGGTGTTAATGATATCATTAGTTTTAAATATAGCATGGGTGTTAATGATAGTATTAGTTTTAAGTATAGTATGGGTATTAATGATAGCATTAGTTTTAAGTATATCATGGGTGTTAATGATAGCATTAGTTTTAAGTATAGCATGGGTGTTAATGATAGCATTAGTTTTAAGAATAGCATGGGTGATAAGTATAGCATTAGTTTTAAGTATAGAATGGGTGTTAATGATAGCATTAGTTTTAAGTATAGCATGGATGTCAGTGATAGCATTAGTTTTAAGTATAGCATGGGTTTTAATGATAGCATTAGTTTTAAGTATAGCATGGGTGTTAATGATAACATGGGTGATAATTATAGCATTAGTTTTAAGTATAGCATGGGTGATAAGTATAGCATTAGTTTTAAGTTTAGCATGGGTGTTAATGATAGCATTAGTTTTATGTTTAACATGGGTGTTCATGATAGAATTAGTTTTAAGTATAGCATGGGTTTTAATGATAACATTAGTTTTAAGTATAGCATGGGTGTTAATGATAGCATTAGTTTTAAGTATAGCATGGGTGTTAATGATAGCATTAGTTTTAAGTATAGCATGGGTGTTAATGATAGCATTAGTTTAAATTATAACATGGGTGTTAATGATAGCATTAGTTTTAAGTATAGCATGGGTGTTAATGATAGCATTAGTTTTAATTATAACATGGGTGTTAATGATAGCATTGGTTTTAAGTATAGCATGGGTGTTAATGATAGCATTAGTTTTAAGTATAGCATGGGTGTTAATGATAGAATTAGTTTTAAGTATAGCATGGGTTTTAATGATAGCATTAGTTTTAAGTATAGCATGGGTATTAATGATAGCATTAGTTTTAAGTATAGCATGGGTGTTAATGATAGTATTAGTTTTAAGTATAGCATGGGTGTTAATGATAGCATTAGTTTTAAGTATAGCATGGGTGTTAATGATAGCATTAGTTTTAAGTATAGCATGGGTTTTAATGATAGCATTAGTTTTAAGTATAGCATGGGTATTAATGATAGCATTAGTTTTAAGTATAGCATGGGTGTTAAATATAGTATTAGTTTTAAGTATATCATGGATATTAGTTAAGCATTAGTTTTAAGTATAGCATGGGTTTTAATGATAACATTAATTTTAAGTATAGCATGGGCGTTAATGATAGCATTAGTTTTAAGTATAGCATGGGTTTTAATGATAGCATTAGTTTTAATTATAGCATGGGAGTTAATGATAGCATTAGTTTTAAGTATAGATTTGGTTTTATGTATAGCATGGGTTTTAATGATAGCATTAGTTTTAAGTATAGCATGGATGTTAGTGATAGCAATAGTTTTAAGTATAGCATGGGTTTTAATGATAGAATTAGTTTTAAGTATAGCATGGGTGTTAATGATAACATGGGTGATAATTATAGCATTAGTTTTAAGTATAGCATGGGTGATAAGTATAGCATTAGTTTTAAGTTTAGCATGGGTGTTAATGATAGCATTAGTTTTATGTTTAACATGGGTGTTCATGATATAATTAGTTTTAAGTATAGCATGGGTTTTAATGATAACATTAGTTTTAAGTATAGCATGGGTGTTAATGATAGCATTAGTTTAAGTATAGCATGGGTGTTAATGATAGCATTAGTTTTAAGTATAGCATGGGTGTTAATGATAGCATTAGTTTAAATTATAACATGGGTGTTAATGATAGCATTAG
Organism: Osedax fenrisi; assembly: GCA_964019155.1. NCBI lineage: Eukaryota > Metazoa > Annelida > Polychaeta > Sabellida > Siboglinidae > Osedax > Osedax fenrisi. The sequence goes on from CAXHSG010000088.1 coordinate 19,737, forward strand.
TTTTAAGTAAAGCATGGGTGTTAATGATAGCATTGGTTTTAAGTATAGCATGGGTGTTAATGATAGCATTAGTTTTAAGTATAGCATGGGTGTTAATGATAGCATTAGTTTTAAGTATAAAATGGGTGTTAATGATAGCATTAGTTTTAAGTATAGCATGGGTGTTAATGATAGCATTAGTTTTAAGTATAGCATGGGTGTTAATGATAGCATTAGTTTTAAGTATAGCATGGGTTTTAATGATAGCATTAGTTTTAATTATAGCATGGGAGTTAATGATAGCATTAGTTTTAAGTATAGCATGTGCGTTAATGATAGCATTAGTTTTAAGTATAGATTTGGTTCTATGTATAGCATGGGTTTTAATGATAGCATTAGTTTTAAGTATAGCATGGATGTTAGTGATAGCAATAGTTTTAAGTATAGAATGGGTTTTAATGATAGAATTAGTTTTAAGTATAGCATGGGTGTTAATGATAACATGGGTGATAATTATAGCATTAGTTTTAAGTATAGCATGGGTGATAAGTATAGCATTAGTTTTAAGTTTAGCATGGGTGTTAATGATAGCATTAGTTTTATGTTTAACATGGGTGTTCATGATATAATTAGTTTTAAGTATAGCATGGGTTTTAATGATAACATTAGTTTTAAGTATAGCATGGGTGTTAATGATAGCATTAGTTTTAAGTATAGCATGGGTGTTAATGATAGCATTAGTTTTAAGTATAGCATGGGTATTAATGATAGCATTAGTTTAAATTATAACATGGGTGTTAATGATAGCATTAGTTGTAAGTAAAGCATGGGTGTTAATGATAGCATTGGTTTTAAGTATAGCATGGGTGTTAAAGATAGCATTAGTTTTAAGTATAGCATGGGTGTTAATGATAGCATTAGTTTTAAGTATAGAATGGGTGTTAATGATAGCATTAGTTTTAAGTATAGCATGGGTGTTAATGATAGCATTAGTTTTAAGTATAGCATGGGTGTTAATGATAGCATTAGTTTTAAATATAGCATGGGTGTTAATGATAGTATTAGTTTTAAGTATAGTATGGGTATTAATGATAGCATTAGTTTTAAGTATATCATGGGTGTTAATGATAGCATTAGTTTTAAGTATAGCATGGGTGTTAATGATAGCATTAGTTGTAAGAATAGCATGGGTGATAAGTATAGCATTAGTTTTAAGTATAGAATGGGTGTTAATGATAGCATTTGTTTTAAGTATAGCATGGATGTTAATTATAGCATTAGTTTTAAGTATAGAATGGGTGTTAATGATAGCATTAGTTTTAAGTATAGCATGGGTGTTAATGATATCATTATTTTTAAGTATAGCATGGGTGTTAATGATAGCATTAGTTTTAAGTATAGCATGGGTGTTAATGATAGCATTAGTTTTAAGTATAGCATGGGTGTTAATGATAGCATTAGTTTAAATTATAACATGGGTGTTAATGATAGCATTAGTTTTAAGTATAGCATGGGTGTTAATGATAGCATTAGTTTTAATTATAATATGGATGTTAATGATAGCATTGGTTTTAAGTATAGCATGGGTTTTAATGATATCATTAGTTTTAAGTATAGCATGGGTGTTAATATTAGATTTGTTGTAAGTATAGCATGGGTGTTAATGATAGCATTAGTTTTAAGTATAGCATGGATGTTAATGATAACATGGGTGATAATTATAGCATTAGTTTTAAGTATAACATGGGTGATAAGTATAGCATTAGTTTTAAGTTTAGCATGGGTGTTAATGATAGCATTAGTTTTAAGTATAGCATGGGTGTTAATGATAGCATTAGTTTCAAGTATAGCATGAGTGTTAATGATAGCTTTAGTTTTAAGTATAGCATGTGTGTTAATGATTGCATTAGTTTTAAGTATAGCATGGGTATTAATGATAGCATTAGTTTTAAGTATAGCATGGGTGTTAATGATAGCATTAGTTTAAATTATAACATGGGTGTTAATGATAGCATTAGTTTTAAGAATAGCATGGGTGATAAGTATAGCATTAGTTTTAAGTATAGCATGGGTGTTAATGATAGCATTAGTTTTAAGTATAGCATGGATGTTAATTATCGCATTAGTTTTAAGTATAGCATGGGTGTTAATAATAGCATTAGTTTTAAGTAGAGCATGGGTGTTAATGATAGCATTAGTTTTAAGTATATCATGGGTGTTAATGATAGCAATAGTTTGAAATATAGCATGGGTGTTAATGATATCATTAATTTTATGTTTAGCATGGGTGTTAATGATAGCATTAGTTTTAAGGAAAGCATGGGTGATAAGTATAGCATTATTTTTAAGTATAGCATGGGTGTTAATGATAGCATTAGTTTAAATTATAACATGGGTGTTAATGATAGCATTAGTTTTAAGAATAGCATGGGTGATAAGTATAGCATTAGTTTTAAGTATAGCATGGGTGTTAATGATAGCATTAGTTTTAAGTATAGCATGGATGTTAATTATCGCATTAGTTTAAGTATAGCATGGGTGTTAATAATAGCATTAGTTTTAAGTATAGCATGGGTGTTAATGATAGCATTAGTTTTAAGTATATCATGGGTGTTAATGATAGCAATAGTTTGAAATATAGCATGGGTGTTAATGATATCATTAATTTTATGTTTAGCATGGGTGTTAATGATAGCATTAGTTTTAAGGAAAGCATGGGTGATAAGTATAGCATTAGTTTTAAGTATAGCATGGGTGTTAATGATAGCATTAGTTTTAAGTATAGCATGGGTGTTAATGATAGCATTAGTTTAAATTATAACATGGATGTTAATGATAGCATTAGTTTTAAGTAGAGCATGGGTATTAATGATAGCATTAGTTTTAAGAATAGCATGGGTGATAAGTATAGCATTAGTTTTAAGTATAGCATGGGTGTTAATGATAGCATTAGTTTTAAGTATAGCATGGATGTTAATTATCGCATTAGTTTTAAGTATAGCATGGGTGTTAATGATAGCATTAGTTTTAAGTATAGCATGGGTGTTAATGATAGCATTAGTTTTAAGGAAAGCATGGGTGATAAGTATAGCATTAGTTTTAAGTATGTGTGTTAATGATAGCATTAGTTTTAAGTATAGCATGGGTGTTAATGATAGTATTAGTTTTAAGTATAGCATGGATGTTAGTGATAGCATTAGTTTTAAGTATAGCATGGGTTTTAATGATAACATTAGTTTTAAGTATAGCATGGGTGTTAATGATAACATTAGTTTTAAGTATAGCATGGGTGTTAATGATAGCATTAGTTTTAAGTATAGCATGGGTGTTAATGATAGCATTAGTTTTAAGTATAGCGTGGGTGTTAATGATAGCATTAGTTTTAAGTATAGCATGGGTGTTAATGATAGGATTAGTTTTAAATATAGCATGGGTGTTAATGATAGTATTAGTTTTAAGTATAGTATGGGTATTAATGATAGCATTAGTTTTAAGTATATCATGGGTATTAATGATAGCATTAGTTTTAAGTATAGCATGGGTGTTAATGATACCATTAGTTTTAAGCATAGCATGGGTGATAAGTATAGCATTAGTTTTAAGTATAGCATGGGTGTTAATGATAGCATTAGTTTTAAGTATAGCATGGATGTTAATTATCGCATTAGTTTTAAGTATAGCATGGGTGTTAATGATAGTATTAGTTTTAAGTATAGCATGGGTGTTAATGATAGCATTAGTTTTAAGGAAAGCATGGGTGATAAGTATAGCATTATTTTTAAGTATAGCATGGGTGTTAATAATAGCATTAGTTTTAAGTATAGCATGGGTGTTAATGATAGCATTAGTTTTAAGTATATAATGGGTGTTAATGATAGCAATAGTTTGAAATATAGCATGGGTGTTAATGATATCATTAATTTTATGTTTAGCATGGGTGTTAATGATAGCATTAGTTTTAAGGAAAGCATGGGTGATAAGTATAGCATTAGTTTTAAGTATAGCATGGGTGTTAATGATAGCATTAGTTTTAAGTATAGCATGGGTGTTAATGATAGCATTAGTTTAAATTATAACATGGATGTTAATGATAGCATTAGTTTTAAGTATAGCATGGGTATTAATGATAGCATTAGTTTTAAGCATAGCATGGGTGATAAGTATAGCATTAGTTTTAAGTATAGCATGGGTGATAATGATAGCATTAGTTTTAAGTATAGCATGGATGTTAATTATCGCATTAGTTTTAAGTATAGCATGGGTGTTAATGATAGTATTAGTTTTAAGTATAGCATGGGTGTTAATGATAGCATTAGTTTTAAGGAAAGCATGGGTGATAAGTATAGCATTAGTTTTAAGTATAACATGGGTGTTAATAATAGCATTAGTTTTAAGTATAGCATGGGTGTTAATGATAGCATTAGTTTTAAGTATATCATGGGTGTTAATGATAGCAATAGTTTGAAATATAGCATGGGTGTTAATGATATCATTAATTTTATGTTTAGCATGGGTGTTAATGATAGCATTAGTTTTAAGGAAAGCATGGGTGATAAGTATAGCATTAGTTTTAAGTATAGCATGGGTGTTAATGATAGCATTAGTTTTAAGTATAGCATGGGTGTTAATGATAGCATTAGTTTAAATTATAACATGGATGTTAATGATAGCATTAGTTTTAAGTATAGCATGGGTGTTAATGATAGCATTAGTTTTAAGTATATCATGGGTGTTAATGATAGCAATAGTTTGAAATATAGCATGGGTGTTAATGATATCATTAATTTTATGTTTAGCATGGGTGTTAATGATAGCATTAGTTTTAAGGAAAGCATGGGTGATAAGTATAGCATTATTTTTAAGTATAGCATGGGTGTTAATGATAGCATTAGTTTCAAGTATAGCATGGGTGTTAATGATAGCATTAGTTTAAATTATAACATGGGTGTTAATGATAGCATTAGTTTTAAGAATAGCATGGGTGATAAGTATAGCATTAGTTTTAAGTATAGCATGGGTGTTAATAATAGCATTAGTTTTAAGTATAGCATGGGTGTTAATGATAGCATTAGTTTTAAGTATATCATGGGTGTTAATGATAGCAATAGTTTGAAATATAGCATGGGTGTTAATGATATCATTAATTTTATGTTTAGCATGGGTGTTAATGATAGCATTAGTTTTAAGGAAAGCATGGGTGATAAGTATAGCATTAGTTTTAAGTATAGCATGGGTGTTAATGATAGCATTAGTTTTAAGTATAGCATGGGTGTTAATGATAGCATTAGTTTAAATTATAACATGGATGTTAATGATAGCATTAGTTTTAAGTAGAGCATGGGTATTAATGATAGTATTAGTTTTAAGAATAGCATGGGTGATAAGTATAGCATTAGTTTTAAGTATAGCATGGGTGTTAATGATAGCATTAGTTTTAAGTATAGCATGGATGTTAATTATCGCATTAGTTTTAAGTATAGCATGGGTGTTAATGATAGCATTAGTTTTAAGTATAGCATGGGTGTTAATGATAGCATTAGTTTTAAGGAAAGCATGGGTGATAAGTATAGCATTAGTTTTAAGTATGTGTGTTAATGATAGCATTAGTTTTAAGTATAGCATGGGTGTTAATGATAGTATTAGTTTTAAGTATAGCATGGATGTTAGTGATAGCATTAGTTTTAAGTATAGCATGGGTTTTAATGATAACATTAGTTTTAAGTATAGCATGGGTGTTAATGATAACATTAGTTTTAAGTATAGCATGGGTGTTAATGATAGCATTAGTTTTAAGTATAGCATGGGTGTTAATGATAGAATTAGTTTTAAGTATAGCGTGGGTGTTAATGATAGCATTAGTTTTAAGTATAGCATGGGTGTTAATGATAGGATTAGTTTTAAATATAGCATGGGTGTTAATGATAGTATTAGTTTTAAGTATAGTATGGGTATTAATGATAGCATTAGTTTTAAGTATATCATGGGTATTAATGATAGCATTAGTTTTAAGTATAGCATGGGTGTTAATGATACCATTAGTTTTAAGCATAGCATGGGTGATAAGTATAGCATTAGTTTTAAGTATAGCATGGGTGTTAATGATAGCATTAGTTTTAAGTATAGCATGGATGTTAATTATCGCATTAGTTTTAAGTATAGCATGGGTGTTAATGATAGTATTAGTTTTAAGTATAGCATGGGTGTTAATGATAGCATTAGTTTTAAGGAAAGCATGGGTGATAAGTATAGCATTATTTTTAAGTATAGCATGGGTGTTAATAATAGCATTAGTTTTAAGTATAGCATGGGTGTTAATGATAGCATTAGTTTTAAGTATATCATGGGTGTTAATGATAGCAATAGTTTGAAATATAGCATGGGTGTTAATGATATCATTAATTTTATGTTTAGCATGGGTGTTAATGATAGCATTAGTTTTAAGGAAAGCATGGGTGATAAGTATAGCATTAGTTTTAAGTATAGCATGGGTGTTAATGATAGCATTAGTTTTAAGTATAGCATGGGTGTTAATGATAGCATTAGTTTAAATTATAACATGGATGTTAATGATAGCATTAGTTTTAAGTATAGCATGGGTATTAATGATAGCATTAGTTTTAAGCATAGCATGGGTGATAAGTATAGCATTAGTTTTAAGTATAGCATGGGTGTTAATGATAGCATTAGTATTAAGTATAGCATGGATGTTAATTATCGCATTAGTTTTAAGTATAGCATGGGTGTTAATGATAGTATTAGTTTTAAGTATAGCATGGGTGTTAATGATAGCATTAGTTTTAAGGAAAGCATGGGTGATAAGTATAGCATTAGTTTTAAGTATAGCATGGGTGTTAATAATAGCATTAGTTTTAAGTATAGCATGGGTGTTAATGATAGCATTAGTTTTAAGTATATCATGGGTGTTAATGATAGCAATAGTTTGAAATATAGCATGGGTGTTAATGATATCATTAATTTTATGTTTAGCATGGGTGTTAATGATAGCATTAGTTTTAAGGAAAGCATGGGTGATAAGTATAGCATTAGTTTTAAGTATAGCATGGGTATTAATGATAGCATTAGTTTTAAGAATAGCATGGGTGATAAGTATAGCATTAGTTTTAAGTATAGCATGGGTGTTAATGATAGCATTAGTTTTAAGTATAGCATGGATGTTAATTATCGCATTAGTTTTAAGTATAGCATGGGTGTTAATGATAGCATTAGTTTTAAGTATAGCATGGGTGTTAATGATAGCATTAGTTTTAAATATAGCATGGGTGTTAATGATAGTATTAGTTTTAAGTATGTGTGTTAATGATAGCATTAGTTTTAAGTATAGCATGGATGTTAATGATAGGATTAGTTTTAAATATAGCATGGGTGTTAATGATAGTATTAGTTTTAAGTATAGTATGGGTATTAATGATAGCATTAGTTTTAAGTATATCATGGGTGTTAATGATAGCATTAGTTTTAATATAGCATGGGTGTTAATGATAGCATTAGTTTTAAGTATAGCATGGGTGTTAATGATAGGATTAGTTTTAAATATAGCATGGGTGTTAATGATAGCATTAGTTTAAATTATAAAATGGGTGTTAATGATAGCATTAATTTTAAGGAGAGCATGGGTGATAAGTATAGCATTAGTTTTAAGTATAGCATGGGTGTTAATGATAGCATTAGATTTAAGTATAGCATGGGTGTTAATGATAGCATTAGTTTAAATATTAACATGGGTGTTAATGATAGCATTAGTTTTAAGTATAGCATAGGTGTTAATGATAGCATTAGTTTTAATTATAACATGGGTGTTAATGATATCATTATTTTTAAGTATAGCATTGGTGTTAATGATAGCATTAGTTTTAAGTATAGCATGGGTGTTAATGATAGCATTAGTTTTAAGTATAGCATGGGTGTTACTGATAGCATTATTTTTAAGTATAGCATGGGTGTTAATGATAGCATTAGTTTAAATTATAACATGGGTGTTAATGATAGCATTAGTTTTAAGTATATCATGGGTGTTAATGATAGCATTAGTTTTAATTATAACATGGGTGTTAATGATAGCATTGGTTTTAAGTATAGCATGAGTGTTAATGATAGCATTAGTTTTAAGTATAGCATGGGTGTTAATGATAGCATTAGTTTTAAGTATAGCATGGGTGTTAATGATAGCATTAGTTTTAAGTATAGCATGGGTGTTAATGATAGCATTAGTTTAAATTATAACATGGGTGTTAATGATAGCATTAGTTTTAAGTATATCATGGGTGTTAATGATAGCATTAGTTTTAATTATAACATGGGTGTTAATTATAGCATTGGTTTTAAGTATAGCATGGGTATTAATGATAGCATTAGTTTTAAGTATAGCATGGGTGTTAATGATAGTATTAGTTTTAAGTATAGCATGGGTGTTAATGATAGCATTAGTTTTAAGGAAAGCATGGGTGATAAGTATAGCATTAGTTTTAAGTATAGCATGGGTGTTAATAATAGCATTAGTTTTAAGTATAGCATGGGTGTTAATGATAGCATTATTTTTAAGTATAGCATTGGTGTTAATGATAGCATTAGTTTTAAGTATAGCATGGGTGTTAATGATAGCATTAGTTTTAAGTATAGCATGGGTGTTAATGATAGCATTAGTTTTAAGTATAGCATGGGTGTTAATGATAGCATTAGTTTAAATTATAACATGGGTGTTAATGATAGCATTAGTTTTAAGTATATCATGGGTGTTAATGATAGCATTAGTTTTAATTATAACATGGGTGTTAATGATAGCATTGGTTTTAAGTATAGCATGGATGTTAATTATCGCATTAGTTTTAAGTATAGCATGGGTGTTAATGATAGCATTAGTTTTAAGTATAGCATGGGTGTTAATGATAGCATTAGTTTTAAGGAAAGCATGGGTGATAAGTATAGCATTAGTTTTAAGTATGTGTGTTAATGATAGCATTATTTTTAAGTATAGCATGGGTGTTAATGATAGTATTAGTTTTAAGTATAGCATGGATGTTAGTGATAGCATTAGTTTTAAGTATAGCATGGGTTTTAATGATAGCATTAGTTTTAAGTATAGCATGGGTGTTAATAATAGCATTAGTTTTAAGTATAGCATGGGTGTTAATAATAGCATTAGTTTTAAGTATAGCATGGGTGTTAATGATAGAATTAGTTTTAAATATAGCATGGGTGTTAATGATAGCATTAGTTTTAAGTATAGCATGGGTGTTAATGATAGGATTAGTTTTAAATATAGCATGGGTGTTAATGATAGTATTAGTTTTAAGTATAGTATGGGTATTAATGATAACATTAGTTTTAAGTATATCATGGGTGTTAATGATAGCATTAGTTTTAAGTATAGCATGGGTGTTAATGATAGCATTAGTTTTAAGCATAGCATGGGTGATAAGTATAGCATTAGTTTTAAGTATAGCATGGGTGTTAATGATAGCATTAGTTTTAAGTATAGCATGGATGTTAATTATCGCATTAGTTTTAAGTATAGCATGGGTGTTAATGATAGTATTAGTTTTAACTATAGCATGGGTGTTAATGATAGCATTAGTTTTAAGGAAAGCATGGGTGATAAGTATAGCATTAGTTTTAAGTATAGCATGGGTGTTAATAATAGCATTAGTTTTAAGTATAGCATGGGTGTTAATGATAGCATTAGTTTTAAGTATATCATGGGTGTTAATGATAGCAATAGTTTGAAATATAGCATGGGTGTTAATGATATCATTAATTTTATGTTTAGCATGGGTGTTAATGATAGCATTAGTTTTAAGGAAAGCATGGGTGATAAGTATAGCATTAGTTTTAAGTATAGCATGGGTGTTAATGATAGCATTAGTTTTAAGGAAAGCATGGGTTATAAGTATAGCATTAGTTTTAAGTATGTGTGTTAATGATAGCATTAGTTTTAAGTATAGCATGGGTGTTAATGATAGTATTAGTTTTAAGTATAGCATGGATGTTAGTGATAGCATTAGTTTTAAGTATAGCATGGGTTTTAATGATAACATTAGTTTTAAGTATAGCATGGGTGTTAATGATAGCATTAGTTTTAAGTATAGCATGGGTGTTAATGATAGCATTAGTTTTAAGTATAGCATGGGTGTTAATGTTAGCATTAGTTTTAAGTATAGCATTGGTGTTAATGATAGCATTAGTTTTAAGTATAGCATGGGTGTTAATGATAGCATTAGTTTAAATTATAACATGGATGTTAATGATAGCATTAGTTTTAAGTATAGCATAGGTATTAATGATAGCATTAGTTTTAAGAATAGCATGGGTGATAAGTATAGCATTAGTTTTAAGTATAGCATGGGTGTTAATGATAGCATTAGTTTTAAGTATAGCATGGATGTTAATTATCGCATTAGTTTTAAGTATAGCATGGGTGTTAATGATAGCATTAGTTTTAAGTATAGCATGGGTGTTAATGATAGCATTAGTTTTAAGGAAAGCATGGGTGATAAGTATAGCATTAGTTTTAAGTATGTGTGTTAATGATAGCATTAGTTTTAAGTATAGCATGGGTGTTAATGATAGTATTAGTTTTAAGTATAGCATGGATGTTAGTGATAGCATTAGTTTTAAGTATAGCATGGGTTTTAATGATAACATTAGTTTTAAGTATAGCATGGGTGTTAATGATAGCATTAGTTTTAAGTATAGCATGGGTGTTAATGATATCATTAGTTTTAAGTATAGCATGGGTGTTAATGATAGCATTAGTTTTAAGTATAGCATGGGTGTTAATGATAGCATTAGTTTTAAGTATAGCATGGGTGTTAATGATATGATTAGTTTTAAATATAGCATGGGTGTTAATGATAGTATTAGTTTTAAGTATAGTATGGGTATTAATGATAGCATTAGTTTTAAGTATATCATGGGTATTAATGATAGCATTAGTTTTAAGTATAGCATGGGTGTTAATGATAGCATTAGTTTTAAGCATAGCATGGGTGATAAGTATAGCATTAGTTTTAAGTATAGCATGGGTGTTAATGATAGCATTAGTTTTAAGTATAGCATGGATGTTAATTATCGCATTAGTTTTAAGTATAGCATGGGTGTTAATGATAGTATTAGTTTTAAGTATAGCATGGGTGTTAATGATAGCATTAGTTTTAAGTATAGCATGGGTGTTAATGATAGCATTAGTTTTAAGGAAAGCATGGGTGATAAGTATAGAATTAGTTTTAAGTATGTGTGTTAATGATAGCATTAGTTTTAAGTATAGCATGGGTGTTAATGATAGTATTAGTTTTAAGTATAGCATGGATGTTAGTGATAGCATTAGTTTTAAGTATAGCATGGGTTTTAATGATAACATTAGTTTTAAGTATAGCATGGGTGTTAATGATAGCATTAGTTTTAAGTATAGCATGGGTGTTAATGATAGCATTAGTTTAAATTATAACATGGGTGTTAATGATAGCATTAGTTTTAAGTATATCATGGGTGTTAATGATAGCATTAGTTTTAATTATAACATGGGTGTTAATGATAGCATTGGTTTTAAGTATAGCATGGGTGTTAATGATAGCATTAGTTTTAAGTATAGCATGGGTGTTAATGATAGTATTAGTTTTAAGTATAGAATGGGTGTTAATGATAGCATTAGTTTTAAGGAAAGCATGGGTGATAAGTATAGCATTAGTTTTAAGTATAGCATGGGTGTTAATAATAGCATTAGTTTTAAGTATAGCATGGGTGTTAATGATAGCATTAATTTTAAGTATATCATGGGTGTTAATGATAGCAATAGTTTGAAATATAGCATGGGTGTTAATGATATCATTAATTTTATGTTTAGCATGGGTGTTAATGATAGCATTAGTTTTAAGGAAAGCATGGGTGATAAGTATAGCATTAGTTTTAAGTATAGCATGGGTGTTAATGATAGCATTAGTTTTAAGTATAGCATGGGTGTTAATGATAGCATTAGTTTAAATTATAACATGGATGTTAATGATAGCATTAGTTTTAAGTATAGCATGGGTATTAATGATAGCATTAGTTTTAAGAATAGCATGGGTGATAAGTATAGCATTAGTTTTAAGTATAGAATGGGTGTTAATGATAGCATTAGTTTGAAGTATAGCATGGATGTTAATTATCGCATTAGTTTTAAGTATAGCATGGGTGTTAATGATAGCATTAGTTTTAAGTATAGCATGGGTGTTAATGATAGCATTAGTTTTGAGGAAAGCATGGGTGATAAGTATAGCATTAGTTTTAAGTATGTGTGTTAATGATAGCATTAGTTTTAAGTATAGCATGGGTGTTAATGATAGTATTAGTTTTAAGTATAGCATGGATGTTAGTGATAGCATTAGTTTTAAGTATAGCATGGGTTTTAATGATAACATTAGTTTTAAGTATAGCATGGGTGTTAATGATAGCATTAGTTTTAAGTATAGCATGGGTGTTAATGATAGCATTAGTTTTAAGTATAGCATGGGTGTTAATGATAGCATTAGTTTTAAGTATAGCATGGGTGTTAATGATAGCATTAGTTTTAAGTATAGCATGGGTGTTAATGATAGGATTAGTTTTAAATATAGCATGGGTGTTAATGATAGTATTAGTTTTAAGTATAGTATGGGTATTAATGATAGCATTAGTTTTAAGTATAGCATGGATGTTAATTATCGCATTAGTTTTAAGTATAGCATGGGTGTTAATGATAGTATTAGTTTTAAGTATAGCATGGGTGTTAATGATAGCATTAGTTTTAAGGAAAGCATGGGTGATAAGTATAGCATTAGTTTTAAGTATAGCATGGGTGTTAATAATAGCATTAGTTTTAAGTATAGCATGGGTGTTAATGATAGCATTAGTTTTAAGTATATCATGGGTGTTAATGATAGCAATAGTTTGAAATATAGCATGGGTGTTAATGATATCATTAATTTTATGTTTAGCATGGGTGTTAATGATAGCATTAGTTTTAAGGAAAGCATGGGTGATAAGTATAGCATTAGTTTTAAGTATAGCATGGGTGTTAATGATAGCATTAGTTTTAAGGAAAGCATGGGTTATAAGTATAGAATTATTTTTAAGTATGTGTGTTAATGATAGCATTAGTTTTAAGTATAGCATGGGTGTTAATGATATTATTAGTTTTAAGAATAGCATGGATGTTAGTGATAGCATTAGTTTTAAGTATAGCATGGGTTTTAATGATAACATTATTTTAAGTATAGCATGGGTGTTAATGATAGCATTAGTTTTAAGTATAGCATGGGTGTTAATGATAGCATTAGTTTTAAGTATAGCATGGGTGTTAATGTTAGCATTAGTTTTAAGTATAGCATGGGTGTTAATGATAGCATTAGTTTTAAGTATAGCATGGGTGTTAATGATATCATTAGTTTTAAATATAGCATGGGTGTTAATGATAGTATTAGTTTTAAGTATAGTATGGGTATTAATGATAGCATTAGTTTTAAGTATATCATGGGTGTTAATGATAGCATTAGTTTTAAGTATAGCATGGGTGTTAATGATAGCATTAGTTTTAAGAATAGCATGGGTGATAAGTATAGCATTAGTTTTAAGTATAGAATGGGTGTTAATGATAGCATTAGTTTTAAGTATAGCATGGATGTCAGTGATAGCATTAGTTTTAAGTATAGCATGGGTTTTAATGATAGCATTAGTTTTAAGTATAGCATGGGTGTTAATGATAACATGGGTGATAATTATAGCATTAGTTTTAAGTATAGCATGGGTGATAAGTATAGCATTAGTTTTAAGTTTAGCATGGGTGTTAATGATAGCATTAGTTTTATGTTTAACATGGGTGTTCATGATAGAATTAGTTTTAAGTATAGCATGGGTTTTAATGATAACATTAGTTTTAAGTATAGCATGGGTGTTAATGATAGCATTAGTTTTAAGTATAGCATGGGTGTTAATGATAGCATTAGTTTTAAGTATAGCATGGGTGTTAATGATAGCATTAGTTTAAATTATAACATGGGTGTTAATGATAGCATTAGTTTTAAGTATAGCATGGGTGTTAATGATAGCATTAGTTTTAATTATAACATGGGTGTTAATGATAGCATTGGTTTTAAGTATAGCATGGGTGTTAATGATAGCATTAGTTTTAAGTATAGCATGGGTGTTAATGATAGAATTAGTTTTAAGTATAGCATGGGTTTTAATGATAGCATTAGTTTTAAGTATAGCATGGGTATTAATGATAGCATTAGTTTTAAGTATAGCATGGGTGTTAATGATAGTATTAGTTTTAAGTATAGCATGGGTGTTAATGATAGCATTAGTTTTAAGTATAGCATGGGTGTTAATGATAGCATTAGTTTTAAGTATAGCATGGGTTTTAATGATAGCATTAGTTTTAAGTATAGCATGGGTATTAATGATAGCATTAGTTTTAAGTATAGCATGGGTGTTAAATATAGTATTAGTTTTAAGTATATCATGGATATTAGTTAAGCATTAGTTTTAAGTATAGCATGGGTTTTAATGATAACATTAATTTTAAGTATAGCATGGGCGTTAATGATAGCATTAGTTTTAAGTATAGCATGGGTTTTAATGATAGCATTAGTTTTAATTATAGCATGGGAGTTAATGATAGCATTAGTTTTAAGTATAGATTTGGTTTTATGTATAGCATGGGTTTTAATGATAGCATTAGTTTTAAGTATAGCATGGATGTTAGTGATAGCAATAGTTTTAAGTATAGCATGGGTTTTAATGATAGAATTAGTTTTAAGTATAGCATGGGTGTTAATGATAACATGGGTGATAATTATAGCATTAGTTTTAAGTATAGCATGGGTGTTAATGATAGCATTAGTTTTAAGTATAGCATGGGTATTAATGATAGCATTAGTTTAAATTATAACATGGGTGTTAATGATAGCATTAGTTGTAAGTAAAGCATGGGTGTTAATGATAGCATTGGTTTTAAGTATAGCATGGGTGTTAAAGATAGCATTAGTTTTAAGTATAGCATGGGTGTTAATGATAGCATTAGTTTTAAGTATAGAATGGGTGTTAATGATAGCATTAGTTTTAAGTATAGCATGGGTGTTAATGATAGCATTAGTTTTAAGTATAGCATGGGTGTTAATGATAGCATTAGTTTTAAATATAGCATGGGTGTTAATGATAGTATTAGTTTTAAGTATAGTATGGGTATTAATGATAGCATTAGTTTTAAGTATATCATGGGTG
Organism: Osedax fenrisi; assembly: GCA_964019155.1. Classification (NCBI taxonomy): domain Eukaryota; kingdom Metazoa; phylum Annelida; class Polychaeta; order Sabellida; family Siboglinidae; genus Osedax; species Osedax fenrisi. Next base: position 34,971 of record CAXHSG010000088.1, read on the forward strand.
TTAATGATAGCATTAGTTTTAAGTATAGCATGGGTGTTAATGATAGCATTAGTTGTAAGAATAGCATGGGTGATAAGTATAGCATTAGTTTTAAGTATAGAATGGGTGTTAATGATAGCATTTGTTTTAAGTATAGCATGGATGTTAATTATAGCATTAGTTTTAAGTATAGAATGGGTGTTAATGATAGCATTAGTTTTAAGTATAGCATGGGTGTTAATGATATCATTATTTTTAAGTATAGCATGGGTGTTAATGATAGCATTAGTTTTAAGTATAGCATGGGTGTTAATGATAGCATTAGTTTTAAGTATAGCATGGGTGTTAATGATAGCATTAGTTTAAATTATAACATGGGTGTTAATGATAGCATTAGTTTTAAGTATAGCATGGGTGTTAATGATAGCATTAGTTTTAATTATAATATGGATGTTAATGATAGCATTGGTTTTAAGTATAGCATGGGTTTTAATGATATCATTAGTTTTAAGTATAGCATGGGTGTTAATATTAGATTTGTTGTAAGTATAGCATGGGTGTTAATGATAGCATTAGTTTTAAGTATAGCATGGATGTTAATGATAACATGGGTGATAATTATAGCATTAGTTTTAAGTATAACATGGGTGATAAGTATAGCATTAGTTTTAAGTTTAGCATGGGTGTTAATGATAGCATTAGTTTTAAGTATAGCATGGGTGTTAATGATAGCATTAGTTTCAAGTATAGCATGAGTGTTAATGATAGCTTTAGTTTTAAGTATAGCATGTGTGTTAATGATTGCATTAGTTTTAAGTATAGCATGGGTATTAATGATAGCATTAGTTTTAAGTATAGCATGGGTGTTAATGATAGCATTAGTTTAAATTATAACATGGGTGTTAATGATAGCATTAGTTTTAAGAATAGCATGGGTGATAAGTATAGCATTAGTTTTAAGTATAGCATGGGTGTTAATGATAGCATTAGTTTTAAGTATAGCATGGATGTTAATTATCGCATTAGTTTTAAGTATAGCATGGGTGTTAATAATAGCATTAGTTTTAAGTAGAGCATGGGTGTTAATGATAGCATTAGTTTTAAGTATATCATGGGTGTTAATGATAGCAATAGTTTGAAATATAGCATGGGTGTTAATGATATCATTAATTTTATGTTTAGCATGGGTGTTAATGATAGCATTAGTTTTAAGGAAAGCATGGGTGATAAGTATAGCATTATTTTTAAGTATAGCATGGGTGTTAATGATAGCATTAGTTTAAATTATAACATGGGTGTTAATGATAGCATTAGTTTTAAGAATAGCATGGGTGATAAGTATAGCATTAGTTTTAAGTATAGCATGGGTGTTAATGATAGCATTAGTTTTAAGTATAGCATGGATGTTAATTATCGCATTAGTTTTAAGTATAGCATGGGTGTTAATAATAGCATTAGTTTTAAGTATAGCATGGGTGTTAATGATAGCATTAGTTTTAAGTATATCATGGGTGTTAATGATAGCAATAGTTTGAAATATAGCATGGGTGTTAATGATATCATTAATTTTATGTTTAGCATGGGTGTTAATGATAGCATTAGTTTTAAGGAAAGCATGGGTGATAAGTATAGCATTAGTTTTAAGTATAGCATGGGTGTTAATGATAGCATTAGTTTTAAGTATAGCATGGGTGTTAATGATAGCATTAGTTTAAATTATAACATGGATGTTAATGATAGCATTAGTTTTAAGTAGAGCATGGGTATTAATGATAGCATTAGTTTTAAGAATAGCATGGGTGATAAGTATAGCATTAGTTTTAAGTATAGCATGGGTGTTAATGATAGCATTAGTTTTAAGTATAGCATGGATGTTAATTATCGCATTAGTTTTAAGTATAGCATGGGTGTTAATGATAGCATTAGTTTTAAGTATAGCATGGGTGTTAATGATAGCATTAGTTTTAAGGAAAGCATGGGTGATAAGTATAGCATTAGTTTTAAGTATGTGTGTTAATGATAGCATTAGTTTTAAGTATAGCATGGGTGTTAATGATAGTATTAGTTTTAAGTATAGCATGGATGTTAGTGATAGCATTAGTTTTAAGTATAGCATGGGTTTTAATGATAACATTAGTTTTAAGTATAGCATGGGTGTTAATGATAACATTAGTTTTAAGTATAGCATGGGTGTTAATGATAGCATTAGTTTTAAGTATAGCATGGGTGTTAATGATAGCATTAGTTTTAAGTATAGCGTGGGTGTTAATGATAGCATTAGTTTTAAGTATAGCATGGGTGTTAATGATAGGATTAGTTTTAAATATAGCATGGGTGTTAATGATAGTATTAGTTTTAAGTATAGTATGGGTATTAATGATAGCATTAGTTTTAAGTATATCATGGGTATTAATGATAGCATTAGTTTTAAGTATAGCATGGGTGTTAATGATACCATTAGTTTTAAGCATAGCATGGGTGATAAGTATAGCATTAGTTTTAAGTATAGCATGGGTGTTAATGATAGCATTAGTTTTAAGTATAGCATGGATGTTAATTATCGCATTAGTTTTAAGTATAGCATGGGTGTTAATGATAGTATTAGTTTTAAGTATAGCATGGGTGTTAATGATAGCATTAGTTTTAAGGAAAGCATGGGTGATAAGTATAGCATTATTTTTAAGTATAGCATGGGTGTTAATAATAGCATTAGTTTTAAGTATAGCATGGGTGTTAATGATAGCATTAGTTTTAAGTATATAATGGGTGTTAATGATAGCAATAGTTTGAAATATAGCATGGGTGTTAATGATATCATTAATTTTATGTTTAGCATGGGTGTTAATGATAGCATTAGTTTTAAGGAAAGCATGGGTGATAAGTATAGCATTAGTTTTAAGTATAGCATGGGTGTTAATGATAGCATTAGTTTTAAGTATAGCATGGGTGTTAATGATAGCATTAGTTTAAATTATAACATGGATGTTAATGATAGCATTAGTTTTAAGTATAGCATGGGTATTAATGATAGCATTAGTTTTAAGCATAGCATGGGTGATAAGTATAGCATTAGTTTTAAGTATAGCATGGGTGATAATGATAGCATTAGTTTTAAGTATAGCATGGATGTTAATTATCGCATTAGTTTTAAGTATAGCATGGGTGTTAATGATAGTATTAGTTTTAAGTATAGCATGGGTGTTAATGATAGCATTAGTTTTAAGGAAAGCATGGGTGATAAGTATAGCATTAGTTTTAAGTATAACATGGGTGTTAATAATAGCATTAGTTTTAAGTATAGCATGGGTGTTAATGATAGCATTAGTTTTAAGTATATCATGGGTGTTAATGATAGCAATAGTTTGAAATATAGCATGGGTGTTAATGATATCATTAATTTTATGTTTAGCATGGGTGTTAATGATAGCATTAGTTTTAAGGAAAGCATGGGTGATAAGTATAGCATTAGTTTTAAGTATAGCATGGGTGTTAATGATAGCATTAGTTTTAAGTATAGCATGGGTGTTAATGATAGCATTAGTTTAAATTATAACATGGATGTTAATGATAGCATTAGTTTTAAGTATAGCATGGGTGTTAATGATAGCATTAGTTTTAAGTATATCATGGGTGTTAATGATAGCAATAGTTTGAAATATAGCATGGGTGTTAATGATATCATTAATTTTATGTTTAGCATGGGTGTTAATGATAGCATTAGTTTTAAGGAAAGCATGGGTGATAAGTATAGCATTATTTTTAAGTATAGCATGGGTGTTAATGATAGCATTAGTTTCAAGTATAGCATGGGTGTTAATGATAGCATTAGTTTAAATTATAACATGGGTGTTAATGATAGCATTAGTTTTAAGAATAGCATGGGTGATAAGTATAGCATTAGTTTTAAGTATAGCATGGGTGTTAATAATAGCATTAGTTTTAAGTATAGCATGGGTGTTAATGATAGCATTAGTTTTAAGTATATCATGGGTGTTAATGATAGCAATAGTTTGAAATATAGCATGGGTGTTAATGATATCATTAATTTTATGTTTAGCATGGGTGTTAATGATAGCATTAGTTTTAAGGAAAGCATGGGTGATAAGTATAGCATTAGTTTTAAGTATAGCATGGGTGTTAATGATAGCATTAGTTTTAAGTATAGCATGGGTGTTAATGATAGCATTAGTTTAAATTATAACATGGATGTTAATGATAGCATTAGTTTTAAGTAGAGCATGGGTATTAATGATAGCATTAGTTTTAAGAATAGCATGGGTGATAAGTATAGCATTAGTTTTAAGTATAGCATGGGTGTTAATGATAGCATTAGTTTTAAGTATAGCATGGATGTTAATTATCGCATTAGTTTTAAGTATAGCATGGGTGTTAATGATAGCATTAGTTTTAAGTATAGCATGGGTGTTAATGATAGCATTAGTTTTAAGGAAAGCATGGGTGATAAGTATAGCATTAGTTTTAAGTATGTGTGTTAATGATAGCATTAGTTTTAAGTATAGCATGGGTGTTAATGATAGTATTAGTTTTAAGTATAGCATGGATGTTAGTGATAGCATTAGTTTTAAGTATAGCATGGGTTTTAATGATAACATTAGTTTTAAGTATAGCATGGGTGTTAATGATAACATTAGTTTTAAGTATAGCATGGGTGTTAATGATAGCATTAGTTTTAAGTATAGCATGGGTGTTAATGATAGAATTAGTTTTAAGTATAGCGTGGGTGTTAATGATAGCATTAGTTTTAAGTATAGCATGGGTGTTAATGATAGGATTAGTTTTAAATATAGCATGGGTGTTAATGATAGTATTAGTTTTAAGTATAGTATGGGTATTAATGATAGCATTAGTTTTAAGTATATCATGGGTATTAATGATAGCATTAGTTTTAAGTATAGCATGGGTGTTAATGATACCATTAGTTTTAAGCATAGCATGGGTGATAAGTATAGCATTAGTTTTAAGTATAGCATGGGTGTTAATGATAGCATTAGTTTTAAGTATAGCATGGATGTTAATTATCGCATTAGTTTTAAGTATAGCATGGGTGTTAATGATAGTATTAGTTTTAAGTATAGCATGGGTGTTAATGATAGCATTAGTTTTAAGGAAAGCATGGGTGATAAGTATAGCATTATTTTTAAGTATAGCATGGGTGTTAATAATAGCATTAGTTTTAAGTATAGCATGGGTGTTAATGATAGCATTAGTTTTAAGTATATCATGGGTGTTAATGATAGCATTAGTTTTAAGGAAAGCATGGGTGATAAGTATAGCATTAGTTTTAAGTATAGCATGGGTGTTAATGATAGCATTAGTTTTAAGTATAGCATGGGTGTTAATGATAGCATTAGTTTAAATTATAACATGGATGTTAATGATAGCATTAGTTTTAAGTATAGCATGGGTATTAATGATAGCATTAGTTTTAAGCATAGCATGGGTGATAAGTATAGCATTAGTTTTAAGTATAGCATGGGTGTTAATGATAGCATTAGTTTTAAGTATAGCATGGATGTTAATTATCGCATTAGTTTTAAGTATAGCATGGGTGTTAATGATAGTATTAGTTTTAAGTATAGCATGGGTGTTAATGATAGCATTAGTTTTAAGGAAAGCATGGGTGATAAGTATAGCATTAGTTTTAAGTATAGCATGGGTGTTAATAATAGCATTAGTTTTAAGTATAGCATGGGTGTTAATGATAGCATTAGTTTTAAGTATATCATGGGTGTTAATGATAGCAATAGTTTGAAATATAGCATGGGTGTTAATGATATCATTAATTTTATGTTTAGCATGGGTGTTAATGATAGCATTAGTTTTAAGGAAAGCATGGGTGATAAGTATAGCATTAGTTTTAAGTATAGCATGGGTATTAATGATAGCATTAGTTTTAAGAATAGCATGGGTGATAAGTATAGCATTAGTTTTAAGTATAGCATGGGTGTTAATGATAGCATTAGTTTTAAGTATAGCATGGATGTTAATTATCGCATTAGTTTTAAGTATAGCATGGGTGTTAATGATAGCATTAGTTTTAAGTATAGCATGGGTGTTAATGATAGCATTAGTTTTAAATATAGCATGGGTGTTAATGATAGTATTAGTTTTAAGTATGTGTGTTAATGATAGCATTAGTTTTAAGTATAGCATGGGTGTTAATGATAGGATTAGTTTTAAATATAGCATGGGTGTTAATGATAGTATTAGTTTTAAGTATAGTATGGGTATTAATGATAGCATTAGTTTTAAGTATATCATGGGTGTTAATGATAGCATTAGTTTTAATATAGCATGGGTGTTAATGATAGCATTAGTTTTAAGTATAGCATGGGTGTTAATGATAGGATTAGTTTTAAATATAGCATGGGTGTTAATGATAGCATTAGTTTAAATTATAAAATGGGTGTTAATGATAGCATTAATTTTAAGGAGAGCATGGGTGATAAGTATAGCATTAGTTTTAAGTATAGCATGGGTGTTAATGATAGCATTAGATTTAAGTATAGCATGGGTGTTAATGATAGCATTAGTTTAAATATTAACATGGGTGTTAATGATAGCATTAGTTTTAAGTATAGCATAGGTGTTAATGATAGCATTAGTTTTAATTATAACATGGGTGTTAATGATATCATTATTTTTAAGTATAGCATTGGTGTTAATGATAGCATTAGTTTTAAGTATAGCATGGGTGTTAATGATAGCATTAGTTTTAAGTATAGCATGGGTGTTAATGATAGCATTATTTTTAAGTATAGCATGGGTGTTAATGATAGCATTAGTTTAAATTATAACATGGGTGTTAATGATAGCATTAGTTTTAAGTATATCATGGGTGTTAATGATAGCATTAGTTTTAATTATAACATGGGTGTTAATGATAGCATTGGTTTTAAGTATAGCATGAGTGTTAATGATAGCATTAGTTTTAAGTATAGCATGGGTGTTAATGATAGCATTAGTTTTAAGTATAGCATGGGTGTTAATGATAGCATTAGTTTTAAGTATAGCATGGGTGTTAATGATAGCATTAGTTTAAATTATAACATGGGTGTTAATGATAGCATTAGTTTTAAGTATATCATGGGTGTTAATGATAGCATTAGTTTTAATTATAACATGGGTGTTAATTATAGCATTGGTTTTAAGTATAGCATGGGTATTAATGATAGCATTAGTTTTAAGTATAGCATGGGTGTTAATGATAGTATTAGTTTTAAGTATAGCATGGGTGTTAATGATAGCATTAGTTTTAAGGAAAGCATGGGTGATAAGTATAGCATTAGTTTTAAGTATAGCATGGGTGTTAATAATAGCATTAGTTTTAAGTATAGCATGGGTGTTAATGATAGCATTATTTTTAAGTATAGCATTGGTGTTAATGATAGCATTAGTTTTAAGTATAGCATGGGTGTTAATGATAGCATTAGTTTTAAGTATAGCATGGGTGTTAATGATAGCATTAGTTTTAAGTATAGCATGGGTGTTAATGATAGCATTAGTTTAAATTATAACATGGGTGTTAATGATAGCATTAGTTTTAAGTATATCATGGGTGTTAATGATAGCATTAGTTTTAATTATAACATGGGTGTTAATGATAGCATTGGTTTTAAGTATAGCATGGATGTTAATTATCGCATTAGTTTTAAGTATAGCATGGGTGTTAATGATAGCATTAGTTTTAAGTATAGCATGGGTGTTAATGATAGCATTAGTTTTAAGGAAAGCATGGGTGATAAGTATAGCATTAGTTTTAAGTATGTGTGTTAATGATAGCATTAGTTTTAAGTATAGCATGGGTGTTAATGATAGTATTAGTTTTAAGTATAGCATGGATGTTAGTGATAGCATTAGTTTTAAGTATAGCATGGGTTTTAATGATAGCATTAGTTTTAAGTATAGCATGGGTGTTAATAATAGCATTAGTTTTAAGTATAGCATGGGTGTTAATAATAGCATTAGTTTTAAGTATAGCATGGGTGTTAATGATAGAATTAGTTTTAAATATAGCATGGGTGTTAATGATAGCATTAGTTTTAAGTATAGCATGGGTGTTAATGATAGGATTAGTTTTAAATATAGCATGGGTGTTAATGATAGTATTAGTTTTAAGTATAGTATGGGTATTAATGATAACATTAGTTTTAAGTATATCATGGGTGTTAATGATAGCATTAGTTTTAAGTATAGCATGGGTGTTAATGATAGCATTAGTTTTAAGCATAGCATGGGTGATAAGTATAGCATTAGTTTTAAGTATAGCATGGGTGTTAATGATAGCATTAGTTTTAAGTATAGCATGGATGTTAATTATCGCATTAGTTTTAAGTATAGCATGGGTGTTAATGATAGTATTAGTTTTAACTATAGCATGGGTGTTAATGATAGCATTAGTTTTAAGGAAAGCATGGGTGATAAGTATAGCATTAGTTTTAAGTATAGCATGGGTGTTAAAAATAGCATTAGTTTTAAGTATAGCATGGGTGTTAATGATAGCATTAGTTTTAAGTATATCATGGGTGTTAATGATAGCAATAGTTTGAAATATAGCATGGGTGTTAATGATATCATTAATTTTATGTTTAGCATGGGTGTTAATGATAGCATTAGTTTTAAGGAAAGCATGGGTGATAAGTATAGCATTAGTTTTAAGTATAGCATGGGTGTTAATGATAGCATTAGTTTTAAGGAAAGCATGGGTTATAAGTATAGCATTAGTTTTAAGTATGTGTGTTAATGATAGCATTAGTTTTAAGTATAGCATGGGTGTTAATGATAGTATTAGTTTTAAGTATAGCATGGATGTTAGTGATAGCATTAGTTTTAAGTATAGCATGGGTTTTAATGATAACATTAGTTTTAAGTATAGCATGGGTGTTAATGATAGCATTAGTTTTAAGTATAGCATGGGTGTTAATGATAGCATTAGTTTTAAGTATAGCATGGGTGTTAATGTTAGCATTAGTTTTAAGTATAGCATTGGTGTTAATGATAGCATTAGTTTTAAGTATAGCATGGGTGTTAATGATAGCATTAGTTTAAATTATAACATGGATGTTAATGATAGCATTAGTTTTAAGTATAGCATAGGTATTAATGATAGCATTAGTTTTAAGAATAGCATGGGTGATAAGTATAGCATTAGTTTTAAGTATAGCATGGGTGTTAATGATAGCATTAGTTTTAAGTATAGCATGGATGTTAATTATCGCATTAGTTTTAAGTATAGCATGGGTGTTAATGATAGCATTAGTTTTAAGTATAGCATGGGTGTTAATGATAGCATTAGTTTTAAGGAAAGCATGGGTGATAAGTATAGCATTAGTTTTAAGTATGTGTGTTAATGATAGCATTAGTTTTAAGTATAGCATGGGTGTTAATGATAGTATTAGTTTTAAGTATAGCATGGATGTTAGTGATAGCATTAGTTTTAAGTATAGCATGGGTTTTAATGATAACATTAGTTTTAAGTATAGCATGGGTGTTAATGATAGCATTAGTTTTAAGTATAGCATGGGTGTTAATGATATCATTAGTTTTAAGTATAGCATGGGTGTTAATGATAGCATTAGTTTTAAGTATAGCATGGGTGTTAATGATAGCATTAGTTTTAAGTATAGCATGGGTGTTAATGATATGATTAGTTTTAAATATAGCATGGGTGTTAATGATAGTATTAGTTTTAAGTATAGTATGGGTATTAATGATAGCATTAGTTTTAAGTATATCATGGGTATTAATGATAGCATTAGTTTTAAGTATAGCATGGGTGTTAATGATAGCATTAGTTTTAAGCATAGCATGGGTGATAAGTATAGCATTAGTTTTAAGTATAGCATGGGTGTTAATGATAGCATTAGTTTTAAGTATAGCATGGATGTTAATTATCGCATTAGTTTTAAGTATAGCATGGGTGTTAATGATAGTATTAGTTTTAAGTATAGCATGGGTGTTAATGATAGCATTAGTTTTAAGTATAGCATGGGTGTTAATGATAGCATTAGTTTTAAGGAAAGCATGGGTGATAAGTATAGAATTAGTTTTAAGTATGTGTGTTAATGATAGCATTAGTTTTAAGTATAGCATGGGTGTTAATGATAGTATTAGTTTTAAGTATAGCATGGATGTTAGTGATAGCATTAGTTTTAAGTATAGCATGGGTTTTAATGATAACATTAGTTTTAAGTATAGCATGGGTGTTAATGATAGCATTAGTTTTAAGTATAGCATGGGTGTTAATGATAGCATTAGTTTAAATTATAACATGGGTGTTAATGATAGCATTAGTTTTAAGTATATCATGGGTGTTAATGATAGCATTAGTTTTAATTATAACATGGGTGTTAATGATAGCATTGGTTTTAAGTATAGCATGGGTGTTAATGATAGCATTAGTTTTAAGTATAGCATGGGTGTTAATGATAGTATTAGTTTTAAGTATAGAATGGGTGTTAATGATAGCATTAGTTTTAAGGAAAGCATGGGTGATAAGTATAGCATTAGTTTTAAGTATAGCATGGGTGTTAATAATAGCATTAGTTTTAAGTATAGCATGGGTGTTAATGATAGCATTAATTTTAAGTATATCATGGGTGTTAATGATAGCAATAGTTTGAAATATAGCATGGGTGTTAATGATATCATTAATTTTATGTTTAGCATGGGTGTTAATGATAGCATTAGTTTTAAGGAAAGCATGGGTGATAAGTATAGCATTAGTTTTAAGTATAGCATGGATGTTAATTATCGCATTAGTTTTAAGTATAGCATGGGTGTTAATGATAGCATTAGTTTTAAGTATAGCATGGGTGTTAATGATAGCATTAGTTTTAAGGAAAGCATGGGTGATAAGTATAGCATTAGTTTTAAGTATGTGTGTTAATGATAGCATTAGTTTTAAGTATAGCATGGGTGTTAATGATAGTATTAGTTTTAAGTATAGCATGGATGTTAGTGATAGCATTAGTTTTAAGTATAGCATGGGTTTTAATGATAACATTAGTTTTAAGTATAGCATGGGTGTTAATGATAGCATTAGTTTTAAGTATAGCATGGGTGTTAATGATATCATTAGTTTTAAGTATAGCATGGGTGTTAATGATAGCATTAGTTTTAAGTATAGCATGGGTGTTAATGATAGCATTAGTTTTAAGTATAGCATGGGTGTTAATGATATGATTAGTTTTAAATATAGCATGGGTGTTAATGATAGTATTAGTTTTAAGTATAGTATGGGTATTAATGATAGCATTAGTTTTAAGTATATCATGGGTGTTAATGATAGCATTAGTTTTAAGTATAGCATGGGTGTTAATGATAGCATTAGTTTTAAGCATAGCATGGGTGATAAGTATAGCATTAGTTTTAAGTATAGCATGGGTGTTAATGATAGCATTAGTTTTAAGTATAGCATGGATGTTAATTATCGCATTAGTTTTAAGTATAGCATGGGTGTTAATGATAGTATTAGTTTTAAGTATAGCATCGGTGTTAATGATAGCATTAGTTTTAAGGAAAGCATGGGTGATAAGTATAGCATTAGTTTTAAGTATAGCATGGGTGTTAATGATAGCATTAGTTTTAAGTATAGCATTGGTGTTAATAATAGCATTAGTTTTAAGTATAGCATGGGTGTTAATGATAGCATTAGTTTTAAGTATAGCATGGGTGTTAATGATAGCATTAGTTTTAAATATAGCATGGATGTTAATTATCGCATTAGTTTTAAGTATAGCATGGGTGTTAATGATAGCATTAGTTTTAAGTATAGCATGGGTGTTAATGATAGCATTAGTTTTAAGGAAAGCATGGGTGATAAGTATAGAATTAGTTTTAAGTATGTGTGTTAATGATAGCATTAGTTTTAAGTATAGCATGGGTGTTAATGATAGTATTAGTTTTAAGTATAGCATGGATGTTAGTGATAGCATTAGTTTAAGTATAGCATGGGTTTTAATGATAACATTAGTTTTAAGTATAGCATGGGTGTTAATGATAGCATTAGTTTTAAGTATAGCATGGGTGTTAATGATAGCATTAGTTTAAATTATAACATGGGTGTTAATGATAGCATTAGTTTTAAGTATATCATGGGTGTTAATGATAGCATTAGTTTTAATTATAACATGGGTGTTAATGATAGCATTGGTTTTAAGTATAGCATGGGTGTTAATGATAGCATTAGTTTTAAGTATAGCATGGGTGTTAATGATAGTATTAGTTTTAAGTATAGCATGGGTGTTAATGATAGCATTAGTTTTAAGGAAAGCATGGGTGATAAGTATAGCATTAGTTTTAAGTATAGCATGGGTGTTAATAATAGCATTAGTTTTAAGTATAGCATGGGTGTTAATGATAGTATTAATTTTAAGTATATCATGGGTGTTAATGATAGCAATAGTTTGAAATATAGCATGGGTGTTAATGATATCATTAATTTTATGTTTAGCATGGGTGTTAATGATAGCATTAGTTTTAAGGAAAGCATGGGTGATAAGTATAGCATTAGTTTTAAGTATAGCATGGGTGTTAATGATAGCATTAGTTTTAAGTATAGCATGGGTGTTAATGATAGCATTAGTTTAAATTATAACATGGATGTTAATGATAGCATTAGTTTTAAGTATATCATGGGTATTAATGATAGCATTAGTTTTAAGAATAGCATGGGTGATAAGTATAGCATTAGTTTTAAGTATAGAATGGGTGTTAATGATAGCATTAGTTTTAAGTATAGCATGGATGTTAATTATCGCATTAGTTTTAAGTATAGCATGGGTGTTAATGATAGCATTAGTTTTAAGTATAGCATGGGTGTTAATGATAGCATTAGTTTTGAGGAAAGCATGGGTGATAAGTATAGCATTAGTTTTAAGTATGTGTGTTAATGATAGCATTAGTTTTAAGTATAGAATGGGTGTTAATGATAGTATTAGTTTTAAGTATAGCATGGATGTTAGTGATAGCATTAGTTTTAAGTATAGCATGGGTTTTAATGATAACATTAGTTTTAAGTATAGCATGGGTGTTAATGATAGCATTAGTTTTAAGTATAGCATGGGTGTTAATGATAGCATTAGTTTTAAGTATTGCATGGGTGTTATTGATAGCATTAGTTTTAAGTATAGCATGGGTGTTAATGATAGCATTAGTTTTAAGTATAGCATGGGTGTTAATTATAGGATTAGTTTTAAATATAGCATGGGTGTTAATGATAGTATTAGTTTTAAGTATAGTATGGGTATTAATGATAGCATTAGTTTTAAGTATATCATGGGTGTTAATGATAGCATTAGTTTTAAGTATAGCATGGGTGTTAATGATAGGATTAGTTTTAAATATAGCATGGGTGTTAATGATAGTATTAGTTTTAAGTATAGTATGGGTATTAATGATAGCATTAGTTTTAAGTATAGCATGGATGTTAATTATCGCATTAGTTTTAAGTATAGCATGGGTGTTAATGATAGTATTAGTTTTAAGTATAGCATGGGTGTTAATGATAGCATTAGTTTTAAGGAAAGCATGGGTGATAAGTATAGCATTAGTTTTAAGTATAGCATGGGTGTTAATAATAGCATTAGTTTTAAGTATAGCATGGGTGTTAATGATAGCATTAGTTTTAAGTATATCATGGGTGTTAATGATAGCAATAGTTTGAAATATAGCATGGGTGTTAATGATATCATTAATTTTATGTTTAGCATGGGTGTTAATGATAGCATTAGTTTTAAGGAAAGCATGGGTGATAAGTATAGCATTAGTTTTAAGTATAGCATGGGTGTTAATGATAGCATTAGTTTTAAGGAAAGCATGGGTTATAAGTATAGAATTATTTTTAAGTATGTGTGTTAATGATAGCATTAGTTTTAAGTATAGCATGGGTGTTAATGATATTATTAGTTTTAAGAATAGCATGGATGTTAGTGATAGCATTAGTTTTAAGTATAGCATGGGTTTTAATGATAACATTATTTTAAGTATAGCATGGGTGTTAATGATAGCATTAGTTTTAAGTATAGCATGGGTGTTAATGATAGCATTAGTTTTAAGTATAGCATGGGTGTTAATGTTAGCATTAGTTTTAAGTATAGCATGGGTGTTAATGATAGCATTAGTTTTAAGTATAGCATGGGTGTTAATGATATAATTAGTTTAAATTATAACATGGATGTTAATGATAGCATTAGTTTTAAGTATAGCATAGGTATTAATGATAGCATTAGTTTTAAGAATAGCATGGGTGATAAGTATAGCATTAGTTTTAAGTATAGCATGGGTGTTAATGATAGCATTAGTTTTAAGTATAGCATGGATGTTAATTATCGCATTAGTTTTAAGTATAGCATGGGTGTTAATGATAGCATTAGTTTTAAGTATAGCATGGGTGTTAATGATAGCATTAGTTTTAAGGAAAGCATGGGTGATAAGTATAGCATTAGTTTTAAGTATGTGTGTTAATGATAGCATTAGTTTTAAGTATAGCATGGGTGTTAATGATAGTATTAGTTTTAAGTATAGCATGGATGTTAGTGATAGCATTAGTTTTAAGTATAGCATGGGTTTTAATGATAACATTAGTTTTAAGTATAGCATGGGTGTTAATGATAGCATTAGTTTTAAGTATAGCATGGGTGTTAATGATATCATTAGTTTTAAGTATAGCATGGGTGTTAATGATAGCATTAGTTTTAAGTATAGCATGGGTGTTAATGATAGCATTAGTTTTAAGTATAGCATGGGTGTTAATGATATGATTAGTTTTAAATATAGCATGGGTGTTAATGATAGTATTAGTTTTAAGTATAGTATGGGTATTAATGATAGCATTAGTTTTAAGTATATCATGGGTGTTAATGATAGCATTAGTTTTAAGTATAGCATGGGTGTTAATGATAGCATTAGTTTTAAGCATAGCATGGGTGATAAGTATAGCATTAGTTTTAAGTATAGCATGGGTGTTAATGATAGCATTAGTTTTAAGTATAGCATGGATGTTAATTATCGCATTAGTTTTAAGTATAGCATGGGTGTTAATGATAGTATTAGTTTTAAGTATAGCATGGGTGTTAATGATAGCATTAGTTTTAAGGAAAGCATGGGTGATAAGTATAGCATTAGTTTTAAGTATAGCATGGGTGTTAATGATAGCATTAGTTTTAAGTATAGCATTGGTGTTAATAATAGCATTAGTTTTAAGTATAGCATGGGTGTTAATGATAGCATTAGTTTTAAGTATAGCATGGGTGTTAATGATAGCATTAGTTTTAAATATAGCATGGATGTTAATTATCGCATTAGTTTTAAGTATAGCATGGGTGTTAATGATAGCATTAGTTTTAAGTATAGCATGGGTGTTAATGATAGCATTAGTTTTAAGGAAAGCATGGGTGATAAGTATAGAATTAGTTTTAAGTATGTGTGTTAATGATAGCATTAGTTTTAAGTATAGCATGGGTGTTAATGATAGTATTAGTTTTAAGTATAGCATGGATGTTAGTGATAGCATTAGTTTAAGTATAGCATGGGTTTTAATGATAACATTAGTTTTAAGTATAGCATGGGTGTTAATGATAGCATTAGTTTTAAGTATAGCATGGGTGTTAATGATAGCATTAGTTTAAATTATAACATGGGTGTTAATGATAGCATTAGTTTTAAGTATATCATGGGTGTTAATGATAGCATTAGTTTTAATTATAACATGGGTGTTAATGATAGCATTGGTTTTAAGTATAGCATGGGTGTTAATGATAGCATTAGTTTTAAGTATATCATGGGTGTTAATGATAGTATTAGTTTTAAGTATAGCATGGGTGTTAATGATAGCATTAGTTTTAAGGAAAGCATGGGTGATAAGTATAGCATTAGTTTTAAGTATAGCATGGGTGTTAATAATAGCATTAGTTTTAAGTATAGCATGGGTGTTAATGATAGTATTAATTTTAAGTATATCATGGGTGTTAATGATAGCAATAGTTTGAAATATAGCATGGGTGTTAATGATATCATTAATTTTATGTTTAGCATGGGTGTTAATGATAGCATTAGTTTTAAGGAAAGCATGGGTGATAAGTATAGCATTAGTTTTAAGTATAGCATGGGTGTTAATGATAGCATTAGTTTTAAGTATAGCATGGGTGTTAATGATAGCATTAGTTTAAATTATAACATGGATGTTAATGATAGCATTAGTTTTAAGTATAGCATGGGTATTAATGATAGCATTAGTTTTAAGAATAGCATGGGTGATAAGTATAGCATTAGTTTTAAGTATAGAATGGGTGTTAATGATAGCATTAGTTTTAAGTATAGCATGGATGTTAATTATCGCATTAGTTTTAAGTATAGCATGGGTGTTAATGATAGCATTAGTTTTAAGTATAGCATGGGTGTTAATGATAGCATTAGTTTTGAGGAAAGCATGGGTGATAAGTATAGCATTAGTTTTAAGTATGTGTGTTAATGATAGCATTAGTTTTAAGTATAGCATGGGTGTTAATGATAGTATTAGTTTTAAGTATAGCATGGATGTTAGTGATAGCATTAGTTTTAAGTATAGCATGGGTTTTAATGATAACATTAGTTTTAAGTATAGCATGGGTGTTAATGATAGCATTAGTTTTAAGTATAGCATGGGTGTTAATGATAGCATTAGTTTTAAGTATTGCATGGGTGTTATTGATAGCATTAGTTTTAAGTATAGCATGGGTGTTAATGATAGCATTAGTTTTAAGTATAGCATGGGTGTTAATGATAGGATTAGTTTTAAATATAGCATGGGTGTTAATGATAGTATTAGTTTTAAGTATAGTATGGGTATTAATGATAGCATTAGTTTTAAGTATATCATGGGTGTTAATGATAGCATTAGTTTTAAGTATAGCATGGGTGTTAATGATAGCATTAGTTGTAAGCATAGCATGGGTGATAAGTATAGCATTAGTTTTAAGTATAGCATGGGTGTTAATGATAGCATTAGTTTTAAGTATAGCATGGATGTTAATTATCGCATTAGTTTTAAGTATAGCATGGGTGTTAATGATAGTATTAGTTTTAAGTATAGCATGGGTGTTAATGATAGCATTAGTTTTAAGGAAAGCATGGGTGATAAGTATAGCATTAGTTTTAAGTATAGCATGGGTGTTAATAATAGCATTAGTTTTAAGTATAGCATGGGTGTTAATGATAGCATTAGTTTTAAGTATATCATGGGTGTTAATGATAGCAATAGTTTGAAATATAGCATGGGTGTTAATGATATCATTAATTTTATGTTTAGCATGGGTGTTAATGATAGCATTAGTTTTAAGGAAAGCATGGGTGATAAGTATAGCATTAGTTTTAAGTATAGCATGGGTGTTAATGATAGCATTAGTTTTAAGGAAAGCATGGGTTATAAGTATAGAATTAGTTTTAAGTATGTGTGTTAATGATAGCATTAGTTTTAAGTATAGCATGGGTGTTAATGATAGTATTAGTTTTAAGTATAGCATGGATGTTAGTGATAGCATTAGTTTTAAGTATAGCATGGGTTTTAATGATAACATTATTTTAAGTATAGCATGGGTGTTAATGATAGCATTAGTTTTAAGTATAGCATGGGTGTTAATGATAGCATTAGTTTTAAGTATAGCATGGGTGTTAATGTTAGCATTAGTTTTAAGTATAGCATGGGTGTTAATGATAGCATTAGTTTTAAGTATAGCATGGGTGTTAATGATAGCATTAGTTTAAATTATAACATGGATGTTAATGATAGCATTAGTTTTAAGTATAGCATAGGTATTAATGATAGCATTAGTTTTAAGAATAGCATGGGTGATAAGTATAGCATTAGTTTTAAGTATAGCATGGGTGTTAATGATAGCATTAGTTTTAAGTATAGCATGGATGTTAATTATCGCATTAGTTTTAAGTATAGCATGGGTGTTAATGATAGCATTAGTTTTAAGTATAGCATGGGTGTTAATGATAGCATTAGTTTTAAGTATAGCATGGGTGTTAATGATAGCATTAGTTTTAAGTATAGCATGGGTGTTAATGTTAGCATTAGTTTTAAGTATAGCATGGGTGTTAATGATAGCATTAGTTTTAAGTATAGCATGGGTGTTAATGATAGCATTAGTTTAAATTATAACATGGATGTTAATGATAGCATTAGTTTTAAGTATAGCATGGGTGTTAATGATAGTATTAGTTTTAAGTATAGCATGGATGTTAGTGATAGCATTAGTTTTAAGTATAGCATGGGTTTTAATGATAACATTAGTTTTAAGTATAGCATGGGTGTTAATGATAGCATTAGTTTTAAGTATAGCATGGGTGTTAATGATATCATTAGTTTTAAGTATAGCATGGGTGTTAATGATAGCATTAGTTTTAAGTATAGCATGGGTGTTAATGATAGCATTAGTTTTAAGTATAGCATGGGTGTTAATGATATGATTAGTTTTAAATATAGCATGGGTGTTAATGATAGTATTAGTTTTAAGTATAGTATGGGTATTAATGATAGCATTAGTTTTAAGTATATCATGGGTGTTAATGATAGCATTAGTTTTAAGTATAGCATGGGTGTTAATGATAGCATTAGTTTTAAGCATAGCATGGGTGATAAGTATAGCATTAGTTTTAAGTATAGCATGGGTGTTAATGATAGCATTAGTTTTAAGTATAGCATGGATGTTAATTATCGCATTAGTTTTAAGTATAGCATGGGTGTTAATGATAGTATTAGTTTTAAGTATAGCATGGGTGTTAATGATAGCATTAGTTTTAAGGAAAGCATGGGTGATAAGTATAGCATTAGTTTTAAGTATAGCAAGGGTGTTAATGATAGCATTAGTTTTAAGTATAGCATTGGTGTCAATAATAGCATTAGTTTTAAGTATAGCATGGGTGTTAATGATAGCATTAGTTTTAAGTATAGCATGGGTGTTAATGATAGCATTAGTTTTAAGTATAGCATGGATGTTAATTATCGCATTAGTTTTAAGTATAGCATGGGTGTTAATGATAGCATTAGTTTTAAGTATAGCATGGGTGTTAATGATAGCATTAGTTTTAAGGAAAGCATGGGTGATAAGTATAGTATTAGTTTTAAGTATGTGTGCTAATGATAGCATTAGTTTTAAGTATAGCATGGGTGTTAATGATAGTATTAGTTTTAAGTATATCATGGATGTTAATGATAGCATTAGTTTTAAGTATAGCATGGGTGTTAATGATAGCATTAGTTTTAAGTATAGCATGGATGTTAATTATCGCATTAGTTTTAAGTATAGCATGGGTGTTAATGATAGCATTAGTTTTAAGTATAGCATGGGTGTTAATGATAGCATTAGTTTTAAGTATAGCATTGGTGTTAATAATAGCATTAGTTTTAAGTATAGCATGGGTGTTAATGATAGCATTAGTTTTAAGTATAGCAAGGGTGTTAATGATAGCATTAGTTTTAAGTATAGCATTGGTGTCAATAATAGCATTAGTTTTAAGTATAGCATGGGTGTTAATGATAGCATTAGTTTTAAGTATAGCATGGGTGTTAATGATAGCATTAGTTTTAAGTATAGCATGGATGTTAATTATCGCATTAGTTTTAAGTATAGCATGGGTGTTAATGATAGCATTAGTTTTAAGTATAGCATGGGTGTTAATGATAGCATTAGTTTTAAGTATAGCATGGGTGTTAATGATAGCATTAGTTTAAATTATAACATGGATGTTAATGATAGCATTAGTTTTAAGTATAGCATAGGTATTAATGATAGCATTAGTTTTAAGAATAGCATGGGTGATAAGTATAGCATTAGTTTTAAGTATAGCATGGGTGTTAATGATAGCATTAGTTTTAAGTATAGCATGGATGTTAATTATCGCATTAGTTTTAAGTATAGCATGGGTGTTAATGATAGCATTAGTTTTAAGTATAGCATGGGTGTTAATGATAGCATTAGTTTTAAGTATAGCATGGGTGTTAATGATAGCATTAGTTTTAAGTATAGCATGGGTGTTAATGTTAGCATTAGTTTTAAGTATAGCATGGGTGTTAATGATAGCATTAGTTTTAAGTATAGCATGGGTGTTAATGATAGCATTAGTTTAAATTATAACATGGATGTTAATGATAGCATTAGTTTTAAGTATAGCATGGGTGTTAATGATAGTATTAGTTTTAAGTATAGCATGGATGTTAGTGATAGCATTAGTTTTAAGTATAGCATGGGTTTTAATGATAACATTAGTTTTAAGTATAGCATGGGTGTTAATGATAGCATTAGTTTTAAGTATAGCATGGGTGTTAATGATATCATTAGTTTTAAGTATAGCATGGGTGTTAATGATAGCATTAGTTTTAAGTATAGCATGGGTGTTAATGATAGCATTAGTTTTAAGTATAGCATGGGTGTTAATGATATGATTAGTTTTAAATATAGCATGGGTGTTAATGATAGTATTAGTTTTAAGTATAGTATGGGTATTAATGATAGCATTAGTTTTAAGTATATCATGGGTGTTAATGATAGCATTAGTTTTAAGTATAGCATGGGTGTTAATGATAGCATTAGTTTTAAGCATAGCATGGGTGATAAGTATAGCATTAGTTTTAAGTATAGCATGGGTGTTAATGATAGCATTAGTTTTAAGTATAGCATGGATGTTAATTATCGCATTAGTTTTAAGTATAGCATGGGTGTTAATGATAGTATTAGTTTTAAGTATAGCATGGGTGTTAATGATAGCATTAGTTTTAAGGAAAGCATGGGTGATAAGTATAGCATTAGTTTTAAGTATAGCAAGGGTGTTAATGATAGCATTAGTTTTAAGTATAGCATTGGTGTCAATAATAGCATTAGTTTTAAGTATAGCATGGGTGTTAATGATAGCATTAGTTTTAAGTATAGCATGGGTGTTAATGATAGCATTAGTTTTAAGTATAGCATGGATGTTAATTATCGCATTAGTTTTAAGTATAGCATGGGTGTTAATGATAGCATTAGTTTTAAGTATAGCATGGGTGTTAATGATAGCATTAGTTTTAAGGAAAGCATGGGTGATAAGTATAGTATTAGTTTTAAGTATGTGTGCTAATGATAGCATTAGTTTTAAGTATAGCATGGGTGTTAATGATAGTATTAGTTTTAAGTATATCATGGATGTTAATGATAGCATTAGTTTTAAGTATAGCATGGGTGTTAATGATAGCATTAGTTTTAAGTATAGCATGGATGTTAATTATCGCATTAGTTTTAAGTATAGCATGGGTGTTAATGATAGCATTAGTTTTAAGTATAGCATGGGTGTTAATGATAGCATTAGTTTTAAGTATAGCATTGGTGTTAATAATAGCATTAGTTTTAAGTATAGCATGGGTGTTAATGATAGCATTAGTTTTAAGTATAGCAAGGGTGTTAATGATAGCATTAGTTTTAAGTATAGCATTGGTGTCAATAATAGCATTAGTTTTAAGTATAGCATGGGTGTTAATGATAGCATTAGTTTTAAGTATAGCATGGGTGTTAATGATAGCATTAGTTTTAAGTATAGCATGGATGTTAATTATCGCATTAGTTTTAAGTATAGCATGGGTGTTAATGATAGCATTAGTTTTAAGTATAGCATGGGTTTTAATGATAACATTATTTTTAAGTATAGCATGGGTGTTAATGATAGCATTAGTTTTAAGGAAAGCATGGGTGATAAGTATAGAATTAGTTTTAAGTATGTGTGTTAATGATAGCATTAGTTTTAAGTATAGCATGGGTGTTAATGATAGTATTAGTTTTAAGTATAGCATGGATGTTAGTGATAGCATTAGTTTTAAGTATAGCATGGGTTTTAATGATAACATTAGTTTTAAGTATAGCATGGGTGTTAATGATAGCATTAGTTTTAAGTATAGCATGGGTGTTAATGATAGCATTAGTTTAAATTATAACATGGGTGTTAATGATAGCATTAGTTTTAAGTATATCATGGGTGTTAATGATAGCATTAGTTTTAATTATAACATGGGTGTTAATGATAGCATTGGTTTTAAGTATAGCATGGGTGTTAATGATAGCATTAGTTTTAAGTATAGCATGGGTGTTAATGATAGTATTAGTTTTATGTATAGCATGGGTGTTAATGATAGCATTAGTTTTAAGGAAAGCATGGGTGATAAGTATAGCATTAGTTTTAAGTATAGCATGGGTGTTAATGATAGCATTAGTTTTAAGTATAGCATGGGTGTTAATGATAGCATTAGTTTTGAGGAAAGCATGGGTGATAAGTATAGCATTAGTTTTAAGTATGTGTGTTAATGATAGCATTAGTTTTAAGTATAGCATGGGTGTTAATGATAGTATTAGTTTTAAGTATAGCATGGATGTTAGTGATAGCATTAGTTTTAAGTATAGCATGGGTTTTAATGATAACATTAGTTTTAAGTATAGCATGGGTGTTAATGATAGCATTAGTTTTAAGTATAGCATGGGTGTTAATGATAGCATTAGTTTTAAGTATAGCATGGGTGTTAATGATAGCATTAGTTTTAAGTATAGCATGGGTGTTAATGATAGCATTAGTTTTAAGTATAGCATGGGTGTTAATGATAGGATTAGTTTTAAATATAGCATGGGTGTTAATGATAGTATTAGTTTTAAGTATAGTATGGGTATTAATGATAGCATTAGTTTTAAGTATATCATGGGTGTTAATGATAGCATTAGTTTTAAGTATAGCATGGATGTTAATTATCGCATTAGTTTTAAGTATAGCATGGGTGTTAATGATAGTATTAGTTTTAAGTATAGCATGGGTGTTAATGATAGCATTAGTTTTAAGGAAAGCATGGGTGATAAGTATAGCATTAGTTTTAAGTATAGCAAGGGTGTTAATGATAGCATTAGTTTTAAGTATAGCATTGGTGTCAATAATAGCATTAGTTTTAAGTATAGCATGGGTGTTAATGATAGCATTAGTTTTAAGTATAGCATGGGTGTTAATGATAGCATTAGTTTTAAGTATAGCATGGATGTTAATTATCGCATTAGTTTTAAGTATAGCATGGGTGTTAATGATAGCATTAGTTTTAAGTATAGCATGGGTGTTAATGATAGCATTAGTTTTAAGGAAAGCATGGGTGATAAGTATAGAATTAGTTTTAAGTATGTGTGCTAATGATAGCATTAGTTTTAAGTATAGCATGGGTGTTAATGATAGTATTAGTTTTAAGTATATCATGGATGTTAATGATAGCATTAGTTTTAAGTATAGCATGGGTGTTAATGATAGCATTAGTTTTAAGTATAGCATGGATGTTAATTATCGCATTAGTTTTAAGTATAGCATGGGTGTTAATGATATCATTAGTTTTAAGTATAGCATGGGTGTTAATGATAGCATTAGTTTTAAGTATAGCATTGGTGTTAATAATAGCATTAGTTTTAAGTATAGCATGGGTGTTAATGATAGCATTAGTTTTAAGTATAGCAAGGGTGTTAATGATAGCATTAGTTTTAAGTATAGCATTGGTGTCAATAATAGCATTAGTTTTAAGTATAGCATGGGTGTTAATGATAGCATTAGTTTTAAGTATAGCATGGGTGTTAATGATAGCATTAGTTTTAAGTATAGCATGGATGTTAATTATCGCATTAGTTTTAAGTATAGCATGGGTGTTAATGATAGCATTAGTTTTAAGTATAGCATGGGTTTTAATGATAACATTATTTTTAAGTATAGCATGGGTGTTAATGATAGCATTAGTTTTAAGGAAAGCATGGGTGATAAGTATAGAATTAGTTTTAAGTATGTGTGTTAATGATAGCATTAGTTTTAAGTATAGCATGGGTGTTAATGATAGTATTAGTTTTAAGTATAGCATGGATGTTAGTGATAGCATTAGTTTTAAGTATAGCATGGGTTTTAATGATAACATTAGTTTTAAGTATAGCATGGGTGTTAATGATAGCATTAGTTTTAAGTATAGCATGGGTGTTAATGATAGCATTAGTTTAAATTATAACATGGGTGTTAATGATAGCATTAGTTTTAAGTATATCATGGGTGTTAATGATAGCATTAGTTTTAATTATAACATGGGTGTTAATGATAGCATTGGTTTTAAGTATAGCATGGGTGTTAATGATAGCATTAGTTTTAAGTATAGCATGGGTGTTAATGATAGTATTAGTTTTATGTATAGCATGGGTGTTAATGATAGCATTAGTTTTAAGGAAAGCATGGGTGATAAGTATAGCATTAGTTTTAAGTATAGCATGGGTGTTAATGATAGCATTAGTTTTAAGTATAGCATGGGTGTTAATGATAGCATTAGTTTTGAGGAAAGCATGGGTGATAAGTATAGCATTAGTTTTAAGTATGTGTGTTAATGATAGCATTAGTTTTAAGTATAGCATGGGTGTTAATGATAGTATTAGTTTTAAGTATAGCATGGATGTTAGTGATAGCATTAGTTTTAAGTATAGCATGGGTTTTAATGATAACATTAGTTTTAAGTATAGCATGGGTGTTAATGATAGCATTAGTTTTAAGTATAGCATGGGTGTTAATGATAGCATTAGTTTTAAGTATAGCATGGGTGTTAATGATAGCATTAGTTTTAAGTATAGCATGGGTGTTAATGATAGCATTAGTTTTAAGTATAGCATGGGTGTTAATGATAGGATTAGTTTTAAATATAGCATGGGTGTTAATGATAGTATTAGTTTTAAGTATAGTATGGGTATTAATGATAGCATTAGTTTTAAGTATATCATGGGTGTTAATGATAGCATTAGTTTTAAGTATAGCATGGGTGTTAATGATAGCATTAGTTTTAAGCATAGCATGGGTGATAAGTATAGCATTAGTTTTAAGTATAGCATGGGTGTTAATGATAGCATTAGTTTTAAGTATATCATGGGTGTTAATGATAGCAATAGTTTGAAATATAGCATGGGTGTTAATGATATCATTAATTTTATGTTTAGCATGGGTGTTAATGATAGCATTAGTTTTAAGGAAAGCATGGGTGATAAGTATAGCATTAGTTTTAAGTATAGCATGGGTGTTAATGATAGCATTAGTTTTAAGTATAGCATGGGTGTTAATGATAGCATTAGTTTAAATTATAACATGGATGTTAATGATAGCATTAGTTTTAAGTATAGCATGGGTATTAATGATAGCATTAGTTTTAAGAATAGCATGGGTGATAAGTATAGCATTAGTTTTAAGTATAGAATGGGTGTTAATGATAGCATTAGTTTTAAGTATAGCATGGATGTTAATTATCGCATTAGTTTTAAGTATAGCATGGGTGTTAATGATAGCATTAGTTTTAAGTATAGCATGGGTGTTAATGATAGCATTAGTTTTGAGGAAAGCATGGGTGATAAGTATAGCATTAGTTTTAAGTATGTGTGTTAATGATAGCATTAGTTTTAAGTATAGCATGGGTGTTAATGATAGTATTAGTTTTAAGTATAGCATGGATGTTAGTGATAGCATTAGTTTTAAGTATAGCATGGGTTTTAATGATAACATTAGTTTTAAGTATAGCATGGGTGTTAATGATAGCATTAGTTTTAAGTATAGCATGTGTGTTAATGATAGCATTAGTTTTAAGTATAGCATGGGTGTTAATGATAGCATTAGTTTTAAGTATAGCATGGGTGTTAATGATAGGATTAGTTTTAAATATAGCATGGGTGTTAATGATAGTATTAGTTTTAAGTATAGTATGGGTATTAATGATAGCATTAGTTTTAAGTATATCATGGGTGTTAATGATAGCATTAGTTTTAAGTATAGCATGGGTGTTAATGATAGCATTAGTTTTAAGCATAGCATGGGTGATAAGTATAGCATTAGTTTTAAGTATAGCATGGGTGTTAATGATAGCATTAGTTTTAAGTATAGCATGGATGTTAATTATCGCATTAGTTTTAAGTATAGCATGGGTGTTAATGATAGTATTAGTTTTAAGTATAGCATGGGTGTTAATGATAGCATTAGTTTTAAGGAAAGCATGGGTGATAAGTATAGCATTAGTTTTAAGTATAGCATGGGTGTTAATAATAGCATTAGTTTTAAGTATAGCATGGGTGTTAATGATAGCATTAGTTTTAAGTATATCATGGGTGTTAATGATAGCAATAGTTTGAAATATAGCATGGGTGTTAATGATATCATTAATTTTATGTTTAGCATGGGTGTTAATGATAGCATTAGTTTTAAGGAAAGCATGGGTGATAAGTATAGCATTAGTTTTAAGTATAGCATGGGTGTTAATGATAGCATTAGTTTTAAGGAAAGCATGGGTTATAAGTATAGAATTAGTTTTAAGTATGTGTGTTAATGATAGCATTAGTTTTAAGTATAGCATGGGTGTTAATGATAGTATTAGTTTTAAGTATAGCATGGATGTTAGTGATAGCATTAGTTTTAAGTATAGCATGGGTTTTAATGATAACATTATTTTAAGTATAGCATGGGTGTTAATGATAGCATTAGTTTTAAGTATAGCATGGGTGTTAATGATAGCATTAGTTTTAAGTATAGCATGGGTGTTAATGTTAGCATTAGTTTTAAGTATAGCATGGGTGTTAATGATAGCATTAGTTTTAAGTATAGCATGGGTGTTAATGATAGCATTAGTTTAAATTATAACATGGATGTTAATGATAGCATTAGTTTTAAGTATAGCATAGGTATTAATGATAGCATTAGTTTTAAGAATAGCATGGGTGATAAGTATAGCATTAGTTTTAAGTATAGCATGGGTGTTAATGATAGCATTAGTTTTAAGTATAGCATGGATGTTAATTATCGCATTAGTTTTAAGTATAGCATGGGTGTTAATGATAGCATTAGTTTTAAGTATAGCATGGGTGTTAATGATAGCATTAGTTTTAAGGAAAGCATGGGTGATAAGTATAGCATTAGTTTTAAGTATGTGTGTTAATGATAGCATTAGTTTTAAGTATAGCATGGGTGTTAATGATAGTATTAGTTTTAAGTATAGCATGGATGTTAGTGATAGCATTAGTTTTAAGTATAGCATGGGTTTTAATGATAACATTAGTTTTAAGTATAGCATGGGTGTTAATGATAGCATTAGTTTTAAGTATAGCATGGGTGTTAATGATATCATTAGTTTTAAGTATAGCATGGGTGTTAATGATAGCATTAGTTTTAAGTATAGCATGGGTGTTAATGATAGCATTAGTTTTAAGTATAGCATGGGTGTTAATGATATGATTAGTTTTAAATATAGCATGGGTGTTAATGATAGTATTAGTTTTAAGTATAGTATGGGTATTAATGATAGCATTAGTTTTAAGTATATCATGGGTGTTAATGATAGCATTAGTTTTAAGTATAGCATGGGTGTTAATGATAGCATTAGTTTTAAGCATAGCATGGGTGATAAGTATAGAATTAGTTTTAAGTATAGCATGGGTGTTAATGATAGCATTAGTTTTAAGTATAGCATGGATGTTAATTATCGCATTAGTTTTAAGTATAGCATGGGTGTTAATGATAGTATTAGTTTTAAGTATAGCATGGGTGTTAATGATAGCATTAGTTTTAAGGAAAGCATGGGTGATAAGTATAGCATTAGTTTTAAGTATAGCAAGGGTGTTAATGATAGCATTAGTTTTAAGTATAGCATGGATGTTAATTATCGCATTAGTTTTAAGTATAGCATGGGTGTTAATGATAGCATTAGTTTTAAGTATAGCATGGGTGTTAATGATAGCATTAGTTTTAAGGAAAGCATGGGTAATAAGTATAGAATTAGTTTTAAGTATGTGTGCTAATGATAGCATTAGTTTTAAGTATAGCATGGGTGTTAATGATAGTATTAGTTTTAAGTATAGCATGGATGTTAGTGATAGCATTAGTTTTAAGTATAGCATGGGTTTTAATGATAACATTAGTTTTAAGTATAGCATGGGTGTTAATGATAGCATTAGTTTTAAGTATAGCATGGGTGTTAATGATAGCATTAGTTTTAAGTATAGCATGGGTGTTAATAATAGCATTAGTTTTAAGTATAGCATGGGTGTTAATGATAGCATTAGTTTTAAGTATAGCATGGGTGTTAATGATAGGATTAGTTTTAAATATAGCATGGGTGTTAATGATAGTATTAGTTTTAAGTATAGTATGGGTGTTAATGATAGCATTAGTTTTAAGTATAGAATGGGTATTAATGATAGCATTAGTTTTAAGCTTAGCATGGGTGATAAGTATAGCATTAGTTTTAAGTATAGCATGGGTGATAATGATAGCATTAGTTTTAAGTATAGCATGGATGTTAATTATAGCATTAGTTTTAAGTATAGCATGGGTGTTAATGATAGCATTAGTTTAAATTATAAAATGGGTGTTAATGATAGCATTAGTTTTAAGGAAAGCATGGGTGATAAGTATAGAATTAGTTTTAAGTATAGCATGGGTGTTAATGATAGCATTAGTTTTAAGTATAGCATGGGTGTTAATGATAGCATTAGTTTAAATTATAACATGGGTGTTAATGATAGCATTAGTTTTAAGTATAGCATAGGTGTTAATGATAGCATTAGTTTTAAGTATAGCATGGGTGTTAATGATAGCATTAGTTTTAAGTATAGCATGGGTGTTAATGATAGCATTAGTTTTAAGTATAGCATGTGTGTTAATGATATAATTATTTTTAAGTATAGCATTGGTGTTAATGATAGTATTAGTTTTAAGTATAGCATGGGTGTTAATGATAGCATTAGTTTTAAGTATAGCATGTGTGTTAATGATAGCATTAGTTTTAAGTATAGCATAGGTGTTAATGATAGCATTAGTTTTAATTATAACATGGGTGTTAATGATAGCATTGGTTTTAAGTATAGCATGGGTGTTAATGATAGCATTAGTTTTAAGTATAGCATGGGTGTTAATGATAGCATTAGTTTTAAGTATAGCATGGGTGTTAATTATAGCATTAGTTTTAAGTATAGCATGGGTGTTAATGATAGCATTATTTTTAAGTATAGCATGGGTGTTAATGATAGCATTATTTTTAAGTATAGCATGGGTGTTAATGATAGCATTAGTTTTAAGTATAGCATGGGTGTTAATGATAACATTAGTTTTAAGAATAGCATGGGTGATAAGTATAGCATTAGTATTAAGTATAGCATGGGTGTTAATGATAGCATTAGTTTTAAGTATAGCATGGATGTTAATTATAGCATTAGTTTTAAGTATAGCATTGGTGTTAATGATAGCATTAGTTTTAAGTATAGCATGGGTGTTAATGATGTCATTATTTTTAAGTATATCATGGGTGTTAATGATAGCATTAGTTTTAAGTATAGCATGGGTGTTAATGATAGCATTAGTTTTAAGTATAGCATGGGTGTTAATGATAGCATTAGTTTTAAGTATAGCATGGGTGTTAATGATAGTATTAGTTTAAAATATAACATGGGTGTTAATGATAGCATTAGTTTTAAGTATAGCATGGGTGTTAATGATAGCATTAGTTTTAATTATAACATGGGTGTTAATGATAGCATTGGTTTTAAGTATAGCATGGGTTTTAATGATAGCATTAGTTTTAAGTATAGCATGGGTGTTAATATTATATTTGTTGTAAGGATAGCATGGGTGTTAATGATAGCATTAGTTTTAAGTATAGCATGGGTGTCAATGATAGCATTAGTTTTAGGTATAGCATGGGTGTAATGATAGCATTAGTTTTAAGTATAGCATGGATGTTAATGATAGCTTTAGTTTTAAGTATAGCATGGTTGATAATGATAGCATTAGTTTTAAGTATAGCATGGATGTTAATTATAGCATTAGTTTTAAGTATAGCATGGGTGTTAATAATAGCATTAGTTTAAATTATAACATGGGTGTTAATCATAGCATTAGTTTTAAGTATAGCATGGGTGTTAATGATAGCATTAGTTTTAATTATAACATGGGTGTTAATGATATCATTGTTTTTAAGTATAGCATGGGTGTTAATGATAGCATTAGTTTTAAGTATAGCATGGGTGTTAATGATATCATTAGTTTTAAGGAAAGCATGGGTGATAAGTATAGCATTAGTTTTAAGTATAGCATGGGTGTTAATGATAGCATTATTTTAAGTATAGCATGGATGTCAATTATAGCATTAGTTTTAAGTATAGCATGGGTGTTAATGATATTATTAGTTTTAAGTATAGCATGGGTGTTAATGATAGCATTAGTTTTAAGTATAGCATGGGTGTTAATGATAGCATTAGTTTTAATTATAACATGGGTGTTAATGATAGCATTGGTTTTAAGTATAGCATGGGTGTTAATGATAGCATTAGTTTTAAGTATAGCATGGGTGTTAATGATAGCATTAGTTTTAAGTATAGCATGGGTGTTAATTATAGCATTAGTTTTAAGTATAGCATGGGTGTTAATGATAGCATTATTTTTAAGTATAGCATGGGTGTTAATGATAGCATTATTTTTAAGTATAGCATGGGTGTTAATGATAGCATTAGTTTTAAGTATAGCATGGGTGTTAATGATAGCATTAGTTTTAAGAATAGCATGGGTGATAAGTATAGCATTAGTATTAAGTATAGCATGGGTGTTAATGATAGCATTAGTTTTAAGTATAGCATGGATGTTAATTATAGCATTAGTTTTAAGTATAGCATTGGTGTTAATGATAGCATTAGTTTTAAGTATAGCATGGGTGTTAATGATGTCATTATTTTTAAGTATATCATGGGTGTTAATGATAGCATTAGTTTTAAGTATAGCATGGGTGTTAATGATAGCATTAGTTTTAAGTATAGCATGGGTGTTAATGATAGCATTAGTTTTAAGTATAGCATGGGTGTTAATGATAGTATTAGTTTAAAATATAACATGGGTGTTAATGATAGCATTAGTTTTAAGTATAGCATGGGTGTTAATGATAGTATTAGTTTAAAATATAACATGGGTGTTAATGATAGCATTAGTTTTAAGTATAGCATGGGTGTTAATGATAGCATTGGTTTTAAGTATAGCATGGGTTTTAATGATAGCATTAGTTTTAAGTATAGCATGGGTGTTAATATTATATTTGTTGTAAGGATAGCATGGGTGTTAATGATAGCATTAGTTTTAAGTATAGCATGGGTGTCAATGATAGCATTAGTTTTAGGTATAGCATGGGTGTAATGATAGCATTAGTTTTAAGTATAGCATGGATGTTAATGATAGCTTTAGTTTTAAGTATAGCATGGTTGATAATGATATCATTAGTTTTAAGTATAGCATGGATGTTAATTATAGTATTAGTTTTAAGTATAGCATGGGTGTTAATAATAGCATTAGTTTTAATTATAACATGGGTGTTAATGATATCATTGGTTTTAAGTATAGCATGGGTTTTAATGATATCATTAGTTTTAAGTATAGCATGGGTGTTAATATTAGATTTGTTGTAAGGATAGCATGGGTGTTAATGATAGCATTAGTTTTAGGTATAGCATGGGTGTAATGATAGCATTAGTTTTAAGTATAGCATGGGTGTTAATGATAGCTTTAGTTTTAAGTATAGCATGGGTGTTAATGATAGCATTATTTTAAAATATAGCATGGGTGTTAATGATAGCATTAGTTTTAAGGAAAGCATGGGTGATAAGTATAGCATTAGTTTTAAGTATAGTATGGGTGTTAATGATAGCATTAGTTTTAAGTATAGCATGGGTGTTAATGATAGCATTAGTTTAAATTATAACATGGGTGTTAATGATAGCATTAGTTTTAAGAATAGCATGGGTGTTAATGATGTCATTATTTAAATTATAACATGGGTGTTAATGATAGCATTAGTTTTAAGTATAGCATGGGTGTTAATGATAGCATTAGTTTTAATTATAACATGGGTGTTAATGATATCATTGTTTTTAAGTATAGCATGGGTGTTAATGATAGCATTAGTTTTAAGTATAGCATGGGTGTTAATTATATCATTAGTTTTAAGGAAAGCATGGATGATAAGTATAGCATTAGTTTTAAGTATAGCATGGGTGTTAATGATAGCATTATTTTAAGTATAGCATGGATGTCAATTATAGCATTAGTTTTAAGTATAGCATGGGTGTTAATGATATTATTAGTTTTAAGTATAGCATTGGTGTTAATGATAGCATTAGTTTTAAGTATAGCATGGGTGTTAATGATAGCATTAGTTTAAATTATAACATTGGTGTTAATGATAGCATTAGTTTTAAGTATAGCATGGATGTTAATTATAGCATTAGTTTTAAGTATAGCATGGGTGTTAATGATAGCATTAGTTTTAAGTATAGCATGGATGTTAATGATATCATTATTTTTAAGTATAGCATGGGTGTTAATGATAGCATTAGTTTTAATTATAGCATGGGTGTTAATGATAGCATTAGTTTTAAGTATAGCATGGGTGTTAATGATAGCATTAGTTTTAAGTATAGCATGGGTGTTAATGATAGCATTAGTTTAAATTATAACATGGGTGTTAATGATAGCATTAGTTTTAAGTATAGCATGGGTGTTAATGATAGCATTAGTTTTAATTATAACATGGGTGTTAATGATATCATTGGTTTTAAGTATAGCATGGGTTTTAATGATATCATTAGTTTTAAGTATAGCATGGGTGTTAATATTAGATTTGTTGTAAGGATAGCATGGGTGTTAATGATAGCATTAGTTTTAGGTATAGCATGGGTGTAATGATAGCATTAGTTTTAAGTTTAGCATGGGTGTTAATGATAGCTTTAGTTTTAAGTATAGCATGGGTGTTAATGATAGCATTATTTTAAAATATAGCATGGGTGTTAATGATAGCATTAGTATTAAGGAAAGCATGGGTGATAAGTATAGCATTAGTTTTAAGTATAGTATGGGTGTTAATGATAGCATTAGTTTTAAGTATAGCATGGGTGTTAATGATAGCATTAGTTTAAATTATAACATGGGTGTTAATGATAGCATTAGTTTTAAGAATAGCATGGGTGATAAGTATAGCATTAGTTTTAAGTATAGCATGGGTGTTAATGATAGCATTAGTTTTAAGTATAGCATGGGTGTTAATGATAGCATTAGTTTTAAGTATAGCATGGGTGTTAATGATAGCATTAGTTTTAAGGAAAGCATGGGTGATAAGTATAGCATTAGTTTTAAGTATAGCATGGGTGTTAATAATAGCATTAGTTTTAAGTATAGCATGGGTGTTAATGATAGCATTAGTTTTAAGTATATCATGGGTGTTAATGATAGCAATAGTTTGAAATATAGCATGGGTGTTAATGATATCATTAATTTTATGTTTAGCATGGGTGTTAATGATAGCATTAGTTTTAAGGAAAGCATGGGTGTTAATGATATCATTAGTTTTAAGGAAAGCATGGGTGATAAGTATAGCATTAGTTTAAATTATAACATGGGTGTTAATGATAGCATTAGTTTTAAGAATAGCATGGGTGATAAGTATAGCATTAGTTTTAAGTATAGCATGGGTGTTAATGATAGCATTAGTTTTAAGTATAGCATGGATGTCAATTATAGCATTAGTTTTAAGTATAGCATGGGTGTTAATGATATTATTAGTTTTAAGTATAGCATGGGTGTTAATGATAGCATTAGTTTTAAGTATAGCATGGGTGTTAATGATAGCATTAGTTTAAATTATAACATTGGTGTTAATGATAGCATTAGTTTTAAGTATAGCATGGATGTTAATTATAGCATTAGATTTAAGTATAGCATGGGTGTTAATGATAGCATTAGTTTTAAGTATAGCATGGATGTTAATGATATCATTATTTTTAAGTATAGCATGGGTGTTAATGATAGCATTAGTTTTAAGTATAGCATGGGTGTTAATGATAGCATTAGTTTTAAGTATAGCATGGGTGTTAATGATAGCATTAGTTTTAAGTATAGCATGGGTGTTAATGATAGCATTAGTTTAAATTATAACATGGGTGTTAATGATAGCATTAGTTTTAAGTATAGCATGGGTGTTAATGATAGCATTAGTTTTAATTATAACATGGGTGTTAATGATATCATTGGTTTTAAGTATAGCATGGGTTTTAATGATATCATTAGTTTTAAGTATAGCATGGGTGTTAATATTAGATTTGTTGTAAGGATAGCATGGGTGTTAATGATAGCATTAGTTTTAGGTATAGCATGGGTGTAATGATAGCATTAGTTTTAAGTATAGCATGGGTGTTAATGATAGCATTAGTTTTAAGTATAGCATGGATGTTAATGATAGCTTTAGTTTTAAGTATAGCATGATTGATAATTATAGCATTAGTTTTAAGTATAGCATGGGTGTTAATGATAGCTTTATTTTTAAGTATAGCATGGGTGTTAATGATAGCATTATTTTAAAATATAGCATGGGTGTTAATGATAGCATTAGTTTTAAGAATAGCATGGGTGATAAGTATAGCATTAGTTTTAAGTATAGCATGGGTGTTAATGATAGCATTAGTTTTAAGTATAGCATGGATGTTAATTATCGCATTAGTTTAAATTATAACATGGGTGTTAATGATAGCATTAGTTTTAAGTATAGCATGGGTGTTAATGATAGCATTAGTTTTAATTATAACATGGGTGTTAATGATAGCATTGGTTTTAAGTATAGCATGGGTGTTAATGATAGCATTAGTTTTAAGTATAGCATGGGTGTTAATGATAGTATTAGTTTTAATTATATAATGGGTGTTAATGATAGCATTAGTTTTAAGTATAGAATGGGTGTTAATGATAGCATTCGTTTTAAGCATATCATGGGTGATAAGTATAGCATTAGTTTTAAGTATAGCATGGGTGTTAATGATAGCATTATTTTTAAGTATAGCATGGGTTTTAATGATAGCATTAGTTTAAATTATAACATGGGTGTTA
This sequence comes from Osedax fenrisi, assembly GCA_964019155.1. Classification (NCBI taxonomy): domain Eukaryota; kingdom Metazoa; phylum Annelida; class Polychaeta; order Sabellida; family Siboglinidae; genus Osedax; species Osedax fenrisi. The sequence goes on from CAXHSG010000088.1 coordinate 69,906, forward strand.
ATGATAGCATTAGTTTTAAGTATAGCATGGGTGTTAATGATAGCATTAGTTTTAATTATAACATGGGTGTTAATGATATAATTATTTTTAAGTATAGCATTGGTGTTAATGATAGCATTAGTTTTAAGTATAGCATGGGTGTTAATGATAGCATTAGTTTTAAGTATAGTATGGGTGTTAATGATAGCATTAGTTTTAAGTATAGCATGTGTGTTAATGATAGCATTAGTTTTAATTATAACATGGGTGTTAATGATAGCATTGGTTTTAAGTATAGCATGGGTGTTAATGATAGCATTAGTTTTAAGTATAGCATGGGTGTTAATGCTAGCATTAGGTTTAAGTATAGCATGGGTGTTAATGATAGCATTAGTTTTAAGTATAGCATGGGTGTTAATGATAGCATTAGTTTTAATTATAACATGGGTGTTAATGATATCATTGTTTTTAAGTATAGCATGGGTGTTAATGATAGCATTAGTTTTAAGTATAGCATGGGTGTTAATGATAGCATTAGTTTTAAGGAAAGCATGGGTGATAAGTATAGCATTAGTTTTAAGTATAGCATGGGTGTTAATGATAGCATTAGTTTTAAGTATAGCATGGATGTCAATTATAGCATTAGTTTTAAGTATAGCATGGGTGTTAATGATAGCATTAGTTTTAATTATATAATGGGTGTTAATGATAGCATTAGTTTTAAGTATAGAATGGGTGTTAATGATAGCATTCGTTTTAAGCATATAATGGGTGATAAGTATAGCATTAGTTTTAAGTATAGCATGGGTGTTAATGATAGCATTATTTTTAAGTATAGCATGGGTGTTAATGATAGCATTAGTTTAAATTATAACATGGGTGTTAATGATAGCATTAGTTTTAAGTATAGCATGGGTGTTAATGATAGCATTAGTTTTAATTATAACATGGGTGTTAATGATATAATTATTTTTAAGTATAGCATTGGTGTTAATGATAGCATTAGTTTTAATTATAACATGGGTGTTAATGATATCATTGTTTTTAAGTATAGCATGGGTGTTAATGATAGCATTAGTTTTAAGTATAGCATGGGTGTTAATGATAGCATTAGTTTTAAGGAAAGCATGGGTGATAAGTATAGCATTAGTTTTAAGTATAGCATGGGTGTTAATGATAGCATTAGTTTTAAGTATAGCATGGATGTCAATTATAGCATTAGTTTTAAGTATAGCATGGGTGTTAATGATATTATTAGTTTTAAGTATAGCATTGGTGTTAATGATAGCATTAGTTTTAAGTATAGCATGGGTGTTAATGATAGCATTAGTTTAAATTATAACATGGGTGTTAATGATAGCATTAGTTTTAAGTATAGCATGGGTGTTAATGATAGCATTAGTTTTAATTATAACATGGGTGTTAATGATAGCATTGGTTTTAAGTATAGCATGGGTGTTAATGATAGCATTAGTTTTAAGTATAGCATTGGTGTTAATGATAGCATTAGTTTTAAGTATATAATGGGTGTTAATGATAGCATTAGTTTTAAGTATAGAATGGGTGTTAATGATAGCATTAGTTTTAAGTATAGCATGGGTGTTAATGATAGCATTTGTTTTAAATATAGCATGGGTGTTAATGATAGTATTAGTTTTAAGTATAGTATGGGTATTAATGATAGCATTAGTTTTAAGTATATCATGGGTGTTAATGATAGCATTAGTTTTAAGTATAGCTGTGGTGTTAATGATAGCATTAGTTTTAAGAATAGCATGGGTGATAAGTATAGCATTAGTTTTAAGTATAGCATGGGTGTTAATGATAGCATTAGTTTAAATTATAACATGGGTGTTAATGATAGCATTAGTTTTAAGTATAGCATGGGTTTTAATGATAACATTAGTTTTAAGTATAGCATGGGTGTTAATGATAGCATTAGTTTAAATTATAACATGGGTGTTAATGATAGCATTAGTTTTAAGTATAGCATGTGTGTTAATGATAGCATTAGTTTTAATTATAACATGGGTGTTAATGATAGCATTGGTTTTAAGTATAGCATGGGTGTTAATGATAGCATTAGTTTTAAGTATAGCATGGGTGTTAATGATAGCATTAGGTTTAAGTATAGCATGGGTGTTAATGATAGCATTAGTTTTAAGTATAGCATGGGTGTTAATGATAGCATTAGTTTTAATTATAACATGGGTGTTAATGATATCATTGTTTTTAAGTATAGCATGGGTGTTAATGATAGCATTAGTTTTAAGTATAGCATGGGTGTTAATGATAGCATTAGTTTTAAGGAAAGCATGGGTGATAAGTATAGCATTAGTTTTAAGTATAGCATGGGTGTTAATGATAGCATTAGTTTTAAGTATAGCATGGATGTCAATTATAGCATTAGTTTTAAGTATAACATGGGTGTTAATGATATCATTGTTTTTAAGTATAGCATGGGTGTTAATGATAGCATTAGTTTTAAGTATAGCATGGGTGTTAATGATAGCATTAGTTTTAAGGAAAGCATGGGTGATAAGTATAGCATTAGTTTTAAGTATAGCATGGGTGTTAATGATAGCATTAGTTTTAATTATAACATGGGTGTTAATGATATCATTGTTTTTAAGTATAGCATGGGTGTTAATGATAGCATTAGTTTTAAGTATAGCATGGGTGTTAATGATAGCATTAGTTTTAAGGAAAGCATGGGTGATAAGTATAGCATTAGTTTTAAGTATAGCATGGGTGTTAATGATAGCATTAGTTTTAAGTATAGCATGGATGTCAATTATAGCATTAATTTTAAGTATAGCATGGGTGTTAATGATATTATTAGTTTTAAGTATAGCATTGGTGTTAATGATAGCATTAGTTTTAAGTATAGCATGGGTGTTAATGATATCATTAGTTTAAATTATAACATGGGTGTTAATGATAGCATTAGTTTTAAGTATAGCATGGGTGTTAATGATAGCATTAGTTTTAATTATAACATGGGTGTTAATGATAGCATTGGTTTTAAGTATAGCATGGGTGTTAATGATAGCATTAGTTTTAAGTATAGCATGGGTGTTAATGATAGCATTAGTTTTAAGTATATAATGGGTGTTAATGATAGCATTAGTTTTAAGTATAGAATGGGTGTTAATGATAGCATTAGTTTTAAGTATAGCATGGGTGTTAATGATAGCATTTGTTTTAAATATAGCATGGTTGTTAATGATAGTATTAGTTTTAAGTATAGTATGGGTATTAATGATAGCATTAGTTTTAAGTATATCATGGGTATTAATGATAGCATTAGTTTTAAGTATAGCATGGGTGTTAATGATACCATTAGTTTTAAGCATAGCATGGGTGATAAGTATAGCATTAGTTTTAAGTATAGCATGGGTGTTAATGATAGCATTAGTTTTAAGTATAGCATGGATGTTAATTATCGCATTAGTTTTAAGTATAGCATGGGTGTTAATGATAGTATTAGTTTTAAGTATAGCATGGGTGTTAATGATAGCATTAGTTTTAAGGAAAGCATGGGTGATAAGTATAGCATTATTTTTAAGTATAGCATGGGTGTTAATAATAGCATTAGTTTTAAGTATAGCATGGGTGTTAATGATAGCATTAGTTTTAAGTATAACATGGGTGTTAATGATATCATTGTTTTTAAGTATAGCATGGGTGTTAATGATAGCATTAGTTTTAAGTATAGCATGGGTGTTAATGATAGCATTAGTTTTAAGGAAAGCATGGGTGATAAGTATAGCATTAGTTTTAAGTATAGCATGGGTGTTAATGATAGCATTAGTTTTAATTATAACATGGGTGTTAATGATATCATTGTTTTTAAGTATAGCATGGGTGTTAATGATAGCATTAGTTTTAAGTATAGCATGGGTGTTAATGATAGCATTAGTTTTAAGGAAAGCATGGGTGATAAGTATAGCATTAGTTTTAAGTATAGCATGGGTGTTAATGATAGCATTAGTTTTAAGTATAGCATGGATGTCAATTATAGCATTAATTTTAAGTATAGCATGGGTGTTAATGATATTATTAGTTTTAAGTATAGCATTGGTGTTAATGATAGCATTAGTTTTAAGTATAGCATGGGTGTTAATGATATCATTAGTTTAAATTATAACATGGGTGTTAATGATAGCATTAGTTTTAAGTATAGCATGGGTGTTAATGATAGCATTAGTTTTAATTATAACATGGGTGTTAATGATAGCATTGGTTTTAAGTATAGCATGGGTGTTAATGATAGCATTAGTTTTAAGTATAGCATGGGTGTTAATGATAGCATTAGTTTTAAGTATATAATGGGTGTTAATGATAGCATTAGTTTTAAGTATAGAATGGGTGTTAATGATAGCATTAGTTTTAAGTATAGCATGGGTGTTAATGATAGCATTTGTTTTAAATATAGCATGGTTGTTAATGATAGTATTAGTTTTAAGTATAGTATGGGTATTAATGATAGCATTAGTTTTAAGTATATCATGGGTATTAATGATAGCATTAGTTTTAAGTATAGCATGGGTGTTAATGATACCATTAGTTTTAAGCATAGCATGGGTGATAAGTATAGCATTAGTTTTAAGTATAGCATGGGTGTTAATGATAGCATTAGTTTTAAGTATAGCATGGATGTTAATTATCGCATTAGTTTTAAGTATAGCATGGGTGTTAATGATAGTATTAGTTTTAAGTATAGCATGGGTGTTAATGATAGCATTAGTTTTAAGGAAAGCATGGGTGATAAGTATAGCATTATTTTTAAGTATAGCATGGGTGTTAATAATAGCATTAGTTTTAAGTATAGCATGGGTGTTAATGATAGCATTAGTTTTAAGTATATCATGGGTGTTAATGATAGCAATAGTTTGAAATATAGCATGGGTGTTAATGATATCATTAATTTTATGTTTAGCATGGGTGTTAATGATAGCATTAGTTTTAAGGAAAGCATGGGTGATAAGTATAGCATTAGTTTTAAGTATAGCATGGGTGTTAATGATAGCATTAGTTTTAAGTATAGCATGGGTGTTAATGATAGCATTAGTTTAAATTATAACATGGATGTTAATGATAGCATTAGTTTTAAGTATAGCATGGGTATTAATGATAGCATTAGTTTTAAGCATAGCATGGGTGATAAGTATAGCATTAGTTTTAAGTATAGCATGGGTGTTAATGATAGCATTAGTTTTAAGTATAGCATGGATGTTAATTATCGCATTAGTTTTAAGTATAGCATGGGTGTTAATGATAGTATTAGTTTTAAGTATAGCATGGGTGTTAATGATAGCATTAGTTTTAAGGAAAGCATGGGTGATAAGTATAGCATTAGTTTTAAGTATAGCATGGGTGTTAATAATAGCATTAGTTTTAAGTATAGCATGGGTGTTAATGATAGCATTAGTTTTAAGTATATCATGGGTGTTAATGATAGCAATAGTTTGAAATATAGCATGGGTGTTAATGATATCATTAATTTTATGTTTAGCATGGGTGTTAATGATAGCATTAGTTTTAAGGAAAGCATGGGTGATAAGTATAGCATTAGTTTTAAGTATAGCATGGGTATTAATGATAGCATTAGTTTTAAGAATAGCATGGGTGATAAGTATAGCATTAGTTTTAAGTATAGCATGGGTGTTAATGATAGCATTAGTTTTAAGTATAGCATGGATGTTAATTATCGCATTAGTTTTAAGTATAGCATGGGTGTTAATGATAGCATTAGTTTTAAGTATAGCATGGGTGTTAATGATAGCATTAGTTTTAAATATAGCATGGGTGTTAATGATAGTATTAGTTTTAAGTATGTGTGTTAATGATAGCATTAGTTTTAAGTATAGCATGGGTGTTAATGATAGGATTAGTTTTAAATATAGCATGGGTGTTAATGATAGTATTAGTTTTAAGTATAGTATGGGTATTAATGATAGCATTAGTTTTAAGTATATCATGGGTGTTAATGATAGCATTAGTTTTAATATAGCATGGGTGTTAATGATAGCATTAGTTTTAAGTATAGCATGGGTGTTAATGATAGGATTAGTTTTAAATATAGCATGGGTGTTAATGATAGCATTAGTTTAAATTATAAAATGGGTGTTAAAGATAGCATTAGTTTTAAGGAGAGCATGGGTGATAAGTATAGCATTAGTTTTAAGTATAGCATGGGTGTTAATGATAGCATTAGATTTAAGTATAGCATGGGTGTTAATGATAGCATTAGTTTAAATATTAACATGGGTGTTAATCATAGCATTAGTTTTAAGTATAGCATAGGTGTTAATGATAGCATTAGTTTTAATTATAACATGGGTGTTAATGATATCATTATTTTTAAGTATAGCATTGGTGTTAATGATAGCATTAGTTTTAAGTATAGCATGGGTGTTAATGATAGCATTAGTTTTAAGTATAGCATGGGTGTTAATGATAGCATTATTTTTAAGTATAGCATGGGTGTTAATGATAGCATTAGTTTAAATTATAACATGGGTGTTAATGATAGCATTAGTTTTAAGTATATCATGGGTGTTAATGATAGCATTAGTTTTAAGTATAGCATGGGTGTTAATGATAGCATTAGTTTAAATTATAACATGGATGTTAATGATAGCATTAGTTTTAAGTATAGCATGGGTATTAATGATAGCATTAGTTTTAAGCATAGCATGGGTGATAAGTATAGCATTAGTTTTAAGTATAGCATGGGTGTTAATGATAGCATTAGTTTTAAGTATAGCATGGATGTTAATTATCGCATTAGTTTTAAGTATAGCATGGGTGTTAATGATAGTATTAGTTTTAAGTATAGCATGGGTGTTAATGATAGCATTAGTTTTAAGGAAAGCATGGGTGATAAGTATAGCATTAGTTTTAAGTATAGCATGGGTGTTAATAATAGCATTAGTTTTAAGTATAGCATGGGTGTTAATGATAGCATTAGTTTTAAGTATATCATGGGTGTTAATGATAGCAATAGTTTGAAATATAGCATGGGTGTTAATGATATCATTAATTTTATGTTTAGCATGGGTGTTAATGATAGCATTAGTTTTAAGGAAAGCATGGGTGATAAGTATAGCATTAGTTTTAAGTATAGCATGGGTATTAATGATAGCATTAGTTTTAAGAATAGCATGGGTGATAAGTATAGCATTAGTTTTAAGTATAGCATGGGTGTTAATGATAGCATTAGTTTTAAGTATAGCATGGATGTTAATTATCGCATTAGTTTTAAGTATAGCATGGGTGTTAATGATAGCATTAGTTTTAAGTATAGCATGGGTGTTAATGATAGCATTAGTTTTAAATATAGCATGGGTGTTAATGATAGTATTAGTTTTAAGTATGTGTGTTAATGATAGCATTAGTTTTAAGTATAGCATGGGTGTTAATGATAGGATTAGTTTTAAATATAGCATGGGTGTTAATGATAGTATTAGTTTTAAGTATAGTATGGGTATTAATGATAGCATTAGTTTTAAGTATATCATGGGTGTTAATGATAGCATTAGTTTTAATATAGCATGGGTGTTAATGATAGCATTAGTTTTAAGTATAGCATGGGTGTTAATGATAGGATTAGTTTTAAATATAGCATGGGTGTTAATGATAGCATTAGTTTAAATTATAAAATGGGTGTTAAAGATAGCATTAGTTTTAAGGAGAGCATGGGTGATAAGTATAGCATTAGTTTTAAGTATAGCATGGGTGTTAATGATAGCATTAGATTTAAGTATAGCATGGGTGTTAATGATAGCATTAGTTTAAATATTAACATGGGTGTTAATCATAGCATTAGTTTTAAGTATAGCATAGGTGTTAATGATAGCATTAGTTTTAATTATAACATGGGTGTTAATGATATCATTATTTTTAAGTATAGCATTGGTGTTAATGATAGCATTAGTTTTAAGTATAGCATGGGTGTTAATGATAGCATTAGTTTTAAGTATAGCATGGGTGTTAATGATAGCATTATTTTTAAGTATAGCATGGGTGTTAATGATAGCATTAGTTTAAATTATAACATGGGTGTTAATGATAGCATTAGTTTTAAGTATATCATGGGTGTTAATGATAGCATTAGTTTTAATTATAACATGGGTGTTAATGATAGCATTGGTTTTAAGTATAGCATGAGTGTTAATGATAGCATTAGTTTTAAGTATAGCATGGGTGTTAATGATAGCATTAGTTTTAAGTATAGCATGGGTGTTAATGATAGCATTAGTTTTAAGTATAGCATGGGTGTTAATGATAGCATTAGTTTTAAGTATAGCATGGGTGTTAATGATAGCATTAGTTTAAATTATAACATGGGTGTTAATGATAGCATTAGTTTTAAGTATATCATGGGTGTTAATGATAGCATTAGTTTTAATTATAACATGGGTGTTAATGATAGCATTGGTTTTAAGTATAGCATGAGTGTTAATGATAGCATTAGTTTTAAGTATAGCATGGGTGTTAATGATAGCATTAGTTTTAAGTATAGCATGGGTGTTAATGATAGCATTAGTTTTAAGTATAGCATGGATGTTAATTATCGCATTAGTTTTAAGTATAGCATGGGTGTTAATGATAGTATTAGTTTTAAGTATAGCATGGGTGTTAATGATAGCATTAGTTTTAAGGAAAGCATGGGTGATAAGTATAGCATTAGTTTTAAGTATAGCATGGGTGTTAATAATAGCATTAGTTTTAAGTATAGCATGGGTGTTAATGATAGCATTAGTTTTAAGTATATCATGGGTGTTAATGATAGCAATAGTTTGAAATATAGCATGGGTGTTAATGATATCATTAATTTTATGTTTAGCATGGGTGTTAATGATAGCATTAGTTTTAAGGAAAGCATGGGTGATAAGTATAGCATTAGTTTTAAGTATAGCATGGGTATTAATGATAGCATTAGTTTTAAGAATAGCATGGGTGATAAGTATAGCATTAGTTTTAAGTATAGCATGGGTGTTAATGATAGCATTAGTTTTAAGTATAGCATGGATGTTAATTATCGCATTAGTTTTAAGTATAGCATGGGTGTTAATGATAGCATTAGTTTTAAGTATAGCATGGGTGTTAATGATAGCATTAGTTTTAAATATAGCATGGGTGTTAATGATAGTATTAGTTTTAAGTATGTGTGTTAATGATAGCATTAGTTTTAAGTATAGCATGGGTGTTAATGATAGGATTAGTTTTAAATATAGCATGGGTGTTAATGATAGTATTAGTTTTAAGTATAGTATGGGTATTAATGATAGCATTAGTTTTAAGTATATCATGGGTGTTAATGATAGCATTAGTTTTAATATAGCATGGGTGTTAATGATAGCATTAGTTTTAAGTATAGCATGGGTGTTAATGATAGGATTAGTTTTAAATATAGCATGGGTGTTAATGATAGCATTAGTTTAAATTATAAAATGGGTGTTAAAGATAGCATTAGTTTTAAGGAGAGCATGGGTGATAAGTATAGCATTAGTTTTAAGTATAGCATGGGTGTTAATGATAGCATTAGATTTAAGTATAGCATGGGTGTTAATGATAGCATTAGTTTAAATATTAACATGGGTGTTAATCATAGCATTAGTTTTAAGTATAGCATAGGTGTTAATGATAGCATTAGTTTTAATTATAACATGGGTGTTAATGATATCATTATTTTTAAGTATAGCATTGGTGTTAATGATAGCATTAGTTTTAAGTATAGCATGGGTGTTAATGATAGCATTAGTTTTAAGTATAGCATGGGTGTTAATGATAGCATTATTTTTAAGTATAGCATGGGTGTTAATGATAGCATTAGTTTAAATTATAACATGGGTGTTAATGATAGCATTAGTTTTAAGTATATCATGGGTGTTAATGATAGCATTAGTTTTAATTATAACATGGGTGTTAATGATAGCATTGGTTTTAAGTATAGCATGAGTGTTAATGATAGCATTAGTTTTAAGTATAGCATGGGTGTTAATGATAGCATTAGTTTTAAGTATAGCATGGGTGTTAATGATAGCATTAGTTTTAAGTATAGCATGGGTGTTAATGATAGCATTAGTTTAAATTATAACATGGGTGTTAATGATAGCATTAGTTTTAAGTATATCATGGGTGTTAATGATAGCATTAGTTTTAATTATAACATGGGTGTTAATTATAGCATTGGTTTTAAGTATAGCATGGGTATTAATGATAGCATTAGTTTTAAGTATAGCATGGGTGTTAATGATAGTATTAGTTTTAAGTATAGCATGGGTGTTAATGATAGCATTAGTTTTAAGGAAAGCATGGGTGATAAGTATAGCATTAGTTTTAAGTATAGCATGGGTGTTAATAATAGCATTAGTTTTAAGTATAGCATGGGTGTTAATGATAGCATTATTTTTAAGTATAGCATTGGTGTTAATGATAGCATTAGTTTTAAGTATAGCATGGGTGTTAATGATAGCATTAGTTTTAAGTATAGCATGGGTGTTAATGATAGCATTAGTTTTAAGTATAGCATGGGTGTTAATGATAGCATTAGTTTAAATTATAACATGGGTGTTAATGATAGCATTAGTTTTAAGTATATCAGGGTGTTAATGATAGCATTAGTTTTAATTATAACATGGGTGTTAATGATAGCATTGGTTTTAAGTATAGCATGGATGTTAATTATCGCATTAGTTTTAAGTATAGCATGGGTGTTAATGATAGCATTAGTTTTAAGTATAGCATGGGTGTTAATGATAGCATTAGTTTTAAGGAAAGCATGGGTGATAAGTATAGCATTAGTTTTAAGTATGTGTGTTAATGATAGCATTAGTTTTAAGTATAGCATGGGTGTTAATGATAGTATTAGTTTTAAGTATAGCATGGATGTTAGTGATAGCATTAGTTTTAAGTATAGCATGGGTTTTAATGATAGCATTAGTTTTAAGTATAGCATGGGTGTTAATAATAGCATTAGTTTTAAGTATAGCATGGGTGTTAATAATAGCATTAGTTTTAAGTATAGCATGGGTGTTAATGATAGAATTAGTTTTAAATATAGCATGGGTGTTAATGATAGCATTAGTTTTAAGTATAGCATGGGTGTTAATGATAGGATTAGTTTTAAATATAGCATGGGTGTTAATGATAGTATTAGTTTTAAGTATAGTATGGGTATTAATGATAACATTAGTTTTAAGTATATCATGGGTGTTAATGATAGCATTAGTTTTAAGTATAGCATGGGTGTTAATGATAGCATTAGTTTTAAGCATAGCATGGGTGATAAGTATAGCATTAGTTTTAAGTATAGCATGGGTGTTAATGATAGCATTAGTTTTAAGTATAGCATGGATGTTAATTATCGCATTAGTTTTAAGTATAGCATGGGTGTTAATGATAGTATTAGTTTTAACTATAGCATGGGTGTTAATGATAGCATTAGTTTTAAGGAAAGCATGGGTGATAAGTATAGCATTAGTTTTAAGTATAGCATGGGTGTTAATAATAGCATTAGTTTTAAGTATAGCATGGGTGTTAATGATAGCATTAGTTTTAAGTATATCATGGGTGTTAATGATAGCAATAGTTTGAAATATAGCATGGGTGTTAATGATATCATTAATTTTATGTTTAGCATGGGTGTTAATGATAGCATTAGTTTTAAGGAAAGCATGGGTGATAAGTATAGCATTAGTTTTAAGTATAGCATGGGTGTTAATGATAGCATTAGTTTTAAGGAAAGCATGGGTTATAAGTATTGCATTAGTTTTAAGTATGTGTGTTAATGATAGCATTAGTTTTAAGTATAGCATGGGTGTTAATGATAGTATTAGTTTTAAGTATAGCATGGATGTTAGTGATAGCATTAGTTTTAAGTATAGCATGGGTTTTAATGATAACATTAGTTTTAAGTATAGCATGGGTGTTAATGATAGCATTAGTTTTAAGTATAGCATGGGTGTTAATGATAGCATTAGTTTTAAGGAAAGCATGGGTGATAAGTATAGCATTAGTTTTAAGTATGTGTGTTAATGATAGCATTAGTTTTAAGTATAGCATGGGTGTTAATGATAGTATTAGTTTTAAGTATAGCATGGATGTTAGTGATAGCATTAGTTTTAAGTATAGCATGGGTTTTAATGATAACATTAGTTTTAAGTATAGCATGGGTGTTAATGATAGCATTAGTTTTAAGTATAGCATGGGTGTTAATGATAGCATTAGTTTTAAGGAAAGCATGGGTTATAAGTATAGCATTAGTTTTAAGTATGTGTGTTAATGATAGCATTAGTTTTAAGAATAGCATGGGTGATAAGTATAGCATTAGTTTTAAGTATAGCATGGGTGTTAATGATAGCATTAGTTTTAAGTATAGCATGGATGTTAATTATCGCATTAGTTTTAAGTATAGCATGGGTGTTAATGATAGCATTAGTTTTAAGTATAGCATGGGTGTTAATGATAGCATTAGTTTTAAGGAAAGCATGGGTGATAAGTATAGCATTAGTTTTAAGTATGTGTGTTAATGATAGCATTAGTTTTAAGTATAGCATGGGTGTTAATGATATTATTAGTTTTAAGTATAGCATGGATGTTAGTGATAGCATTAGTTTTAAGTATAGCATGGGTTTTAATGATAACATTAGTTTTAAGTATAGCATGGGTGTTAATGATAGCATTAGTTTTAAGTATAGCATGGGTGTTAATGATATCATTAGTTTTAAGTATAGCATGGGTGTTAATGATAGCATTAGTTTTAAGTATAGCATGGGTGTTAATGATAGCATTAGTTTTAAGTATAGCATGGGTGTTAATGATATGATTAGTTTTAAATATAGCATGGGTGTTAATGATAGTATTAGTTTTAAGTATAGTATGGGTATTAATGATAGCATTAGTTTTAAGTATATCATGGGTATTAATGATAGCATTAGTTTTAAGTATAGCATGGGTGTTAATGATAGCATTAGTTTTAAGCATAGCATGGGTGATAAGTATAGCATTAGTTTTAAGTATAGCATGGGTGTTAATGATAGCATTAGTTTTAAGTATAGCATGGATGTTAATTATCGCATTAGTTTTAAGTATAGCATGGGTGTTAATGATAGTATTAGTTTTAAGTATAGCATGGGTGTTAATGATAGCATTAGTTTTAAGTATAGCATGGGTGTTAATGATAGCATTAGTTTTAAGGAAAGCATGGGTGATAAGTATAGAATTAGTTTTAAGTATGTGTGTTAATGATAGCATTAGTTTTAAGTATAGCATGGGTGTTAATGATAGTATTAGTTTTAAGTATAGCATGGATGTTAGTGATAGCATTAGTTTTAAGTATAGCATGGGTTTTAATGATAACATTAGTTTTAAGTATAGCATGGGTGTTAATGATAGCATTAGTTTTAAGTATAGCATGGGTGTTAATGATAGCATTAGTTTAAATTATAACATGGGTGTTAATGATAGCATTAGTTTTAAGTATATCATGGGTGTTAATGATAGCATTAGTTTTAATTATAACATGGGTGTTAATGATAGCATTGGTTTTAAGTATAGCATGGGTGTTAATGATAGCATTAGTTTTAAGTATAGCATGGGTGTTAATGATAGTATTAGTTTTAAGTATAGAATGGGTGTTAATGATAGCATTAGTTTTAAGGAAAGCATGGGTGATAAGTATAGCATTAGTTTTAAGTATAGCATGGGTGTTAATAATAGCATTAGTTTTAAGTATAGCATGGGTGTTAATGATAGCATTAATTTTAAGTATATCATGGGTGTTAATGATAGCAATAGTTTGAAATATAGCATGGGTGTTAATGATATCATTAATTTTATGTTTAGCATGGGTGTTAATGATAGCATTAGTTTTAAGTATAGCATGGGTGTTAATGATAGCATTAGTTTTAAGTATAGCATGGGTGTTAATGATAGCATTAGTTTAAATTATAACATGGATGTTAATGATAGCATTAGTTTTAAGTATAGCATGGGTATTAATGATAGCATTAGTTTTAAGAATAGCATGGGTGATAAGTATAGCATTAGTTTTAAGTATAGAATGGGTGTTAATGATAGCATTAGTTTGAAGTATAGCATGGATGTTAATTATCGCATTAGTTTTAAGTATAGCATGGGTGTTAATGATAGCATTAGTTTTAAGTATAGCATGGGTGTTAATGATAGCATTAGTTTTGAGGAAAGCATGGGTGATAATTATAGCATTAGTTTTAAGTATGTGTGTTAATGATAGCATTAGTTTTAAGTATAGCATGGGTGTTAATGATAGTATTAGTTTTAAGTATAGCATGGATGTTAGTGATAGCATTAGTTTTAAGTATAGCATGGGTTTTAATGATAACATTAGTTTTAAGTATAGCATGGGTGTTAATGATAGCATTAGTTTTAAGTATAGCATGGGTGTTAATGATAGCATTAGTTTTAAGTATAGCATGGGTGTTAATGATAGCATTAGTTTTAAGTATAGCATGGGTGTTAATGATAGCATTAGTTTTAAGTATAGCATGGGTGTTAATGATAGGATTAGTTTTAAGTATAGCATGGGTGTTAATGATAGCATTAGTTTTAAGTATAGCATGGGTGTTAATGATATCATTAGTTTAAATTATAACATGGATGTTAATGATAGCATTAGTTTTAAGTATAGCATAGGTATTAATGATAGCATTAGTTTTAAGAATAGCATGGGTGATAAGTATAGCATTAGTTTTAAGTATAGCATGGGTGTTAATGATAGCATTAGTTTTAAGTATAGCATGGATGTTAATTATCGCATTAGTTTTAAGTATAGCATGGGTGTTAATGATAGCATTAGTTTTAAGTATAGCATGGGTGTTAATGATAGCATTAGTTTTAAGGAAAGCATGGGTGATAAGTATAGCATTAGTTTTAAGTATGTGTGTTAATGATAGCATTAGTTTTAAGTATAGCATGGGTGTTAATGATAGTATTAGTTTTAAGTATAGCATGGATGTTAGTGATAGCATTAGTTTTAAGTATAGCATGGGTTTTAATGATAACATTAGTTTTAAGTATAGCATGGGTGTTAATGATAGCATTAGTTTTAAGTATAGCATGGGTGTTAATGATATCATTAGTTTTAAGTATAGCATGGGTGTTAATGATAGCATTAGTTTTAAGTATAGCATGGGTGTTAATGATAGCATTAGTTTTAAGTATAGCATGGGTGTTAATGATATGATTAGTTTTAAATATAGCATGGGTGTTAATGATAGTATTAGTTTTAAGTATAGTATGGGTATTAATGATAGCATTAGTTTTAAGTATATCATGGGTGTTAATGATAGCATTAGTTTTAAGTATAGCATGGGTGTTAATGATAGCATTAGTTTTAAGCATAGCATGGGTGATAAGTATAGCATTAGTTTTAAGTATAGCATGGGTGTTAATGATAGCATTAGTTTTAAGTATAGCATGGATGTTAATTATCGCATTAGTTTTAAGTATAGCATGGGTGTTAATGATAGTATTAGTTTTAAGTATAGCATGGGTGTTAATGATAGCATTAGTTTTAAGGAAAGCATGGGTGATAAGTATAGCATTAGTTTTAAGTATAGCATGGGTGTTAATGATAGCATTAGTTTTAAGTATAGCATTGGTGTTAATAATAGCATTAGTTTTAAGTATAGCATGGGTGTTAATGATAGCATTAGTTTTAAGTATAGCATGGGTGTTAATGATAGCATTAGTTTTAAATATAGCATGGATGTTAATTATCGCATTAGTTTTAAGTATAGCATGGGTGTTAATGATAGCATTAGTTTTAAGTATAGCATGGGTGTTAATGATAGCATTAGTTTTAAGGAAAGCATGGGTGATAAGTATAGAATTAGTTTTAAGTATGTGTGTTAATGATAGCATTAGTTTTAAGTATAGCATGGGTGTTAATGATAGTATTAGTTTTAAGTATAGCATGGATGTTAGTGATAGCATTAGTTTAAGTATAGCATGGGTTTTAATGATAACATTAGTTTTAAGTATAGCATGGGTGTTAATGATAGCATTAGTTTTAAGTATAGCATGGGTGTTAATGATAGCATTAGTTTAAATTATAACATGGGTGATAATGATAGCATTAGTTTTAAGTATATCATGGGTGTTAATGATAGCATTAGTTTTAATTATAACATGGGTGTTAATGATAGCATTGGTTTTAAGTATAGCATGGGTGTTAATGATAGCATTAGTTTTAAGTATAGCATGGGTGTTAATGATAGTATTAGTTTTAAGTATAGCATGGGTGTTAATGATAGCATTAGTTTTAAGGAAAGCATGGGTGATAAGTATAGCATTAGTTTTAAGTATAGCATGGGTGTTAATAATAGCATTAGTTTTAAGTATAGCATGGGTGTTAATGATAGTATTAATTTTAAGTATATCATGGGTGTTAATGATAGCAATAGTTTGAAATATAGCATGGGTGTTAATGATATCATTAATTTTATGTTTAGCATGGGTGTTAATGATAGCATTAGTTTTAAGGAAAGCATGGGTGATAAGTATAGCATTAGTTTTAAGTATAGCATGGGTGTTAATGATAGCATTAGTTTTAAGTATAGCATGGGTGTTAATGATAGCATTAGTTTAAATTATAACATGGATGTTAATGATAGCATTAGTTTTAAGTATAGCATGGGTATTAATGATAGCATTAGTTTTAAGAATAGCATGGGTGATAAGTATAGCATTAGTTTTAAGTATAGAATGGGTGTTAATGATAGCATTAGTTTTAAGTATAGCATGGATGTTAATTATCGCATTAGTTTTAAGTATAGCATGGGTGTTAATGATAGCATTAGTTTTAAGTATAGCATGGGTGTTAATGATAGCATTAGTTTTGAGGAAAGCATGGGTGATAAGTATAGCATTAGTTTTAAGTATGTGTGTTAATGATAGCATTAGTTTTAAGTATAGCATGGGTGTTAATGATAGTATTAGTTTTAAGTATAGCATGGATGTTAGTGATAGCATTAGTTTTAAGTATAGCATGGGTTTTAATGATAACATTAGTTTTAAGTATAGCATGGGTGTTAATGATAGCATTAGTTTTAAGTATAGCATGGGTGTTAATGATAGCATTAGTTTTAAGTATTGCATGGGTGTTATTGATAGCATTAGTTTTAAGTATAGCATGGGTGTTAATGATAGCATTAGTTTTAAGTATAGCATGGGTGTTAATGATAGGATTAGTTTTAAATATAGCATGGGTGTTAATGATAGTATTAGTTTTAAGTATAGTATGGGTATTAATGATAGCATTAGTTTTAAGTATATCATGGGTGTTAATGATAGCATTAGTTTTAAGTATAGCATGGGTGTTAATGATAGCATTAGTTTTAAGCATAGCATGGGTGATAAGTATAGCATTAGTTTTAAGTATAGCATGGGTGTTAATGATAGCATTAGTTTTAAGTATAGCATGGATGTTAATTATCGCATTAGTTTTAAGTATAGCATGGGTGTTAATGATAGTATTAGTTTTAAGTATAGCATGGGTGTTAATGATAGCATTAGTTTTAAGGAAAGCATGGGTGATAAGTATAGCATTAGTTTTAAGTATAGCATGGGTGTTAATAATAGCATTAGTTTTAAGTATAGCATGGGTGTTAATGATAGCATTAGTTTTAAGTATATCATGGGTGTTAATGATAGCAATAGTTTGAAATATAGCATGGGTGTTAATGATATCATTAATTTTATGTTTAGCATGGGTGTTAATGATAGCATTAGTTTTAAGGAAAGCATGGGTGATAAGTATAGCATTAGTTTTAAGTATAGCATGGGTGTTAATGATAGCATTAGTTTTAAGGAAAGCATGGGTTATAAGTATAGAATTAGTTTTAAGTATGTGTGTTAATGATAGCATTAGTTTTAAGTATAGCATGGGTGTTAATGATAGTATTAGTTTTAAGTATAGCATGGATGTTAGTGATAGCATTAGTTTTAAGTATAGCATGGGTTTTAATGATAACATTATTTTAAGTATAGCATGGGTGTTAATGATAGCATTAGTTTTAAGTATAGCATGGGTGTTAATGATAGCATTAGTTTTAAGTATAGCATGGGTGTTAATGTTAGCATTAGTTTTAAGTATAGCATGGGTGTTAATGATAGCATTAGTTTTAAGTATAGCATGGGTGTTAATGATAGCATTAGTTTAAATTATAACATGGATGTTAATGATAGCATTAGTTTTAAGTATAGCATAGGTATTAATGATAGCATTAGTTTTAAGAATAGCATGGGTGATAAGTATAGCATTAGTTTTAAGTATAGCATGGGTGTTAATGATAGCATTAGTTTTAAGTATAGCATGGATGTTAATTATCGCATTAGTTTTAAGTATAGCATGGGTGTTAATGATAGCATTAGTTTTAAGTATAGCATGGGTGTTAATGATAGCATTAGTTTTAAGTATAGCATGGGTGTTAATGATAGCATTAGTTTTAAGTATAGTATGGGTGTTAATGTTAGCATTAGTTTTAAGTATAGCTTGGGTGTTAATGATAGCATTAGTTTTAAGTATAGCATGGGTGTTAATGATAGCATTAGTTTAAATTATAACATGGATGTTAATGATAGCATTAGTTTTAAGTATAGCATGGGTGTTAATGATAGTATTAGTTTTAAGTATAGCATGGATGTTAGTGATAGCATTAGTTTTAAGTATAGCATGGGTTTTAATGATAACATTAGTTTTAAGTATAGCATGGGTGTTAATGATAGCATTAGTTTTAAGTATAGCATGGGTGTTAATGATATCATTAGTTTTAAGTATAGCATGGGTGTTAATGATAGCATTAGTTTTAAGTATAGCATGGGTGTTAATGATAGCATTAGTTTTAAGTATAGCATGGGTGTTAATGATATGATTAGTTTTAAATATAGCATGGGTGTTAATGATAGTATTAGTTTTAAGTATAGTATGGGTATTAATGATAGCATTAGTTTTAAGTATATCATGGGTGTTAATGATAGCATTAGTTTTAAGTATAGCATGGGTGTTAATGATAGCATTAGTTTTAAGCATAGCATGGGTGATAAGTATAGCATTAGTTTTAAGTATAGCATGGGTGTTAATGATAGCATTAGTTTTAAGTATAGCATGGATGTTAATTATCGCATTAGTTTTAAGTATAGCATGGGTGTTAATGATAGTATTAGTTTTAAGTATAGCATGGGTGTTAATGATAGCATTAGTTTTAAGGAAAGCATGGGTGATAAGTATAGCATTAGTTTTAAGTATAGCAAGGGTGTTAATGATAGCATTAGTTTTAAGTATAGCATTGGTGTCAATAATAGCATTAGTTTTAAGTATAGCATGGGTGTTAATGATAGCATTAGTTTTAAGTATAGCATGGGTGTTAATGATAGCATTAGTTTTAAGTATAGCATGGATGTTAATTAACGCATTAGTTTTAAGTATAGCATGGGTGTTAATGATAGCATTAGTTTTAAGTATAGCATGGGTGTTAATGATAGCATTAGTTTTAAGGAAAGCATGGGTGATAAGTATAGAATTAGTTTTAAGTATGTGTGCTAATGATAGCATTAGTTTTAAGTATAGCATGGGTGTTAATGATAGTATTAGTTTTAAGTATATCATGGATGTTAATGATAGCATTAGTTTTAAGTATAGCATGGGTGTTAATGATAGCATTAGTTTTAAGTATAGCATGGATGTTAATTATCGCATTAGTTTTAAGTATAGCATGGGTGTTAATGATAGCATTAGTTTTAAGTATAGCATGGGTGTTAATGATAGCATTAGTTTTAAGTATAGCATTGGTGTTAATAATAGCATTAGTTTTAAGTATAGCATGGGTGTTAATGATAGCATTAGTTTTAAGTATAGCAAGGGTGTTAATGATAGCATTAGTTTTAAGTATAGCATTGGTGTCAATAATAGCATTAGTTTTAAGTATAGCATGGGTGTTAATGATAGCATTAGTTTTAAGTATAGCATGGGTGTTAATGATAGCATTAGTTTTAAGTATAGCATGGATGTTAATTATCGCATTAGTTTTAAGTATAGCATGGGTGTTAATGATAGCATTAGTTTTAAGTATAGCATGGGTTTTAATGATAACATTATTTTTAAGTATAGCATGGGTGTTAATGATAGCATTAGTTTTAAGGAAAGCATGGGTGATAAGTATAGAATTAGTTTTAAGTATGTGTGTTAATGATAGCATTAGTTTTAAGTATAGCATGGGTGTTAATGATAGTATTAGTTTTAAGTATAGCATGGATGTTAGTGATAGCATTAGTTTTAAGTATAGCATGGGTTTTAATGATAACATTAGTTTTAAGTATAGCATGGGTGTTAATGATAGCATTAGTTTTAAGTATAGCATGGGTGTTAATGATAGCAGTAGTTTAAATTATAACATGGGTGTTAATGATAGCATTAGTTTTAAGTATATCATGGGTGTTAATGATAGCATTAGTTTTAATTATAACATGGGTGTTAATGATAGCATTGGTTTTAAGTATAGCATGGGTGTTAATGATAGCATTAGTTTTAAGTATAGCATGGGTGTTAATGATAGTATTAGTTTTATGTATAGCATGGGTGTTAATGATAGCATTAGTTTTAAGGAAAGCATGGGTGATAAGTATAGCATTAGTTTTAAGTATAGCATGGGTGTTAATGATAGCATTAGTTTTAAGTATAGCATGGGTGTTAATGATAGCATTAGTTTTGAGGAAAGCATGGGTGATAAGTATAGCATTAGTTTTAAGTATGTGTGTTAATGATAGCATTAGTTTTAAGTATAGCATGGGTGTTAATGATAGTATTAGTTTTAAGTATAGCATGGATGTTAGTGATAGCATTAGTTTTAAGTATAGCATGGGTTTTAATGATAACATTAGTTTTAAGTATAGCATGGGTGTTAATGATAGCATTAGTTTTAAGTATAGCATGGGTGTTAATGATAGCATTAGTTTTAAGTATAGCATGGGTGTTAATGATAGCATTAGTTTTAAGTATAGCATGGGTGTTAATGATAGCATTAGTTTTAAGTATAGCATGGGTGTTAATGATAGGATTAGTTTTAAATATAGCATGGGTGTTAATGATAGTATTAGTTTTAAGTATAGTATGGGTATTAATGATAGCATTAGTTTTAAGTATATCATGGGTGTTAATGATAGCATTAGTTTTAAGTATAGCATGGGTGTTAATGATAGCATTAGTTTTAAGCATAGCATGGGTGTTAATGATAGCATTAGTTTTAAGGAAAGCATGGGTGATAAGTATAGCATTAGTTTTAAGTATAGCATGGGTGTTAATAATAGCATTAGTTTTAAGTATAGCATGGGTGTTAATGATAGTATTAATTTTAAGTATATCATGGATGTTAATGATAGCAATAGTTTGAAATATAGCATGGGTGTTAATGATATCATTAATTTTATGTTTAGCATGGGTGTTAATGATAGCATTAGTTTTAAGGAAAGCATGGGTGATAAGTATAGCATTAGTTTTAAGTATAGCATGGGTGTTAATGATAGCATTAGTTTTAAGTATAGCATGGGTGTTAATGATAGCATTAGTTTAAATTATAACATGGATGTTAATGATAGCATTAGTTTTAAGTATAGCATGGGTATTAATGATAGCATTAGTTTTAAGAATAGCATGGGTGATAAGTATAGCATTAGTTTTAAGTATAGAATGGGTGTTAATGATAGCATTAGTTTTAAGTATAGCATGGATGTTAATTATCGCATTAGTTTTAAGTATAGCATGGGTGTTAATGATAGCATTAGTTTTAAGTATAGCATGGGTGTTAATGATAGCATTAGTTTTGAGGAAAGCATGGGTGATAAGTATAGCATTAGTTTTAAGTATGTGTGTTAATGATAGCATTAGTTTTAAGTATAGCATGGGTGTTAATGATAGTATTAGTTTTAAGTATAGCATGGATGTTAGTGATAGCATTAGTTTTAAGTATAGCATGGGTTTTAATGATAACATTAGTTTTAAGTATAGCATGGGTGTTAATGATAGCATTAGTTTTAAGTATAGCATGGGTGTTAATGATAGCATTAGTTTTAAGTATTGCATGGGTGTTATTGATAGCATTAGTTTTAAGTATAGCATGGGTGTTAATGATAGCATTAGTTTTAAGTATAGCATGGGTGTTAATGATAGGATTAGTTTTAAATATAGCATGGGTGTTAATGATAGTATTAGTTTTAAGTATAGTATGGGTATTAATGATAGCATTAGTTTTAAGTATATCATGGGTGTTAATGATAGCATTAGTTTTAAGTATAGCATGGGTGTTAATGATAGCATTAGTTTTAAGCATAGCATGGGTGATAAGTATAGCATTAGTTTTAAGTATAGCATGGGTGTTAATGATAGCATTAGTTTTAAGTATAGCATGGATGTTAATTATCGCATTAGTTTTAAGTATAGCATGGGTGTTAATGATAGTATTAGTTTTAAGTATAGCATGGGTGTTAATGATAGCATTAGTTTTAAGGAAAGCATGGGTGATAAGTATAGCATTAGTTTTAAGTATAGCATGGGTGTTAATAATAGCATTAGTTTTAAGTATAGCATGGGTGTTAATGATAGCATTAGTTTTAAGTATATCATGGGTGTTAATGATAGCAATAGTTTGAAATATAGCATGGGTGTTAATGATATCATTAATTTTATGTTTAGCATGGGTGTTAATGATAGCATTAGTTTTAAGGAAAGCATGGGTGATAAGTATAGCATTAGTTTTAAGTATAGCATGGGTGTTAATGATAGCATTAGTTTTAAGGAAAGCATGGGTTATAAGTATAGAATTAGTTTTAAGTATGTGTGTTAATGATAGCATTAGTTTTAAGTATAGCATGGGTGTTAATGATAGTATTAGTTTTAAGTATAGCATGGATGTTAGTGATAGCATTAGTTTTAAGTATAGCATGGGTTTTAATGATAACATTATTTTAAGTATAGCATGGGTGTTAATGATAGCATTAGTTTTAAGTATAGCATGGGTGTTAATGATAGCATTAGTTTTAAGTATAGCATGGGTGTTAATGTTAGCATTAGTTTTAAGTATAGCATGGGTGTTAATGATAGCATTAGTTTTAAGTATAGCATGGGTGTTAATGATAGCATTAGTTTAAATTATAACATGGATGTTAATGATAGCATTAGTTTTAAGTATAGCATAGGTATTAATGATAGCATTAGTTTTAAGAATAGCATGGGTGATAAGTATAGCATTAGTTTTAAGTATAGCATGGGTGTTAATGATAGCATTAGTTTTAAGTATAGCATGGATGTTAATTATCGCATTAGTTTTAAGTATAGCATGGGTGTTAATGATAGCATTAGTTTTAAGTATAGCATGGGTGTTAATGATAGCATTAGTTTTAAGTATAGCATGGGTGTTAATGATAGCATTAGTTTTAAGTATAGCATGGGTGTTAATGTTAGCATTAGTTTTAAGTATAGCATGGGTGTTAATGATAGCATTAGTTTTAAGTATAGCATGGGTGTTAATGATAGCATTAGTTTAAATTATAACATGGATGTTAATGATAGCATTAGTTTTAAGTATAGCATGGGTGTTAATGATAGTATTAGTTTTAAGTATAGCATGGATGTTAGTGATAGCATTAGTTTTAAGTATAGCATGGGTTTTAATGATAACATTAGTTTTAAGTATAGCATGGGTGTTAATGATAGCATTAGTTTTAAGTATAGCATGGGTGTTAATGATATCATTAGTTTTAAGTATAGCATGGGTGTTAATGATAGCATTAGTTTTAAGTATAGCATGGGTGTTAATGATAGCATTAGTTTTAAGTATAGCATGGGTGTTAATGATATGATTAGTTTTAAATATAGCATGGGTGTTAATGATAGTATTAGTTTTAAGTATAGTATGGGTATTAATGATAGCATTAGTTTTAAGTATATCATGGGTGTTAATGATAGCATTAGTTTTAAGTATAGCATGGGTGTTAATGATAGCATTAGTTTTAAGCATAGCATGGGTGATAAGTATAGCATTAGTTTTAAGTATAGCATGGGTGTTAATGATAGCATTAGTTTTAAGTATAGCATGGATGTTAATTATCGCATTAGTTTTAAGTATAGCATGGGTGTTAATGATAGTATTAGTTTTAAGTATAGCATGGGTGTTAATGATAGCATTAGTTTTAAGGAAAGCATGGGTGATAAGTATAGCATTAGTTTTAAGTATAGCAAGGGTGTTAATGATAGCATTAGTTTTAAGTATAGCATTGGTGTCAATAATAGCATTAATTTTAAGTATAGCATGGGTGTTAATGATAGCATTAGTTTTAAGTATAGCATGGGTGTTAATGATAGCATTAGTTTTAAGTATAGCATGGATGTTAATTATCGCATTAGTTTTAAGTATAGCATGGGTGTTAATGATAGCATTAGTTTTAAGTATAGCATGGGTGTTAATGATAGCATTAGTTTTAAGGAAAGCATGGGTGATAAGTATAGAATTAGTTTTAAGTATGTGTGCTAATGATAGCATTAGTTTTAAGTATAGCATGGGTGTTAATGATAGTATTAGTTTTAAGTATATCATGGATGTTAATGATAGCATTAGTTTTAAGTATAGCATGGGTGTTAATGATAGCATTAGTTTTAAGTATAGCATGGATGTTAATTATCGCATTAGTTTTAAGTATAGCATGGGTGTTAATGATAGCATTAGTTTTAAGTATAGCATGGGTGTTAATGATAGCATTAGTTTTAAGTATAGCATTGGTGTTAATAATAGCATTAGTTTTAAGTATAGCATGGGTGTTAATGATAGCATTAGTTTTAAGTATAGCAAGGGTGTTAATGATAGCATTAGTTTTAAGTATAGCATTGGTGTCAATAATAGCATTAGTTTTAAGTATAGCATGGGTGTTAATGATAGCATTAGTTTTAAGTATAGCATGGGTGTTAATGATAGCATTAGTTTTAAGTATAGCATGGATGTTAATTATCGCATTAGTTTTAAGTATAGCATGGGTGTTAATGATAGCATTAGTTTTAAGTATAGCATGGGTTTTAATGATAACATTATTTTTAAGTATAGCATGGGTGTTAATGATAGCATTAGTTTTAAGGAAAGCATGGGTGATAAGTATAGAATTAGTTTTAAGTATGTGTGTTAATGATAGCATTAGTTTTAAGTATAGCATGGGTGTTAATGATAGTATTAGTTTTAAGTATAGCATGGATGTTAGTGATAGCATTAGTTTTAAGTATAGCATGGGTTTTAATGATAACATTAGTTTTAAGTATAGCATGGGTGTTAATGATAGCATTAGTTTTAAGTATAGCATGGGTGTTAATGATAGCATTAGTTTAAATTATAACATGGGTGTTAATGATAGCATTAGTTTTAAGTATATCATGGGTGTTAATGATAGCATTAGTT
Organism: Osedax fenrisi; assembly: GCA_964019155.1. Lineage (NCBI taxonomy): Eukaryota > Metazoa > Annelida > Polychaeta > Sabellida > Siboglinidae > Osedax > Osedax fenrisi. The sequence continues at coordinate 95,369 of CAXHSG010000088.1, forward strand.
TTAATTATAACATGGGTGTTAATGATAGCATTGGTTTTAAGTATAGCATGGGTGTTAATGATAGCATTAGTTTTAAGTATAGCATGGGTGTTAATGATAGTATTAGTTTTATGTATAGCATGGGTGTTAATGATAGCATTAGTTTTAAGGAAAGCATGGGTGATAAGTATAGCATTAGTTTTAAGTATAGCATGGGTGTTAATGATAGCATTAGTTTTAAGTATAGCATGGGTGTTAATGATAGCATTAGTTTTGAGGAAAGCATGGGTGATAAGTATAGCATTAGTTTTAAGTATGTGTGTTAATGATAGCATTAGTTTTAAGTATAGCATGGGTGTTAATGATAGTATTAGTTTTAAGTATAGCATGGATGTTAGTGATAGCATTAGTTTTAAGTATAGCATGGGTTTTAATGATAACATTAGTTTTAAGTATAGCATGGGTGTTAATGATAGCATTAGTTTTAAGTATAGCATGGGTGTTAATGATAGCATTAGTTTTAAGTATAGCATGGGTGTTAATGATAGCATTAGTTTTAAGTATAGCATGGGTGTTAATGATAGCATTAGTTTTAAGTATAGCATGGGTGTTAATGATAGGATTAGTTTTAAATATAGCATGGGTGTTAATGATAGTATTAGTTTTAAGTATAGTATGGGTATTAATGATAGCATTAGTTTTAAGTATATCATGGGTGTTAATGATAGCATTAGTTTTAAGTATAGCATGGGTGTTAATGATAGCATTAGTTTTAAGCATAGCATGGGTGATAAGTATAGCATTAGTTTTAAGTATAGCATGGGTGTTAATGATAGCATTAGTTTTAAGTATATCATGGGTGTTAATGATAGCAATAGTTTGAAATATAGCATGGGTGTTAATGATATCATTAATTTTATGTTTAGCATGGGTGTTAATGATAGCATTAGTTTTAAGGAAAGCATGGGTGATAAGTATAGCATTAGTTTTAAGTATAGCATGGGTGTTAATGATAGCATTAGTTTTAAGTATAGCATGGGTGTTAATGATAGCATTAGTTTAAATTATAACATGGATGTTAATGATAGCATTAGTTTTAAGTATAGCATGGGTATTAATGATAGCATTAGTTTTAAGAATAGCATGGGTGATAAGTATAGCATTAGTTTTAAGTATAGAATGGGTGTTAATGATAGCATTAGTTTTAAGTATAGCATGGATGTTAATTATCGCATTAGTTTTAAGTATAGCATGGGTGTTAATGATAGCATTAGTTTTAAGTATAGCATGGGTGTTAATGATAGCATTAGTTTTGAGGAAAGCATGGGTGATAAGTATAGCATTAGTTTTAAGTATGTGTGTTAATGATAGCATTAGTTTTAAGTATAGCATGGGTGTTAATGATAGTATTAGTTTTAAGTATAGCATGGATGTTAGTGATAGCATTAGTTTTAAGTATAGCATGGGTTTTAATGATAACATTAGTTTTAAGTATAGCATGGGTGTTAATGATAGCATTAGTTTTAAGTATAGCATGTGTGTTAATGATAGCATTAGTTTTAAGTATAGCATGGGTGTTAATGATAGCATTAGTTTTAAGTATAGCATGGGTGTTAATGATAGCATTAGTTTTAAGTATAGCATGGGTGTTAATGATAGGATTAGTTTTAAATATAGCATGGGTGTTAATGATAGTATTAGTTTTAAGTATAGTATGGGTATTAATGATAGCATTAGTTTTAAGTATATCATGGGTGTTAATGATAGCATTAGTTTTAAGTATAGCATGGGTGTTAATGATAGCATTAGTTTTAAGCATAGCATGGGTGATAAGTATAGCATTAGTTTTAAGTATAGCATGGGTGTTAATGATAGCATTAGTTTTAAGTATAGCATGGATGTTAATTATCGCATTAGTTTTAAGTATAGCATGGGTGTTAATGATAGTATTAGTTTTAAGTATAGCATGGGTGTTAATGATAGCATTAGTTTTAAGGAAAGCATGGGTGATAAGTATAGCATTAGTTTTAAGTATAGCATGGGTGTTAATAATAGCATTAGTTTTAAGTATAGCATGGGTGTTAATGATAGCATTAGTTTTAAGTATATCATGGGTGTTAATGATAGCAATAGTTTGAAATATAGCATGGGTGTTAATGATATCATTAATTTTATGTTTAGCATGGGTGTTAATGATAGCATTAGTTTTAAGGAAAGCATGGGTGATAAGTATAGCATTAGTTTTAAGTATAGCATGGGTGTTAATGATAGCATTAGTTTTAAGGAAAGCATGGGTTATAAGTATAGAATTAGTTTTAAGTATGTGTGTTAATGATAGCATTAGTTTTAAGTATAGCATGGGTGTTAATGATAGTATTAGTTTTAAGTATAGCATGGATGTTAGTGATAGCATTAGTTTTAAGTATAGCATGGGTTTTAATGATAACATTATTTTAAGTATAGCATGGGTGTTAATGATAGCATTAGTTTTAAGTATAGCATGGGTGTTAATGATAGCATTAGTTTTAAGTATAGCATGGGTGTTAATGTTAGCATTAGTTTTAAGTATAGCATGGGTGTTAATGATAGCATTAGTTTTAAGTATAGCATGGGTGTTAATGATAGCATTAGTTTAAATTATAACATGGATGTTAATGATAGCATTAGTTTTAAGTATAGCATAGGTATTAATGATAGCATTAGTTTTAAGAATAGCATGGGTGATAAGTATAGCATTAGTTTTAAGTATAGCATGGGTGTTAATGATAGCATTAGTTTTAAGGAAAGCATGGGTTATAAGTATAGAATTAGTTTTAAGTATGTGTGTTAATGATAGCATTAGTTTTAAGTATAGCATGGGTGTTAATGATAGTATTAGTTTTAAGTATAGCATGGATGTTAGTGATAGCATTAGTTTTAAGTATAGCATGGGTTTTAATGATAACATTATTTTAAGTATAGCATGGGTGTTAATGATAGCATTAGTTTTAAGTATAGCATGGGTGTTAATGATAGCATTAGTTTTAAGTATAGCATGGGTGTTAATGTTAGCATTAGTTTTAAGTATAGCATGGGTGTTAATGATAGCATTAGTTTTAAGTATAGCATGGGTGTTAATGATAGCATTAGTTTTAAGGAAAGCATGGGTGATAAGTATAGCATTAGTTTTAAGTATGTGTGTTAATGATAGCATTAGTTTTAAGTATAGCATGGGTGTTAATGATAGTATTAGTTTTAAGTATAGCATGGATGTTAGTGATAGCATTAGTTTTAAGTATAGCATGGGTTTTAATGATAACATTAGTTTTAAGTATAGCATGGGTGTTAATGATAGCATTAGTTTTAAGTATAGCATGGGTGTTAATGATATCATTAGTTTTAAGTATAGCATGGGTGTTAATGATAGCATTAGTTTTAAGTATAGCATGGGTGTTAATGATAGCATTAGTTTTAAGTATAGCATGGGTGTTAATGATATGATTAGTTTTAAATATAGCATGGGTGTTAATGATAGTATTAGTTTTAAGTATAGTATGGGTATTAATGATAGCATTAGTTTTAAGTATATCATGGGTGTTAATGATAGCATTAGTTTTAAGTATAGCATGGGTGTTAATGATAGCATTAGTTTTAAGCATAGCATGGGTGATAAGTATAGAATTAGTTTTAAGTATAGCATGGGTGTTAATGATAGCATTAGTTTTAAGTATAGCATGGATGTTAATTATCGCATTAGTTTTAAGTATAGCATGGGTGTTAATGATAGTATTAGTTTTAAGTATAGCATGGGTGTTAATGATAGCATTAGTTTTAAGGAAAGCATGGGTGATAAGTATAGCATTAGTTTTAAGTATAGCAAGGGTGTTAATGATAGCATTAGTTTTAAGTATAGCATTGGTGTCAATAATATCATTAGTTTTAAGTATAGCATGGGTGTTAATGATAGCATTAGTTTTAAGTATAGCATGGGTGTTAATGATAGCATTAGTTTTAAGTATAGCATGGATGTTAATTATCGCATTAGTTTTAAGTATAGCATGGGTGTTAATGATAGCATTAGTTTTAAGTATAGCATGGGTGTTAATGATAGCATTAGTTTTAAGGAAAGCATGGGTAATAAGTATAGAATTAGTTTTAAGTATGTGTGCTAATGATAGCATTAGTTTTAAGTATAGCATGGGTGTTAATGATAGTATTAGTTTTAAGTATAGCATGGATGTTAGTGATAGCATTAGTTTTAAGTATAGCATGGGTTTTAATGATAACATTAGTTTTAAGTATAGCATGGGTGTTAATGATAGCATTAGTTTTAAGTATAGCATGGGTGTTAATGATAGCATTAGTTTTAAGTATAGCATGGGTGTTAATGATAGCATTAGTTTTAAGTATAGCATGGGTGTTAATGATAGCATTAGTTTTAAGTATAGCATGGGTGTTAATGATAGTATTAGTTTTAAATATAGCATGGGTGTTAATGATAGTATTAGTTTTAAGTATAGTATGGGTGTTAATGATAGCATTAGTTTTAAGTATAGAATGGGTATTAATGATAGCATTAGTTTTAAGCTTAGCATGGGTGATAAGTATAGCATTAGTTTTAAGTATAGCATGGGTGATAATGATAGCATTAGTTTTAAGTATAGCATGGATGTTAATTATAGCATTAGTTTTAAGTATAGCATGGGTGTTAATGATAGCATTAGTTTAAATTATAAAATGGGTGTTAATGATAGCATTAGTTTTAAGGAAAGCATGGGTGATAAGTATAGAATTAGTTTTAAGTATAGCATGGGTGTTAATGATAGCATTAGTTTTAAGTATAGCATGGGTGTTAATGATAGCATTAGTTTAAATTATAACATGGGTGTTAATGATAGCATTAGTTTTAAGTATAGCATAGGTGTTAATGATAGCATTAGTTTTAAGTATAGCATGGGTGTTAATGATAGCATTAGTTTTAAGTATAGCATGGGTGTTAATGATAGCATTAGTTTTAAGTATAGCATGTGTGTTAATGATATAATTATTTTTAAGTATAGCATTGGTGTTAATGATAGTATTAGTTTTAAGTATAGCATGGGTGTTAATGATAGCATTAGTTTTAAGTATAGCATGTGTGTTAATGATAGCATTAGTTTTAAGTATAGCATAGGTGTTAATGATAGCATTAGTTTTAATTATAACATGGGTGTTAATGATAGCATTGGTTTTAAGTATAGCATGGGTGTTAATGATAGCATTAGTTTTAAGTATAGCATGGGTGTTAATGATAGCATTAGTTTTAAGTATAGCATGGGTGTTAATTATAGCATTAGTTTTAAGTATAGCATGGGTGTTAATGATAGCATTATTTTTAAGTATAGCATGGGTGTTAATGATAGCATTATTTTTAAGTATAGCATGGGTGTTAATGATAGCATTAGTTTTAAGTATAGCATGGGTGTTAATGATAACATTAGTTTTAAGAATAGCATGGGTGATAAGTATAGCATTAGTATTAAGTATAGCATGGGTGTTAATGATAGCATTAGTTTTAAGTATAGCATGGATGTTAATTATAGCATTAGTTTTAAGTATAGCATTGGTGTTAATGATAGCATTAGTTTTAAGTATAGCATGGGTGTTAATGATGTCATTATTTTTAAGTATATCATGGGTGTTAATGATAGCATTAGTTTTAAGTATAGCATGGGTGTTAATGATAGCATTAGTTTTAAGTATAGCATGGGTGTTAATGATAGCATTAGTTTTAAGTATAGCATGGGTGTTAATGATAGTATTAGTTTAAAATATAACATGGGTGTTAATGATAGCATTAGTTTTAAGTATAGCATGGGTGTTAATGATAGCATTAGTTTTAATTATAACATGGGTGTTAATGATAGCATTGGTTTTAAGTATAGCATGGGTTTTAATGATAGCATTAGTTTTAAGTATAGCATGGGTGTTAATATTATATTTGTTGTAAGGATAGCATGGGTGTTAATGATAGCATTAGTTTTAAGTATAGCATGGGTGTCAATGATAGCATTAGTTTTAGGTATAGCATGGGTGTAATGATAGCATTAGTTTTAAGTATAGCATGGATGTTAATGATAGCTTTAGTTTTAAGTATAGCATGGTTGATAATGATAGCATTAGTTTTAAGTATAGCATGGATGTTAATTATAGCATTAGTTTTAAGTATAGCATGGGTGTTAATAATAGCATTAGTTTAAATTATAACATGGGTGTTAATGATAGCATTAGTTTTAAGTATAGCATGGGTGTTAATGATAGCATTAGTTTTAATTATAACATGGGTGTTAATGATATCATTGTTTTTAAGTATAGCATGGGTGTTAATGATAGCATTAGTTTTAAGTATAGCATGGGTGTTAATGATATCATTAGTTTTAAGGAAAGCATGGGTGATAAGTATAGCAATAGTTTTAAGTATAGCATGGGTGTTAATGATAGCATTATTTTAAGTATAGCATGGATGTCAATTATAGCATTAGTTTTAAGTATAGCATGGGTGTTAATGATATTATTAGTTTTAAGTATAGCATGGGTGTTAATGATAGCATTAGTTTTAAGTATAGCATGGGTGTTAATGATAGCATTAGTTTTAATTATAACATGGGTGTTAATGATAGCATTGGTTTTAAGTATAGCATGGGTGTTAATGATAGCATTAGTTTTAAGTATAGCATGGGTGTTAATGATAGCATTAGTTTTAAGTATAGCATGGGTGTTAATTATAGCATTAGTTTTAAGTATAGCATGGGTGTTAATGATAGCATTATTTTTAAGTATAGCATGGGTGTTAATGATAGCATTATTTTTAAGTATAGCATGGGTGTTAATGATAGCATTAGTTTTAAGTATAGCATGGGTGTTAATGATAGCATTAGTTTTAAGAATAGCATGGGTGATAAGTATAGCATTAGTATTAAGTATAGCATGGGTGTTAATGATAGCATTAGTTTTAAGTATAGCATGGATGTTAATTATAGCATTAGTTTTAAGTATAGCATTGGTGTTAATGATAGCATTAGTTTTAAGTATAGCATGGGTGTTAATGATGTCATTATTTTTAAGTATATCATGGGTGTTAATGATAGCATTAGTTTTAAGTATAGCATGGGTGTTAATGATAGCATTAGTTTTAAGTATAGCATGGGTGTTAATGATAGCATTAGTTTTAAGTATAGCATGGGTGTTAATGATAGTATTAGTTTAAAATATAACATGGGTGTTAATGATAGCATTAGTTTTAAGTATAGCATGGGTGTTAATGATAGCATTAGTTTTAATTATAACATGGGTGTTAATGATAGCATTGGTTTTAAGTATAGCATGGGTTTTAATGATAGCATTAGTTTTAAGTATAGCATGGGTGTTAATATTATATTTGTTGTAAGGATAGCATGGGTGTTAATGATAGCATTAGTTTTAAGTATAGCATGGGTGTCAATGATAGCATTAGTTTTAGGTATAGCATGGGTGTAATGATAGCATTAGTTTTAAGTATAGCATGGATGTTAATGATAGCTTTAGTTTTAAGTATAGCATGGTTGATAATGATATCATTAGTTTTAAGTATAGCATGGATGTTAATTATAGCATTAGTTTTAAGTATAGCATGGGTGTTAATAATAGCATTAGTTTTAATTATAACATGGGTGTTAATGATATCATTGGTTTTAAGTATAGCATGGGTTTTAATGATATCATTAGTTTTAAGTATAGCATGGGTGTTAATATTAGATTTGTTGTAAGGATAGCATGGGTGTTAATGATAGCATTAGTTTTAGGTATAGCATGGGTGTAATGATAGCATTAGTTTTAAGTATAGCATGGGTGTTAATGATAGCTTTAGTTTTAAGTATAGCATGGGTGTTAATGATAGCATTATTTTAAAATATAGCATGGGTGTTAATGATAGCATTAGTTTTAAGGAAAGCATGGGTGATAAGTATAGCATTAGTTTTAAGTATAGTATGGGTGTTAATGATAGCATTAGTTTTAAGTATAGCATGGGTGTTAATGATAGCATTAGTTTAAATTATAACATGGGTGTTAATGATAGCATTAGTTTTAAGAATAGCTTGGGTGTTAATGATGTCATTATTTAAATTATAACATGGGTGTTAATGATAGCATTAGTTTTAAGTATAGCATGGGTGTTAATGATAGCATTAGTTTTAATTATAACATGGGTGTTAATGATATCATTGTTTTTAAGTATAGCATGGGTGTTAATGATAGCATTAGTTTTAAGTATAGCATGGGTGTTAATGATATCATTAGTTTTAAGGAAAGCATGGATGATAAGTATAGCATTAGTTTTAAGTATAGCATGGGTGTTAATGATAGCATTATTTTAAGTATAGCATGGATGTCAATTATAGCATTAGTTTTAAGTATAGCATGGGTGTTAATGATATTATTAGTTTTAAGTATAGCATGGGTGTTAATGATAGCATTAGTTTTAAGTATAGCATGGGTGTTAATGATAGCATTAGTTTAAATTATAACATTGGTGTTAATGATAGCATTAGTTTTAAGTATAGCATGGATGTTAATTATAGCATTAGTTTTAAGTATAGCATGGGTGTTAATGATAGCATTAGTTTTAAGTATAGCATGGATGTTAATGATATCATTATTTTTAAGTATAGCATGGGTGTTAATGATAGCATTAGTTTTAATTATAGCATGGGTGTTAATGATAGCATTAGTTTTAAGTATAGCATGGGTGTTAATGATAGCATTAGTTTTAAGTATAGCATGGGTGTTAATGATAGCATTAGTTTAAATTATAACATGGGTGTTAATGATAGCATTAGTTTTAAGTATAGCATGGGTGTTAATGATAGCATTAGTTTTAATTATAACATGGGTGTTAATGATATCATTGGTTTTAAGTATAGCATGGGTTTTAATGATATCATTAGTTTTAAGTATAGCATGGGTGTTAATATTAGATTTGTTGTAAGGATAGCATGGGTGTTAATGATAGCATTAGTTTTAGGTATAGCATGGGTGTAATGATAGCATTAGTTTTAAGTTTAGCATGGGTGTTAATGATAGCTTTAGTTTTAAGTATAGCATGGGTGTTAATGATAGCATTATTTTAAAATATAGCATGGGTGTTAATGATAGCATTAGTATTAAGGAAAGCATGGGTGATAAGTATAGCATTAGTTTTAAGTATAGTATGGGTGTTAATGATAGCATTAGTTTTAAGTATAGCATGGGTGTTAATGATAGCATTAGTTTAAATTATAACATGGGTGTTAATGATAGCATTAGTTTTAAGAATAGCATGGGTGATAAGTATAGCATTAGTTTTAAGTATAGCATGGGTGTTAATGATAGCATTAGTTTTAAGTATAGCATGGGTGTTAATGATAGCATTAGTTTTAAGTATAGCATGGGTGTTAATGATAGCATTAGTTTTAAGGAAAGCATGGGTGATAAGTATAGCATTAGTTTTAAGTATAGCATGGGTGTTAATAATAGCATTAGTTTTAAGTATAGCATGGGTGTTAATGATAGCATTAGTTTTAAGTATATCATGGGTGTTAATGATAGCAATAGTTTGAAATATAGCATGGGTGTTAATGATATCATTAATTTTATGTTTAGCATGGGTGTTAATGATAGCATTAGTTTTAAGGAAAGCATGGGTGTTAATGATATCATTAGTTTTAAGGAAAGCATGGGTGATAAGTATAGCATTAGTTTAAATTATAACATGGGTGTTAATGATAGCATTAGTTTTAAGAATAGCATGGGTGATTAGTATAGCATTAGTTTTAAGTATAGCATGGGTGTTAATGATAGCATTAGTTTTAAGTATAGCATGGATGTCAATTATAGCATTAGTTTTAAGTATAGCATGGGTGTTAATGATATTATTAGTTTTAAGTATAGCATGGGTGTTAATGATAGCATTAGTTTTAAGTATAGCATGGGTGTTAATGATAGCATTAGTTTAAATTATAACATTGGTGTTAATGATAGCATTAGTTTTAAGTATAGCATGGATGTTAATTATAGCATTAGTTTTAAGTATAGCATGGGTGTTAATGATAGCATTAGTTTTAAGTATAGCATGGATGTTAATGATATCATTATTTTTAAGTATAGCATGGGTGTTAATGATAGCATTAGTTTTAAGTATAGCATGGGTGTTAATGATAGCATTAGTTTTAAGTATAGCATGGGTGTTAATGATAGCATTAGTTTTAAGTATAGCATGGGTGTTAATGATAGCATTAGTTTAAATTATAACATGGGTGTTAAAGATAGCATTAGTTTTAAGTATAGCATGGGTGTTAATGATAGCATTAGTTTTAATTATAACATGGGTGTTAATGATATCATTGGTTTTAAGTATAGCATGGGTTTTAATGATATCATTAGTTTTAAGTATAGCATGGGTGTTAATATTAGATTTGTTGTAAGGATAGCATGGGTGTTAATGATAGCATTAGTTTTAGGTATAGCATGGGTGTAATGATAGCATTAGTTTTAAGTATAGCATGGGTGTTAATGATAGCATTAGTTTTAAGTATAGCATGGATGTTAATGATAGCTTTAGTTTTAAGTATAGCATGATTGATAATTATAGCATTAGTTTTAAGTATAGCATGGGTGTTAATGATAGCTTTATTTTTAAGTATAGCATGGGTGTTAATGATAGCATTATTTTAAAATATAGCATGGGTGTTAATGATAGCATTAGTTTTAAGGAAAGCATGGGTGATAAGTATAGCATTAGTTTTAAGTATAGCATGGGTGTTAATGATAGCATTAGTTTTAAGTATAGCATGGGTGTTAATGATAGCATTAGTTTAAATTATAACATGGGTGTTAATGATAGCATTAGTTTTAAGAATAGCATGGGTGATAAGTATAGCATTAGTTTTAAGTATAGCATGGGTGTTAATGATAGCATTAGTTTTAAGTATAGCATGGATGTTAATTATCGCATTAGTTTAAATTATAACATGGGTGTTAATGATAGCATTAGTTTTAAGTATAGCATGGGTGTTAATGATAGCATTAGTTTTAATTATAACATGGGTGTTAATGATAGCATTGGTTTTAAGTATAGCATGGGTGTTAATGATAGCATTAGTTTTAAGTATAGCATGGGTGTTAATGATAGTATTAGTTTTAATTATATAATGGGTGTTAATGATAGCATTAGTTTTAAGTATAGAATGGGTGTTAATGATAGCATTCGTTTTAAGCATATCATGGGTGATAAGTATAGCATTAGTTTTAAGTATAGCATGGGTGTTAATGATAGCATTATTTTTAAGTATAGCATGGGTGTTAATGATAGCATTAGTTTAAATTATAACATGGGTGTTAATGATAGCATTAGTTTTAAGTATAGCATGGGTGTTAATGATAGCATTAGTTTTAATTATAACATGGGTGTTAATGATATAATTATTTTTAAGTATAGCATTGGTGTTAATGATAGCATTAGTTTTAAGTATAGCATGGGTGTTAATGATAGCATTAGTTTTAAGTATAGCATGTGTGTTAATGATAGCATTAGTTTTAATTATAACATGGGTGTTAATGATAGCATTGGTTTTAAGTATAGCATGGGTGTTAATGATAGCATTAGTTTTAAGTATAGCATGGGTGTTAATGCTAGCATTAGGTTTAAGTATAGCATGGGTGTTAATGATAGCATTAGTTTTAAGTATAGCATGGGTGTTAATGATAGCATTAGTTTTAATTATAACATGGGTGTTAATGATATCATTGTTTTTAAGTATAGCATGGGTGTTAATGATAGCATTAGTTTTAAGTATAGCATGGGTGTTAATGATAGCATTAGTTTTAAGGAAAGCATGGGTGATAAGTATAGCATTAGTTTTAAGTATAGCATGGGTGTTAATGATAGCATTAGTTTTAAGTATAGCATGGATGTCAATTATAGCATTAGTTTTAAGTATAGCATGGGTGTTAATGATAGCATTAGTTTTAATTATATAATGGGTGTTAATGATAGCATTAGTTTTAAGTATAGAATGGGTGTTAATGATAGCATTCGTTTTAAGCATATAATGGGTGATAAGTATAGCATTAGTTTTAAGTATAGCATGGGTGTTAATGATAGCATTATTTTTAAGTATAGCATGGGTGTTAATGATAGCATTAGTTTAAATTATAACATGGGTGTTAATGATAGCATTAGTTTTAAGTATAGCATGGGTGTTAATGATAGCATTAGTTTTAATTATAACATGGGTGTTAATGATATAATTATTTTTAAGTATAGCATTGGTGTTAATGATAGCATTAGTTTTAATTATAACATGAGTGTTAATGATATCATTGTTTTTAAGTATAGCATGGGTGTTAATGATAGCATTAGTTTTAAGTATAGCATGGGTTTTAATGATAGCATTAGTTTTAAGGAAAGCATGGGTGATAAGTATAGCATTAGTTTTAAGTATAGCATGGGTGTTAATGATAGCATTAGTTTTAAGTATAGCATGGATGTCAATTATAGCATTAGTTTTAAGTATAGCATGGGTGTTAATGATATTATTAGTTTTAAGTATAGCATTGGTGTTAATGATAGCATTAGTTTTAAGTATAGCATGGGTGTTAATGATAGCATTAGTTTAAATTATAACATGGGTGTTAATGATAGCATTAGTTTTAAGTATAGCATGGGTGTTAATGATAGCATTAGTTTTAATTATAACATGGGTGTTAATGATAGCATTGGTTTTAAGTATAGCATGGGTGTTAATGATAGCATTAGTTTTAAGTATAGCATTGGTGTTAATGATAGCATTAGTTTTAAGTTTATAATGGGTGTTAATGATAGCATTAGTTTTAAGTATAGAATGGGTGTTAATGATAGCATTAGTTTTAAGTATAGCATGGGTGTTAATGATAGCATTTGTTTTAAATATAGCATGGGTGTTAATGATAGTATTAGTTTTAAGTATAGTATGGGTATTAATGATAGCATTAGTTTTAAGTATATCATGGGTGTTAATGATAGCATTAGTTTTAAGTATAGCTGTGGTGTTAATGATAGCATTAGTTTTAAGAATAGCATGGGTGATAAGTATAGCATTAGTTTTAAGTATAGCATGGGTGTTAATGATAGCATTAGTTTAAATTATAACATGGGTGTTAATGATAGCATTAGTTTTAAGTATAGCATGGGTTTTAATGATAACATTAGTTTTAAGTATAGCATGGGTGTTAATGATAGCATTAGTTTAAATTATAACATGGGTGTTAATGATAGCATTAGTTTTAAGTATAGCATGTGTGTTAATGATAGCATTAGTTTTAATTATAACATGGGTGTTAATGATAGCATTGGTTTTAAGTATAGCATGGGTGTTAATGATAGCATTAGTTTTAAGTATAGCATGGGTGTTAATGATAGCATTAGGTTTAAGTATAGCATGGGTGTTAATGATAGCATTAGTTTTAAGTATAGCATGGGTGTTAATGATAGCATTAGTTTTAATTATAACATGGGTGTTAATGATATCATTGTTTTTAAGTATAGCATGGGTGTTAATGATAGCATTAGTTTTAAGTATAGCATGGGTGTTAATGATAGCATTAGTTTTAAGGAAAGCATGGGTGATAAGTATAGCATTAGTTTTAAGTATAGCATGGGTGTTAATGATAGCATTAGTTTTAAGTATAGCATGGATGTCAATTATAGCATTAGTTTTAAGTATAACATGGGTGTTAATGATATCATTGTTTTTAAGTATAGCATGGGTGTTAATGATAGCATTAGTTTTAAGTATAGCATGGGTGTTAATGATAGCATTAGTTTTAAGGAAAGCATGGGTGATAAGTATAGCATTAGTTTTAAGTATAGCATGGGTGTTAATGATAGCATTAGTTTTAATTATAACATGGGTGTTAATGATATCATTGTTTTTAAGTATAGCATGGGTGTTAATGATAGCATTAGTTTTAAGTATAGCATGGGTGTTAATGATAGCATTAGTTTTAAGGAAAGCATGGGTGATAAGTATAGCATTAGTTTTAAGTATAGCATGGGTGTTAATGATAGCATTAGTTTTAAGTATAGCATGGATGTCAATTATAGCATTAATTTTAAGTATAGCATGGGTGTTAATGATATTATTAGTTTTAAGTATAGCATTGGTGTTAATGATAGCATTAGTTTTAAGTATAGCATGGGTGTTAATGATATCATTAGTTTAAATTATAACATGGGTGTTAATGATAGCATTAGTTTTAAGTATAGCATGGGTGTTAATGATAGCATTAGTTTTAATTATAACATGGGTGTTAATGATAGCATTGGTTTTAAGTATAGCATGGGTGTTAATGATAGCATTAGTTTTAAGTATAGCATGGGTGTTAATGATAGCATTAGTTTTAAGTATATAATGGGTGTTAATGATAGCATTAGTTTTAAGTATAGCATGGGTGTTAATGATAGCATTAGTTTTAAGTATAGCATGGGTGTTAATGATAGCATTTGTTTTAAATATAGCATGGTTGTTAATGATAGTATTAGTTTTAAGTATAGTATGGGTATTAATGATAGCATTAGTTTTAAGTATATCATGAGTGTTAATGATAGCATTAGTTTTAAGTATAGCTGTGGTGTTAATGATAGCATTAGTTTTAAGAATAGCATGGGTGATAAGTATAGCATTAGTTTTAAGTATAGCATGGGTGTTAATGATAGCATTAGTTTTAAGTATAGCATGGATGTTAATTATAGCATTAGTTTTAAGTATATCATGGGTGTTAATGATAGCATTAGTTTTAAGTATAGCATGGGTGTTAATGATAGCATTAGTTTTAAGCATATCATGGGTGATAAGTATAGCATTAGTTTTAAGTATAGCATGGGTGTTAATGATAGCATTATTTTTAAGTATAGCATGGGTGATAAGTATAGCATTAGTTTTAAGTATAGCATGGGTGTTAATGATAGCATTAGTTTTAATTATAACATGGGTGTTAATGATATCATTGTTTTTAAGTATAGCATGGGTGTTAATGATAGCATTAGTTTTAAGTATAGCATGGGTGTTAATGATAGCATTAGTTTTAAGGAAAGCATGGGTGATAAGTATAGCATTAGTTTTAAGTATAGCATGGGTGTTAATGATAGCATTAGTTTTAAGTATAGCATGGATGTCAATTATAGCATTAGTTTTAAGTATAGCATGGGTGTTAATGATATTATTAGTTTTAAGTATAGCATTGGTGTTAATGATAGCATTAGTTTTAAGTATAGCATGGGTGTTAATGATATCATTAGTTTAAATTATAACATGGGTGTTAATGATAGCATTAGTTTTAAGTATAGCATGGGTGTTAATGATAGCATTAGTTTTAATTATAACATGGGTGTTAATGATAGCATTGGTTTTAAGTATAGCATGGGTGTTAATGATAGCATTAGTTTTAAGTATAGCATGGGTGTTAATGATAGCATTAGTTTTAAGTATATAATGGGTGTTAATGATAGCATTAGTTTTAAGTATAGAATGGGTGTTAATGATAGCATTAGTTTTAAGTATAGCATGGGTGTTAATGATAGCATTTGTTTTAAATATAGCATGGGTGTTAATGATAGTATTAGTTTTAAGTATAGTATGGGTATTAATGATAGCATTAGTTTTAAGTATATCATGGGTGTTAATGATAGCATTAGTTTTAAGTATAGCTGTGGTGTTAATGATAGCATTAGTTTTAAGAATAGCATGGGTGATAAGTATAGCATTAGTTTTAAGTATAGCATGGGTGTTAATGATAGCATTAGTTTTAAGTATAGCATGGATGTTAATTATAGCATTAGTTTTAAGTATATCATGGGTGTTAATGATAGCATTAGTTTTAAGTATAGCATGGGTGTTAATGATAGCATTAGTTTTAAGCATATCATAGGTGATAAGTATAGCATTAGTTTTAAGTATAGCATGGGTGTTAATGATAGCATTATTTTTAAGTATAGCATGGGTGTTAATGATAGCATTAGTTTAAATTATAACATGGGTGTTAATGATAGCATTAGTTTTAAGTATAGCATGGGTGTTAATGATAGCATTAGTTTTAATTATAACATGGGTGTTAATGATATAATTATTTTTAAGTATAGCATTGGTGTTAATGATAGCATTAGTTTTAAGTATATCATGGGTGTTAATGATAGCATTAGTTTTAAGTATAGCATGGGTGTTAATGATTGCATTAGTTTTAATATAGCATGGGTGTTAATGATAGCATTAGTTTAAATTATAACATGGGTGTTAATGATAGCATTAGTTTTAAGTATAGCATGGGTGTTAATGATAGCATTAGTTTTAATTATAACATGGGTGTTAATGATAGCATTGGTTTTAAGTATAGCATGGGTGTTAATGATAGCATTAGTTTTAAGTATAGCATGGGTGTTAATGATAGCATTAGTTTTAAGTATAGCATGGGTGTTAATGATAGCATTAGTTTAAATTATAACATGGGTATTAATGATAGCATTAGTTTTAAGAATAGCATGGGTGATAAGTATAGCATTAGTTTTAAGTATAGCATGGGTGTTAATGATAGCATTATTTTTAAGTATAGCATGGGTGATAAGTATAGCATTAGTTTTAAGTATAGCATGGGTGTTAATGATAGCATTAGTTTTAATTATAACATGGGTGTTAATGATATCATTGTTTTTAAGTATAGCATGGGTGTTAATGATAGCATTAGTTTTAAGTATAGAATGGGTGTTAATGATAGCATTAGTTTTAAGGAAAGCATGGGTGATAAGTATAGCATTAGTTTTAAGTATAGCATGGGTGTTAATGATAGCATTAGTTTTAAGTATAGCATGGATGTCAATTATAGCATTAGTTTTAAGTATAGCATGGGTGTTAATGATATTATTAGTTTTAAGTATAGCATTGGTGTTAATGATAGCATTAGTTTTAAGTATAGCATGGGTGTTAATGATATCATTAGTTTAAATTATAACATGGGTGTTAATGATAGCATTAGTTTTAAGTATAGCATGGGTGTTAATGATAGCATTAGTTTTAATTATAACATGGGTGTTAATGATAGCATTGGTTTTAAGTATAGCATGGGTGTTAATGATAGCATTAGTTTTAAGTATAGCATGGGTGTTAATGATAGCATTAGTTTTAAGTATATAATGGGTGTTAATGATAGCATTAGTTTTAAGTATAGAATGGGTGTTAATGATAGCATTAGTTTTAAGTATAGCATGGGTGTTAATGATAGCATTTGTTTTAAATATAGCATGGGTGTTAATGATAGTATTAGTTTTAAGTATAGTATGGGTATTAATGATAGCATTAGTTTTAAGTATATCATGGGTGTTAATGATAGCATTAGTTTTAAGTATAGCTGTGGTGTTAATGATAGCATTAGTTTTAAGAATAGCATGGGTGATAAGTATAGCATTAGTTTTAAGTATAGCATGGGTGTTAATGATAGCATTAGTTTTAAGTATAGCATGGATGTTAATTATAGCATTAGTTTTAAGTATATCATGGGTGTTAATGATAGCATTAGTTTTAAGTATAGCATGGGTGTTAATGATAGCATTAGTTTTAAGCATATCATAGGTGATAAGTATAGCATTAGTTTTAAGTATAGCATGGGTGTTAATGATAGCATTATTTTTAAGTATAGCATGGGTGTTAATGATAGCATTAGTTTAAATTATAACATGGGTGTTAATGATAGCATTAGTTTTAAGTATAGCATGGGTGTTAATGATAGCATTAGTTTTAATTATAACATGGGTGTTAATGATATAATTATTTTTAAGTATAGCATTGGTGTTAATGATAGCATTAGTTTTAAGTATAGCATGGGTGTTAATGATAGCATTAGTTTTAAGTATAGCATGGGTGTTAATGATTGCATTAGTTTTAATATAGCATGGGTGTTAATGATAGCATTAGTTTAAATTATAACATGGGTGTTAATGATAGCATTAGTTTTAAGTATAGCATGGGTGTTAATGATAGCATTAGTTTTAATTATAACATGGGTGTTAATGATAGCATTGGTTTTAAGTATAGCATGGGTGTTAATGATAGCATTAGTTTTAAGTATAGCATGGGTGTTAATGATAGCATTAGTTTTAAGTATAGCATGGGTGTTAATGATAGCATTAGTTTAAATTATAACATGGGTATTAATGATAGCATTAGTTTTAAGAATAGCATGGGTGATAAGTATAGCATTAGTTTTAAGTATAGCATGGGTGTTAATGATAGCATTAGTTTTAAGTATAGCATGGATGTTAATTATAGCATTAGTTTTAAGTATATCATGGGTGTTAATGATAGCATTAGTTTTAAGTATAGCATGGGTGTTAATGATAGCATTAGTTTTAAGCATATCATGGGTGATAACTTATCACTGATAAGTATAGCATTAGTTTTAAGTATAGCATGGGTGTTAATGATAGCATTAGTTTTAAGTATAGCATGGGTGTTAATGATAGCATTAGTTTAAATTATAACATGGGTGTTAATGATAGCATTAGTTTTAAGTATAGCATGGGTGTTAATGATAGCATTAGTTTTAATTATAACATGGGTGTTAATGATATAATTATTTTTAAGTATAGCAATGGTGTTAATGATAGCATTAGTTTTAAGTATAGCATGGGTGTTAATGATAGCATTAGTTTTAAGTATAGCATGGGTGTTAATGATAGCATTAGTTTTAATATAGCATGGGTGTTAATGATAGCATTAGTTTAAATTATAACATGGGTGTTAATGATAGCATTAGTTTTAAGTATAGCATGGGTGTTAATGATAGCATTAATTTTAATTATAACATGGGTGTTAATGATAGCATTGGTTTTAAGTATAGCATGGGTGTTAATGATAGCATTAGTTTTAGTATAGCATGGGTGTTAATGATAGCATTAGTTTTAAGTATAGCATGGGTGTTAATGATAGCATTAGTTTAAATTATAACATGGGTGTTAATGATAGCATTAGTTTTAAGTATAACATGGGTGTTAATGATAGCATTAGTTTTAATTATAACATGGGTGTTAATGATAGCATTGGTTTTAAGTATAGCATGGGTGTTAATGATAGCATTAGTTTTAAGTATAGCATGGGTGTTAATGATAGCATTAGTTTTAAGTATAGCATGGATGTCAATGATAGCATTAGTTTTAAGTATAGCATGGGTGTTAATGATATTATTAGTTTTAAGTATAGCATGGGTGTTAATGATAGCATTAGTTTTAAGTATAGCATGGGTGTTAATGATAGCATTAGTTTAAATTATAACATGGGTGTTAATGATAGCATTGGTTTTAAGTATAGCATGGGTGATAATGATAGCATTAGTTTTAAGTATAGCATGGGTGTTAATGATAGCATTAGTTTTAAGTATAGAATGGGTGTTAATGATAGCATTAGTTTTAAATATAGCATGGGTGTTAATGATAGTATTAGTTTTAAGTATAGTATTGGTATTAATGATAGCATTAGTTTTAAGTATATCATGGGTGTTAATGATAGCATTAGTTTTAAGTATAGCTGTGGTGATAATGATAGCACTAGTTTTAAGAATAGCATGGGTGATAAGTATAGCATTAGTTTTAAATATAGCATGGGTGTTAATGATAGCATTAGTTTTAATTATAACATGGGTGTTAATGATATCATTGTTTTTAAGTATAGCATGGGTGTTAATGATAGCATTAGTTTTAAGTATAGCATGGGTGTTAATGATAGCATTAGTTTTAAGGAAAGCATGGGTGATAAGTATAGCATTAGTTTTAAGTATAGCATGGGTGTTAATGATAGCATTAGTTTTAAGTATAGCATGGATGTCAATTATAGCATTAGTTTTAAGTATAGCATGGGTGTTAATGATATTATTAGTTTTAAGTATAGCATTGGTGTTAATGATAGCATTAGTTTTAAGTATAGCATGGGTGTTAATGATATCATTAGTTTAAATTATAACATGGGTGTTAATGATAGCATTAGTTTTAAGTATAGCATGGGTGTTAATGATAGCATTAGTTTTAATTATAACATGGGTGTTAATGATAGCATTGGTTTTAAGTATAGCATGGGTGTTAATGATAGCATTAGTTTTAAGTATAGCATGGGTGTTAATGATAGCATTAGTTTTAAGTATATAATGGGTGTTAATGATAGCATTAGTTTTAAGTATAGAATGGGTGTTAATGATAGCATTAGTTTTAAGTATAGCATGGGTGTTAATGATAGCATTTGTTTTAAATATAGCATGGGTGTTAATGATAGTATTAGTTTTAAGTATAGTATGGGTATTAATGATAGCATTAGTTTTAAGTATATCATGGGTGTTAATGATAGCATTAGTTTTAAGTATAGCTGTGGTGTTAATGATAGCATTAGTTTTAAGAATAGCATGGGTGATAAGTATAGCATTAGTTTTAAGTATAGCATGGGTGTTAATGATAGCATTAGTTTTAAGTATAGCATGGATGTTAATTATAGCATTAGTTTTAAGTATATCATGGGTGTTAATGATAGCATTAGTTTTAAGTATAGCATGGGTGTTAATGATAGCATTAGTTTTAAGCATATCATGGGTGATAAGTATAGCATTAGTTTTAAGTATAGCATGGGTGTTAATGATAGCATTAGTTTTAAGTATAGCATGGATGTCAATTATAGCATTAGTTTTAAGTATAGCATGGGTGTTAATGATATTATTAGTTTTAAGTATAGCATTGGTGTTAATGATAGCATTAGTTTTAAGTATAGCATGGGTGTTAATGATATCATTAGTTTAAATTATAACATGGGTGTTAATGATAGCATTAGTTTTAAGTATAGCATGGGTGTTAATGATAGCATTAGTTTTAATTATAACATGGGTGTTAATGATAGCATTGGTTTTAAGTATAGCATGGGTGTTAATGATAGCATTAGTTTTAAGTATAGCATGGGTGTTAATGATAGCATTAGTTTTAAGTATATAATGGGTGTTAATGATAGCATTAGTTTTAAGTATAGAATGGGTGTTAATGATAGCATTAGTTTTAAGTATAGCATGGGTGTTAATGATAGCATTTGTTTTAAATATAGCATGGGTGTTAATGATAGTATTAGTTTTAAGTATAGTATGGGTATTAATGATAGCATTAGTTTTAAGTATATCATGGGTGTTAATGATAGCATTAGTTTTAAGTATAGCTGTGGTGTTAATGATAGCATTAGTTTTAAGAATAGCATGGGTGATAAGTATAGCATTAGTTTTAAGTATAGCATGGGTGTTAATGATAGCATTAGTTTTAAGTATAGCATGGATGTTAATTATAGCATTAGTTTTAAGTATATCATGGGTGTTAATGATAGCATTAGTTTTAAGTATAGCATGGGTGTTAATGATAGCATTAGTTTTAAGCATATCATGGGTGATAAGTATAGCATTAGTTTTAAGTATAGCATGGGTGTTAATGATAGCATTATTTTTAAGTATAGCATGGGTGTTAATGATAGCATTAGTTTAAATTATAACATGGGTGTTAATGATAGCATTAGTTTTAAGTATAGCATGGGTGTTAATGATAGCATTAGTTTTAAGTATAGCATGGGTGTTAATGATTGCATTAGTTTTAATATAGCATGGGTGTTAATGATAGCATTAGTTTAAATTATAACATGGGTGTTAATGATAGCATTAGTTTTAAGTATAGCATGGGTGTTAATGATAGCATTAGTTTTAATTATAACATGGGTGTTAATGATAGCATTGGTTTTAAGTATAGCATGGGTGTTAATGATAGCATTAGTTTTAAGTATAGCATGGGTGTTAATGATAGCATTAGTTTTAAGTATAGCATGGGTGTTAATGATAGCATTAGTTTAAATTATAACATGGGTATTAATGATAGCATTAGTTTTAAGAATAGCATGGGTGATAAGTATAGCATTAGTTTTAAGTATAGCATGGGTGTTAATGATAGCATTAGTTTTAAGTATAGCATGGATGTTAATTATAGCATTAGTTTTAAGTATATCATGGGTGTTAATGATAGCATTAGTTTTAAGTATAGCATGGGTGTTAATGATAGCATTAGTTTTAAGCATATCATGGGTGATAACTTATCACTGATAAGTATAGCATTAGTTTTAAGTATAGCATGGGTGTTAATGATAGCATTAGTTTTAAGTATAGCATGGGTGTTAATGATAGCATTAGTTTAAATTATAACATGGGTGTTAATGATAGCATTAGTTTTAAGTATAGCATGGGTGTTAATGATAGCATTAGTTTTAATTATAACATGGGTGTTAATGATATAATTATTTTTAAGTATAGCAATGGTGTTAATGATAGCATTAGTTTTAAGTATAGCATGGGTGTTAATGATAGCATTAGTTTTAAGTATAGCATGGGTGTTAATGATAGCATTAGTTTTAAGTATAGCATGGGTGTTAATGATAGCATTAGTTTTAGTATAGCATGGGTGTTAATGATAGCATTAGTTTTAAGTATAGCATGGGTGTTAATGATAGCATTAGTTTAAATTATAACATGGGTGTTAATGATAGCATTAGTTTTAAGTATAGCATGGGTGTTAATGATAGCATTAGTTTTAATTATAACATGGGTGTTAATGATAGCATTGGTTTTAAGTATAGCATGGGTGTTAATGATAGCATTAGTTTTAAGTATAGCATGGGTGTTAATGATAGCATTAGTTTTAAGTATAGCATGGATGTCAATTATAGCATTAGTTTTAAGTATAGCATGGGTGTTAATGATATTATTAGTTTTAAGTATAGCATGGGTGTTAATGATAGCATTAGTTTTAAGTATAGCATGGGTGTTAATGATAGCATTAGTTTAAATTATAACATGGGTGTTAATGATAGCATTGGTTTTAAGTATAGCATGGATGTTAATGATAGCATTAGTTTTAAGTATAGCATGGGTGTTAATGATAGCATTAGTTTTAAGTATAGAATGGGTGTTAATGATAGCATTAGTTTTAAATATAGCATGGGTGTTAATGATAGTATTAGTTTTAAGTATAGTATGGGTATTAATGATAGCATTAGTTTTAAGTATATCATGGGTGTTAATGATAGCATTAGTTTTAAGTATAGCTGTGGTGATAA
Organism: Osedax fenrisi; assembly: GCA_964019155.1. Classification (NCBI taxonomy): domain Eukaryota; kingdom Metazoa; phylum Annelida; class Polychaeta; order Sabellida; family Siboglinidae; genus Osedax; species Osedax fenrisi. Next base: position 118,516 of record CAXHSG010000088.1, read on the forward strand.
TGATAGCATTAGTTTTAAGAATAGCATGGGTGATAAGTATAGCATTAGTTTTAAATATAGCATGGGTGTTAATGATAGCATTAGTTTTAAGTATAGCATGGATGTTAATGATATCATTATTTTTAAGTATAGCATGGGTGTTAATGATAGCATTAGTTTTAAGTATAGCATGGGTGTTAATGATAGCATTAGTTTTAAGTATAGCTTGGGTGTTAATGATAGCATTAGTTTTAAGTATAGCATGGGTGTTAATGATAGCATTGGTTTTAAGTATAGCATGGGTGTTAATGATAGCATTAGTTTTAAGTATAGCATGGGTGTTAATGATAGCATTAGTTTTAAGTATAGCATGGGTGTTAATGATAGCATTAGTTTTAATATAGCATGGGTGTTAATGATAGCATTAGTTTAAATTATAACATGGGTGTTAATGATAGCATTAGTTTTAAGTATAGCATGGGTGTTAATGATAGCATTAGTTTTAATTATAACATGGGTGTTAATGATAGCATTGGTTTTAAGTATAGCATGGGTGTTAATGATAGCATTAGTTTTAAGTATAGCATGGGTGTTAATGATAGCATTAGTTTTAAGTATAGCATGGGTGTTAATGATAGCATTAGTTTAAATTATAACATGGGTGTTAATGATAGCATTAGTTTTAAGAATAGAATGGGTGATAAGTATAGCATTAGTTTTAAGTATAGCATGGGTGTTAATGATAGCATTAGTTTTAAGTATAGCATGGGTGTTAATGATAGCATTAGTTTTAAGCATATCATGGGTGATAAGTATAGCATTAGTTTTAAGTATAGCATGGGTGTTAATGATAGCATTAGTTTTAAGTATAGCATGGGTGTTAATGATAGCATTAGTTTAAATTATAACATGGGTGTTAATGATAGCATTAGTTTTAAGTATAGCATGGGTGTTAATGATAGCATTAGTTTTAATTATAACATGGGTGTTAATGATAGCATTAGTTTTAAGTATAGCATTGGTGTTAATGATAGTATTAGTTTTAAGTATAGCATGGGTGTTAATGATAGCATTAGTTTTAAATATAGCATGGGTGTTAATGATAGCATTAGTTTTAAGTATAGCATGGGTGTTAATGATAGCATTAGTTTTAATATAGCATGGGTGTTAATGATAGCATTAGTTTAAATTATAACATGGATGTTAATGATAGCATTAGTTTTAAGTATAGCATGGGTGTTAATGATAGCATTAGTTTTAATTATAACATGGGTGTTAATGATAGCATTGGTTTTAAGTATAGCATGGGTGTTAATGATAGCATTAGTTTTAAGTATAGCATGGGTGTTAATGATAGCATTAGTTTTAAGTATAGCATGGGTGTTAATGATAGCATTAGTTTAAATTATAACATGGGTGTTAATGATAGCATTAGTTTTAAGTATAGCATGGGTGTTAATGATAGCATTAGTTTTAATTATAACATGGGTGTTAATGATAGCATTGGTTTTAAGTATAGCATGGGTGTTAATGATAGCATTAGTTTTAAGTATAGCATGGGTGTTAATGATAGCATTAGTTTTAAGTATAGCATGGATGTCAATTATAGCATTAGTTTTAAGTATAGCATGGGTGTTAATGATATTATTAGTTTTAAGTATAGCATGGGTGTTAATGATAGCATTAGTTTTAAGTATAGCATGGGTGTTAATGATAGCATTAGTTTAAATTATAACATGGGTGTTAATGATAGCATTGGTATTAAGTATAGCATGGGTGTTAATGATAGCATTAGTTTTAAGTATAGCATGGGTGTTAATGATAGCATTAGTTTTAATTATAACATGGGTGTTAATGATATAATTATTTTTAAGTATAGCATTGGTGTTAATGATAGCATTAGTTTTAAGTATAGCATGGGTGTTAATGATAGCATTAGTTTTAAGTATAGCATGGGTGTTAATGATTGCATTAGTTTTAATATAGCATGGGTGTTAATGATAGCATTAGTTTAAATTATAACATGGGTGTTAATGATAGCATTAGTTTTAAGTATAGCATGGGTGTTAATGATAGCATTAGTTTTAATTATAACATGGGTGTTAATGATAGCATTGGTTTTAAGTATAGCATGGGTGTTAATGATAGCATTAGTTTTAAGTATAGCATGGGTGTTAATGATAGCATTAGTTTTAAGTATAGCATGGGTGTTAATGATAGCATTAGTTTAAATTATAACATGGGTATTAATGATAGCATTAGTTTTAAGAATAGCATGGGTGATAAGTATAGCATTAGTTTTAAGTATAGCATGGGTGTTAATGATAGCATTAGTTTTAAGTATAGCATGGATGTTAATTATAGCATTAGTTTTAAGTATATCATGGGTGTTAATGATAGCATTAGTTTTAAGTATAGCATGGGTGTTAATGATAGCATTAGTTTTAAGCATATCATGGGTGATAACTTATCACTGATAAGTATAGCATTAGTTTTAAGTATAGCATGGGTGTTAATGATAGCATTAGTTTTAAGTATAGCATGGGTGTTAATGATAGCATTAGTTTTAATTATAACATGGGTGTTAATGATATAATTATTTTTAAGTATAGCAATGGTGTTAATGATAGCATTAGTTTTAAGTATAGCATGGGTGTTAATGATAGCATTAGTTTTAAGTATAGCATGGGTGTTAATGATAGCATTAGTTTTAAGTATAGCATGGGTGTTAATGATAGCATTAGTTTTAGTATAGCATGGGTGTTAATGATAGCATTAGTTTTAAGTATAGCATGGGTGTTAATGATAGCATTAGTTTAAATTATAACATGGGTGTTAATGATAGCATTAGTTTTAAGTATAGCATGGGTGTTAATGATAGCATTTGTTTTAATTATAACATGGGTGTTAATGATAGCATTGGTTTTAAGTATAGCATGGGTGTTAATGATAGCATTAGTTTTAAGTATAGCATGGGTGTTAATGATAGCATTAGTTTTAAGTATAGCATGGATGTCAATTATAGCATTAGTTTTAAGTATAGCATGGGTGTTAATGATATTATTAGTTTTAAGTATAGCATGGGTGTTAATGATAGCATTAGTTTTAAGTATAGCATGGGTGTTAATGATAGCATTAGTTTAAATTATAACATGGGTGTTAATGATAGCATTGGTTTTAAGTATAGCATGGATGTTAATGATAGCATTAGTTTTAAGTATAGCATGGGTGTTAATGATAGCATTAGTTTTAAGTATAGAATGGGTGTTAATGATAGCATTAGTTTTAAATATAGCATGGGTGTTAATGATAGTATTAGTTTTAAGTATAGTATGGGTATTAATGATAGTATTAGTTTTAAGTATATCATGGGTGTTAATGATAGCATTAGTTTTAAGTATAGCTGTGGTGATAATGATAGCATTAGTTTTAAGAATAGCATGGGTGATAAGTATAGCATTAGTTTTAAATATAGCATGGGTGTTAATGATAGCATTAGTTTTAAGTATAGCATGGATGTTAATGATATCATTATTTTTAAGTATAGCATGGGTGTTAATGATAGCATTAGTTTTAAGTATAGCATGGGTGTTAATGATAGCATTAGTTTTAAGTATAGCTTGGGTGTTAATGATAGCATTAGTTTTAAGTATAGCATGGGTGTTAATGATAGCATTGGTTTTAAGTATAGCATGGGTGTTAATGATAGCATTAGTTTTAAGTATAGCATGGGTGTTAATGATAGCATTAGTTTTAAGTATAGCATGGGTGTTAATGATAGCATTAGTTTTAATATAGCATGGGTGTTAATGATAGCATTAGTTTAAATTATAACATGGGTGTTAATGATAGCATTAGTTTTAAGTATAGCATGGGTGTTAATGATAGCATTAGTTTTAATTATAACATGGGTGTTAATGATAGCATTGGTTTTAAGTATAGCATGGGTGTTAATGATAGCATTAGTTTTAAGTATAGCATGGGTGTTAATGATAGCATTAGTTTTAAGTATAGCATGGGTGTTAATGATAGCATTAGTTTAAATTATAACATGGGTGTTAATGATAGCATTAGTTTTAAGAATAGAATGGGTGATAAGTATAGCATTAGTTTTAAGTATAGCATGGGTGTTAATGATAGCATTAGTTTTAAGTATAGCATGGGTGTTAATGATAGCATTAGTTTTAAGCATATCATGGGTGATAAGTATAGCATTAGTTTTAAGTATAGCATGGGTGTTAATGATAGCATTAGTTTTAAGTATAGCATGGGTGTTAATGATAGCATTAGTTTAAATTATAACATGGGTGTTAATGATAGCATTAGTTTTAAGTATAGCATGGGTGTTAATGATAGCATTAGTTTTAATTATAACATGGGTGTTAATGATATAATTATTTTTAAGTATAGCATTGGTGTTAATGATAGCATTAGTTTTAAGTATATCATGGGTGTTAATGATAGCATTAGTTTTAAGTATAGCATGGGTGTTAATGATAGCATTAGTTTTAATATAGCATGGGTGTTAATGATAGCATTAGTTTAAATTATAACATGGATGTTAATGATAGCATTAGTTTTAAGTATAGCATGGGTGTTAATGATAGCATTAGTTTTAATTATAACATGGGTGTTAATGATAGCATTGGTTTTAAGTATAGCATGGGTGTTAATGATAGCATTAGTTTTAAGTATAGCATGGGTGTTAATGATAGCATTAGTTTTAAGTATAGCATGGGTGTTAATGATAGCATTAGTTTAAATTATAACATGGGTGTTAATGATAGCATTAGTTTTAAGTATAGCATGGGTGTTAATGATAGCATTAGTTTTAATTATAACATGGGTGTTAATGATAGCATTGGTTTTAAGTATAGCATGGGTGTTAATGATAGCATTAGTTTTAAGTATAGCATGGGTGTTAATGATAGCATTAGTTTTAAGTATAGCATGGATGTCAATTATAGCATTAGTTTTAAGTATAGCATGGGTGTTAATGATATTATTAGTTTTAAGTATAGCATGGGTGTTAATGATAGCATTAGTTTTAAGTATAGCATGGGTGTTAATGATAGCATTAGTTTAAATTATAACATGGGTGTTAATGATAGCATTGGTATTAAGTATAGCATGGGTGTTAATGATAGCATTAGTTTTAAGTATAGCATGGGTGTTAATGATAGCATTAGTTTTAAGTATAGAATGGGTGTTAATGATAGCATTAGTTTTAAATATAGCATGGGTGTTAATGATAGTATTAGTTTTAAGTATAGTATGGGTATTAATGATAGCATTAGTTTTAAGTATATCATGGGTGTTAATGATAGCATTAGTTTTAAGTATAGCTGTGGTGATAATGATAGTATTAGTTTTAAGAATAGCATAGGTGATAAGTATAGCATTAGTTTTAAATATAGCATGGGTGTTAATGATAGCATTAGTTTTAAGTATAGCATGGATGTTAATGATATCATAATTTTTAAGTATAGCATGGGTGTTAATGATAGCATTAGTTTTAAGTATAGCATGGGTGTTAATGATAGCATTAGTTTTAAGTATAGCATGGGTGTTAATGATAGCATTAGTTTTAAGTATAGCATGGTTGTTAATGATAGCATTAGTTTAAATTATAACATGGGTGTTAATGATAGCATTAGTTTTAAGTATAGAATGGGTGTTAATGATAGCATTAGTTTTAATTATAACATGGGTGTTAATGATAGCATTGGTTTTAAGTATAGCATGGGTTTTAATGATAGCATTAGTTTTAATTATAACATGGGTGTTATTGATAGCATTGGTTTTAAGTATAGCATGGGTGTTAATGATAGCATTAGTTTTAAGTATAGCATGGGTGTTAATGATAGCATTAGTTTTAAGTATAGCATGGGTGTTAATGATAGCATTAGTTTAAATTATAACATGGGTGTTAATGATAGCATTAGTTTTAAGTATAGCATGGGTGTTAATGATAGCATTAGTTTTAATTATAACATGGGTGTTAATGATAGCATTGGTTTTAAGTATAGCATGGGTGTTAATGATAGCATTAGTTTTAAGTATAGCATGGGTGTTAATGATAGCATTAGTTTTAAGTATAGCATGGATGTCAATTATAGCATTAGTTTTAAGTATAGCATGGGTGTTAATGATATTATTAGTTTTAAGTATAGCATGGGTGTTAATGATAGCATTAGTTTTAAGTATAGCATGGGTGTTAATGATAGCATTAGTTTAAATTATAACATGGGTGTTAATGATAGCATTGGTTTTAAGTATAGCATGGGTGTTAATGATAGCATTAGTTTTAAGTATAGCATGGGTGTTAATGATAGCATTAGTTTTAAGTATAGAATGGGTGTTAATGATAGCATTAGTTTTAAATATAGCATGGGTGTTAATGATAGTATTAGTTTTAAGTATAGTATGGGTATTAATGATAGCATTAGTTTTAAGTATATCATGGGTGTTAATGATAGCATTAGTTTTAAGTATAGCTGTGGTGATAATGATAGCATTAGTTTTAAGAATAGCATGGGTGATAAGTATAGCATTAGTTTTAAATATAGCATGGGTGTTAATGATAGCATTAGTTTTAAGTATAGCATGGATGTTAATGATATCATTATTTTTAAGTATAGCATGGGTGTTAATGATAGCATTAGTTTTAAGTATAGCATGGGTGTTAATGATAGCATTAGTTTTAAGTATAGCTTGGGTGTTAATGATAGCATTAGTTTTAAGTATAGCATGGGTGTTAATGATAGCATTGGTTTTAAGTATAGCATGGGTGTTAATGATAGCATTAGTTTTAAGTATAGCATGGGTGTTAATGATAGCATTAGTTTTAAGTATAGCATGGGTGTTAATGATAGCATTAGTTTTAATATAGCATGGGTGTTAATGATAGCATTAGTTTAAATTATAACATGGGTGTTAATGATAGCATTAGTTTTAAGTATAGCATGGGTGTTAATGATAGCATTAGTTTTAATTATAACATGGGTGTTAATGATAGCATTGGTTTTAAGTATAGCATGGGTGTTAATGATAGCATTAGTTTTAAGTATAGCATGGGTGTTAATGATAGCATTAGTTTTAAGTATAGCATGGGTGTTAATGATAGCATTAGTTTAAATTATAACATGGGTGTTAATGATAGCATTAGTTTTAAGAATAGAATGGGTGATAAGTATAGCATTAGTTTTAAGTATAGCATGGGTGTTAATGATAGCATTAGTTTTAAGTATAGCATGGGTGTTAATGATAGCATTAGTTTTAAGTATAGCATGGGTGTTAATGATAGCATTAGTTTAAATTATAACATGGGTGTTAATGATAGCATTGGTATTAAGTATAGCATGGGTGTTAATGATAGCATTAGTTTTAAGTATAGCATGGGTGTTAATGATAGCATTAGTTTTAAGTATAGAATGGGTGTTAATGATAGCATTAGTTTTAAATATAGCATGGGTGTTAATGATAGTATTAGTTTTAAGTATAGTATGGGTATTAATGATAGCATTAGTTTTAAGTATATCATGGGTGTTAATGATAGCATTAGTTTTAAGTATAGCTGTGGTGATAATGATAGTATTAGTTTTAAGAATAGCATAGGTGATAAGTATAGCATTAGTTTTAAATATAGCATGGGTGTTAATGATAGCATTAGTTTTAAGTATAGCATGGATGTTAATGATATCATAATTTTTAAGTATAGCATGGGTGTTAATGATAGCATTAGTTTTAAGTATAGCATGGGTGTTAATGATAGCATTAGTTTTAAGTATAGCATGGGTGTTAATGATAGCATTAGTTTTAAGTATAGCATGGGTGTTAATGATAGCATTAGTTTAAATTATAACATGGGTGTTAATGATAGCATTAGTTTTAAGTATAGAATGGGTGTTAATGATAGCATTAGTTTTAATTATAACATGGGTGTTAATGATAGCATTGGTTTTAAGTATAGCATGGGTTTTAATGATAGCATTAGTTTTAATTATAACATGGGTGTTAATGATATAATTATTTTTAAGTATAGCATTGGTGTTAATGATAGCATTAGTTTTAAGTATATCATGGGTGTTAATGATAGCATTAGTTTTAAGTATAGCATGGGTGTTAATGATAGCATTAGTTTTAATATAGCATGGGTGTTAATGATAGCATTAGTTTAAATTATAACATGGATGTTAATGATAGCATTAGTTTTAAGTATAGCATGGGTGTTAATGATAGCATTAGTTTTAATTATAACATGGGTGTTAATGATAGCATTGGTTTTAAGTATAGCATGGGTGTTAATGATAGCATTAGTTTTAAGTATAGCATGGGTGTTAATGATAGCATTAGTTTTAAGTATAGCATGGGTGTTAATGATAGCATTAGTTTAAATTATAACATGGGTGTTAATGATAGCATTAGTTTTAAGTATAGCATGGGTGTTAATGATAGCATTAGTTTTAATTATAACATGGGTGTTAATGATAGCATTGGTTTTAAGTATAGCATGGGTGTTAATGATAGCATTAGTTTTAAGTATAGCATGGATGTTAATGATATCATAATTTTTAAGTATAGCATGGGTGTTAATGATAGCATTAGTTTTAAGTATAGCATGGGTGTTAATGATAGCATTAGTTTTAAGTATAGCATGGGTGTAAATGATAGCATTAGTTTTAAGTATAGCATGGGTGTTAATGATAGCATTAGTTTAAATTATAACATGGGTGTTAATGATAGCATTAGTTTTAAGTATAGAATGGGTGTTAATGATAGCATTAGTTTTAATTATAACATGGGTGTTAATGATAGCATTGGTTTTAAGTATAGCATGGGTTTTAATGATAGCATTAGTTTTAATTATAACATGGGTGTTAATGATATAATTATTTTTAAGTATAGCATTGGTGTTAATGATAGCATTAGTTTTAAGTATATCATGGGTGTTAATGATAGCATTAGTTTTAAGTATAGCATGGGTGTTAATGATAGCATTAGTTTTAATATAGCATGGGTGTTAATGATAGCATTAGTTTAAATTATAACATGGATGTTAATGATAGCATTAGTTTTAAGTATAGCATGGGTGTTAATGATAGCATTAGTTTTAATTATAACATGGGTGTTAATGATAGCATTGGTTTTAAGTATAGCATGGGTGTTAATGATAGCATTAGTTTTAAGTATAGCATGGGTGTTAATGATAGCATTAGTTTTAAGTATAGCATGGGTGTTAATGATAGCATTAGTTTAAATTATAACATGGGTGTTAATGATAGCATTAGTTTTAAGTATAGCATGGGTGTTAATGATAGCATTAGTTTTAATTATAACATGGGTGTTAATGATAGCATTGGTTTTAAGTATAGCATGGGTGTTAATGATAGCATTAGTTTTAAGTATAGCATGGGTGTTAATGATAGCATTAGTTTTAAGTATAGCATGGATATCAATTATAGCATTAGTTTTAAGTATAGCATGGGTGTTAATGATATTATTAGTTTTAAGTATAGCATGAGTGTTAATGATAGCATTAGTTTTAAGTATAGCATGGGTGTTAATGATAGCATTAGTTTAAATTATAACATGGGTGTTAATGATAGCATTGGTTTTAAGTATAGCATGGGTGTTAATGATAGCATTAGTTTTAAGTATAGCATGGGTGTTAATGATAGCATTAGTTTTAAGTATAGAATGGGTGTTAATGATAGCATTAGTTTTAAATATAGCATGGGTGTTAATGATAGTATTAGTTTTAAGTATAGTATGGGTATTAATGATAGCATTAGTTTTAAGTATATCATGGGTGTTAATGATAGCATTAGTTTTAAGTATAGCTGTGGTGATAATGATAGCATTAGTTTTAAGAATAGCATGGGTGATAAGTATAGCATTAGTTTTAAATATAGCATGGGTGTTAATGATAGCATTAGTTTTAAGTATAGCATGGATGTTAATGATATCATTATTTTTAATTATAGCATGGGTGTTAATGATAGCATTAGTTTTAAGTATAGCATGGGTGTTAATGATAGCATTAGTTTTAAGTATAGCTTGGGTGTTAATGATAGCATTAGTTTTAAGTATAGCATGGGTGTTAATGATAGCATTGGTTTTAAGTATAGCATGGGTGTTAATGATAGCATTAGTTTTAAGTATAGCATGGGTGTTAATGATAGCATTAGTTTTAAGTATAGCATGGGTGTTAATGATAGCATTAGTTTTAATATAGCATGGGTGTTAATGATAGCATTAGTTTAAATTATAACATGGGTGTTAATGATAGCATTAGTTTTAAGTATAGCATGGGTGTTAATGATAGCATTAGTTTTAATTATAACATGGGTGTTAATGATAGCATTGGTTTTAAGTATAGCATGGGTGTTAATGATAGCATTAGTTTTAAGTATAGCATGGGTGTTAATGATAGCATTAGTTTTAAGTATAGCATGGGTGTTAATGATAGCATTAGTTTAAATTATAACATGGGTGTTAATGATAGCATTAGTTTTAAGAATAGAATGGGTGATAAGTATAGCATTAGTTTTAAGTATAGCATGGGTGTTAATGATAGCATTAGTTTTAAGTATAGCATGGGTGTTAATGATAGCATTAGTTTTAAGCATATCATGGGTGATAAGTATAGCATTAGTTTTAAGTATAGCATGGGTGTTAATGATAGCATTAGTTTTAAGTATAGCATGGGTGTTAATGATAGCATTAGTTTAAATTATAACATGGGTGTTAATGATAGCATTAGTTTTAAGTATAGCATGGGTGTTAATGATAGCATTAGTTTTAATTATAACATGGGTGTTAATGATATAATTATTTTTAAGTATAGCATTGGTGTTAATGATAGCATTAGTTTTAAGTATATCATGGGTGTTAATGATAGCATTAGTTTTAAGTATAGCATGGGTGTTAATGATAGCATTAGTTTTAATATAGCATGGGTGTTAATGATAGCATTAGTTTAAATTATAACATGGATGTTAATGATAGCATTAGTTTTAAGTATAGCATGGGTGTTAATGATAGCATTAGTTTTAATTATAACATGGGTGTTAATGATAGCATTGGTTTTAAGTATAGCATGGGTGTTAATGATAGCATTAGTTTTAAGTATAGCATGGGTGTTAATGATAGCATTAGTTTTAAGTATAGCATGGGTGTTAATGATAGCATTAGTTTAAATTATAACATGGGTGTTAATGATAGCATTAGTTTTAAGTATAGCATGGGTGTTAATGATAGCATTAGTTTTAATTATAACATGGGTGTTAATGATAGCATTGGTTTTAAGTATAGCATGGGTGTTAATGATAGCATTAGTTTTAAGTATAGCATGGGTGTTAATGATAGCATTAGTTTTAAGTATAGCATGGATGTCAATTATAGCATTAGTTTTAAGTATAGCATGGGTGTTAATGATATTATTAGTTTTAAGTATAGCATGGGTGTTAATGATAGCATTAGTTTTAAGTATAGCATGGGTGTTAATGATAGCATTAGTTTAAATTATAACATGGGTGTTAATGATAGCATTGGTATTAAGTATAGCATGGGTGTTAATGATAGCATTAGTTTTAAGTATAGCATGGGTGTTAATGATAGCATTAGTTTTAAGTATAGAATGGGTGTTAATGATAGCATTAGTTTTAAATATAGCATGGGTGTTAATGATAGTATTAGTTTTAAGTATAGTATGGGTATTAATGATAGCATTAGTTTTAAGTATATCATGGGTGTTAATGATAGCATTAGTTTTAAGTATAGCTGTGGTGATAATGATAGTATTAGTTTTAAGAATAGCATAGGTGATAAGTATAGCATTAGTTTTAAATATAGCATGGGTGTTAATGATAGCATTAGTTTTAAGTATAGCATGGATGTTAATGATATCATAATTTTTAAGTATAGCATGGGTGTTAATGATAGCATTAGTTTTAAGTATAGCATGGGTGTTAATGGTAGCATTAGTTTTAAGTATAGCATGGGTGTTAATGATAGCATTAGTTTTAAGTATAGCATGGGTGTTAATGATAGCATTAGTTTAAATTATAACATGGGTGTTAATGATAGCATTAGTTTTAAGTATAGAATGGGTGTTAATGATAGCATTAGTTTTAATTATAACATGGGTGTTAATGATAGCATTGGTTTTAAGTATAGCATGGGTTTTAATGATAGCATTAGTTTTAATTATAACATGGGTGTTAATGATATAATTATTTTTAAGTATAGCATTGGTGTTAATGATAGCATTAGTTTTAAGTATATCATGGGTGTTAATGATAGCATTAGTTTTAAGTATAGCATGGGTGTTAATGATAGCATTAGTTTTAATATAGCATGGGTGTTAATGATAGCATTAGTTTAAATTATAACATGGATGTTAATGATAGCATTAGTTTTAAGTATAGCATGGGTGTTAATGATAGCATTAGTTTTAATTATAACATGGGTGTTAATGATAGCATTGGTTTTAAGTATAGCATGGGTGTTAATGATAGCATTAGTTTTAAGTATAGCATGGGTGTTAATGATAGCATTAGTTTTAAGTATAGCATGGGTGTTAATGATAGCATTAGTTTAAATTATAACATGGGTGTTAATGATAGCATTAGTTTTAAGTATAGCATGGGTGTTAATGATAGCATTAGTTTTAATTATAACATGGGTGTTAATGATAGCATTGGTTTTAAGTATAGCATGGGTGTTAATGATAGCATTAGTTTTAAGTATAGCATGGGTGTTAATGATAGCATTAGTTTTAAGTATAGCATGGATGTCAATTATAGAATTAGTTTTAAGTATAGCATGGGTGTTAATGATATTATTAGTTTTAAGTATAGCATGGGTGTTAATGATAGCATTAGTTTTAAGTATAGCATGGGTGTTAATGATAGCATTAGTTTAAATTATAACATGGGTGTTAATGATAGCATTGGTATTAAGTATAGCATGGGTGTTAATGATAGCATTAGTTTTAAGTATAGCATGGGTGTTAATGATAGCATTAGTTTTAAGTATAGAATGGGTGTTAATGATAGCATTAGTTTTAAATATAGCATGGGTGTTAATGATAGTATTAGTTTTAAGTATAGTATGGGTATTAATGATAGCATTAGTTTTAAGTATATCATGGGTGTTAATGATAGCATTAGTTTTAAGTATAGCATGGGTTTTAATGATATCATTAGTTTTAAGTATAGCATGGGTGTTAATATTAGATTTGTTGTAAGGATAGCATGGGTGTTAATGATAGCATTAGTTTTAATTATAAATGGGTGTTAATGATATAATTATTTTTAAGTATAGCATTGGTGTTAATGATAGCATTAGTTTTAAGTATAGCATGGGTGTTAATGATAGCGTTAGTTTTAAGTATAGCATGGGTGTTAATGATAGCATTAGTTTTAAGTATAGCATGGGTGCTAATGATAGCATTAGTTTTAAGTATAGCATGGGTGTTAATGATAGCATTAGTTTTAAGTATAGCATGGGTGTTAATGATAGCATTAGTTTTAAGCATATCATGGGTGATAAGTATAGCATTAGTTTTAAGTATAGCATGGGTGTTAATGATAGCATTAGTTTTAATTATAACATGGGTGTTAATGATATAATTATTTTTAAGTATATCATGGGTGTTAATGATAGCATTAGTTTTAAGTATAGCATGGGTGTTAATGATATCATTAGTTTTAATATAGCATGGGTGTTAATGATAGCATTAGTTTAAATTATAACATGGGTGTTAATGATAGCATTAGTTTTAAGTATAGCATGGGTGTTAATGATAGCATTAGTTTTAATTATAACATGGGTGTTAATGATAGCATTGGTTTTAAGTATAGCATGGGTGTTAATGATAGCATTAGTTTTAAGTATAGCATGGGTGTTAATGATAGAATTAGTTTTAAGTATAGCATGGGTGTTAATGATAGCATTAGTTTAAATTATAACATGGGTGTTAATGATAGCATTAGTTTTAAGTATAGCATGGGTGTTAATGATAGCATTAGTTTTAATTATAACATGGGTGTTAATGATAGCATTGGTTTTAAGTATAGCATGGGTGTTAATGATAGCATTAGTTTTAAGTATAGCATGGGTGTTAATGATAGCATTAGTTTTAAGTATAGCATGGATGTCAATTATAGCATTAGTTTTAAGTATAGCATGGGTGTTAATGATATTATTAGTTTTAAGTATAGCATGGGTGTTAATGATAGCATTAGTTTTAAGTATAGCATGGGTGTTAATGATAGCATTAGTTTAAATTATAACATGGGTGTTAATGATAGCATTGGTTTTAAGTATAGCATGGGTGTTAATGATAGCATTAGTTTTAAGTATAGCATGGGTGTTAATGATAGCATTAGTTTTAAGTATAGAATGGGTGTTAATGATAGCATTAGTTTTAAATATAGCATGGGTGTTAATGATAGCATTAGTTTTAAGTATAGCATGGGTGTTAATGATAGCATTAGTTTTAAGTATAGAATGGGTGTTAATGATAGCATTAGTTTTAAGTATAGCATGGGTGTTAATGATAGCATTAGTTTTAAGTATAGCATGGGTGTTAATGATAGCACTAGTTTTAAATATAGCATGGGTGTTAATGATAGTATTAGTTTTAAGTATAGTATGGGTATTAATGATAGAATTAGTTTTAAGTATATCATGGGTGTTAATGATAGTATTAGTTTTAAGTATAGCTGTGGTGTTAATGATAGCATTAGTTTTAAGCATAGCATGGGTGATAAGTATAGCATTAGTTTTAAATATAGCATGGGTGTTAATGATAGCATTAGTTTTAAGTATAGCATGGATGTTAATGATATCATTATTTTTAAGTATAGCATGGGTGTTAATGATAGCATTAGTGTTAAGTATAGCATGGGTGTTAATGATAGCATTAGTTTTAAGTATAACATGGGTGTGAATGATAGCATTAGTTTTAAGTATAGCATGGGTGTTAATGATAGCATTAGTTTTAATTATAACATGGGTGTTAATGATAGCATTGGTTTTAAGTATAGCATGGGTTTTAATGATATCATTAGTTTTAAGTATAGCATGGGTGTTAATATTAGATTTGTTGTAAGGATAGCATGGGTGTTAATGATAGCATTAGTTTTAGGTATAGCATGGGTGTAATGATAGCATTAGTTTTAAGTATAGCATGGATGTTAATAATAGCATTAGTTTAAATTATAACATGGGTGTTAATGATAGCATTAGTTTTAAGAATAGCATGGGTGATAAGTATAGCATTAGTTTTAAGTATAGCATGGGTGTTAATGATAGCATTAGTTTTAAGTATAGCATGGATGTTAATTATCGAATTAGTTTTAAGTATAGCATGGGTGTTAATGATAGCATTAGTTTTAAGTATAGCATGGGTGTTAATGATAGCTTTAGTTTTAAGTATAGCATGGGTGTTAATGATAGCATTAGTTTTAAATATAGCATAGGTGTTAATGATATCATTAATTTTATGTTTAGCATGGGTGTTAATGATAGCATTAGTTTTAAGGAAAGCATGGGTGATAAGTATAGCATTAGTTTTAAGTATAGCATGGGTGTTAATGATAGCATTAGTTTTAAGTATAGCATGGGTGTTAATGATAGCATTAGTTTAAATTATAACATGGGTGTTAATGATAGCATTAGTTTTAAGAATAGCATGGGTGATAAGTATAGCATTAGTTTTAAGTATAGCATGGGTGTTAATGATAGCATTAGTTTTAAGTATAGCATGGATGTTAATTATCGCATTAGTTTTAAGTATAGCATGGGTGTTAATGATAGCATTAGTTTTAAGTATAGCATGGGTGTTAATGATAGCATTAGTTTTAAGGAAAGCATGGGTGATAAGTATAGCATTAGTTTAAAGTATAGCATGGGTGTTAATAATAGCATTAGTTTTAAGTATAGCATGGGTGTTAATGATAGCATTAGTTTTAAGTATAGCATGGGTGTTAATGATAGCATTAGTTTTAAGTATAGCATGGGTGTTAATGATAGCATTAGTTTTAAGTATATCATGGGTGTTAATGATAGCAATAGTTTTAAGTATAGCATGGGTGTTAATGATAGCATTAGTTTTAAGGAAAGCATGGGTGATAAGTATAGCATTAGTTTTAAGTATAGCATGGGTGTTAATAATAGCATTAGTTTTAAGTATAGCATGGGTGTTAATGATAGCATTAGTTTTAAGTATAGCATGGGTGTTAATGATAGCATTAGTTTTAATTATAACATGGGTGTTAATGATAGCATTGGTTTTAAGTATAGCATGGGTTTTAATGATATCATTAGTTTTAAGTATAGCATGGGTGTTAATATTAGATTTGTTGTAAGAATAGCATGGGTGTTAATGATAGCATTAGTTTTAGGTATAGCATGGGTGTAATGATAGCATTAGTTTTAAGTATAGCATGGATGTTAATAATAGCATTAGTTTAAATTATAACATGGGTGTTAATGATAGCATTAGTTTTAAGAATAGCATGGGTGATAAGTATAGCATTAGTTTTAAGTATAGCATGGGTGTTAATGATAGCATTAGTTTTAAGTATAGCATGGATGTTAATTATCGCATTAGTTTTAAGTATAGCATGGGTGTTAATGATAGCATTAGTTTTAAGTATAGCATGGGTGTTAATGATAGCTTTAGTTTTAAGTATAGCATGGGTGTTAATGATAGCATTAGTTTTAAATATAGCATGGGTGTTAATGATATCATTAATTTTATGTTTAGCATGGGTGTTAATGATAGCATTAGTTTAAGGAAAGCATGGGTGATAAGTATAGCATTAGTTTTAAGTATAGCATGGGTGTTAATGATAGCATTAGTTTTAAGTATAGCATGGGTGTTAATGATAGCATTAGTTTAAATTATAACATGGGTGTTAATGATAGCATTAGTTTTAAGAATAGCATGGGTGATAAGTATAGCATTAGTTTTAAGTATAGCATGGGTGTTAATGATAGCATTAGTTTTAAGTATAGCATGGGTGTTAATGATAGCATTAGTTTTAAGGAAAGCATGGGTGATAAGTATAGCATTAGTTTTAAGTATAGCATGGGTGTTAATAATAGCATTAGTTTTAAGTATAGCATGGGTGTTAATGATAGCATTAGTTTTAAGTATAGCATGGGTGTTAATAATAGCATTAGTTTTAAGTATAGCATGGGTGTTAATGATAGCATTAGTTTTAAGTATAGCATGGGTGTTAATGATAGCATTAGTTTTAATTATAACATGGGTGTTAATGATAGCATTGGTTTTAAGTATAGCATGGGTGTTAATGATAGCATTAGTTTTAAGTATAGAATGGGTGTTAATGATAGCATTAGTTTTAAATATAGCATGGGTGTTAATGATAGTATTAGTTTTAAGTATAGTATGGGTATTAATGATAGCATTAGTTTTAAGTATATCATGGGTGTTAATGATAGCATTAGTTTTAAGTATAGCTGTGGTGATAATGATAGTATTAGTTTTAAGAATAGCATAGGTGATAAGTATAGCATTAGTTTTAAATATAGCATGGGTGTTAATGATAGCATTAGTTTTAAGTATAGCATGGGTGTTAATGATAGCATTAGTTTAAATTATAACATGGGTGTTAATGATAGCATTAGTTTTAAGTATAGAATGGGTGTTAATGATAGCATTAGTTTTAATTATAACATGGGTGTTAATGATAGCATTGGTTTTAAGTATAGCATGGGTTTTAATGATATCATTAGTTTTAAGTATAGCATGGGTGTTAATATTAGATTTGTTGTAAGGATAGCATGGGTGTTAATGATAGCATTAGTTTTAATTATAAATGGGTGTTAATGATATAATTATTTTTAAGTATAGCATTGGTGTTAATGATAGCATTAGTTTTAAGTATAGCATGGGTGTTAATGATAGCGTTAGTTTTAAGTATAGCATGGGTGTTAATGATAGCATTAGTTTTAAGTATAGCATGGGTGTTAATGATAGCATTAGTTTTAAGTATAGCATGGGTGTTAATGATAGCATTAGTTTTAAGTATAGCATGGGTGTTAATGATAGCATTAGTTTTAAGCATATCATGGGTGATAAGTATAGCATTAGTTTTAAGTATAGCATGGGTGTTAATGATAGCATTAGTTTTAATTATAACATGGGTGTTAATGATATAATTATTTTTAAGTATATCATGGGTGTTAATGATAGCATTAGTTTTAAGTATAGCATGGGTGTTAATGATATCATTAGTTTTAATATAGCATGGGTGTTAATGATAGCATTAGTTTAAATTATAACATGGGTGTTAATGATAGCATTAGTTTTAAGTATAGCATGGGTGTTAATGATAGCATTAGTTTTAATTATAACATGGGTGTTAATGATAGCATTGGTTTTAAGTATAGCATGGGTGTTAATGATAGCATTAGTTTTAAGTATAGCATGGGTGTTAATGATAGAATTAGTTTTAAGTATAGCATGGGTGTTAATGATAGCATTAGTTTAAATTATAACATGGGTGTTAATGATAGCATTAGTTTTAAGTATAGCATGGGTGTTAATGATAGCATTAGTTTTAATTATAACATGGGTGTTAATGATAGCATTGGTTTTAAGTATAGTATGGGTGTTAATGATAGCATTAGTTTTAAGTATAGCATGGGTGTTAATGATAGCATTAGTTTTAAGTATAGCATGGATGTCAATTATAGCATTAGTTTTAAGTATAGCATGGGTGTTAATGATATTATTAGTTTTAAGTATAGCATGGGTGTTAATGATAGCATTAGTTTTAAGTATAGCATGGGTGTTAATGATAGCATTAGTTTAAATTATAACATGGGTGTTAATGATAGCATTGGTTTTAAGTATAGCATGGGTGTTAATGATAGCATTAGTTTTAAGTATAGCATGGGTGTTAATGATAGCATTAGTTTTAAGTATAGAATGGGTGTTAATGATAGCATTAGTTTTAAATATAGCATGGGTGTTAATGATAGTATTAGTTTTAAGTATAGTATGGGTATTAATGATAGCATTAGTTTTAAGTATATCATGGGTGTTAATGATAGCATTAGTTTTAAGTATAGCTGTGGTGATAATGATAGCATTAGTTTTAAGAATAGCATAGGTGATAAGTATAGCATTAGTTTTAAATATAGCATGGGTGTTAATGATAGCATTAGTTTTAAGTATAGCATGGATGTTAATGATATCATTATTTTTAAGTATAGCATGGGTGTTAATGATAGCATTAGTTTTAAGTATAGCATGGGTGTTAATGATAGCATTAGTTTTAAGTATAGCATGGGTTTTAATGATAGCATTAGTTTTAAGTATAGAATGGGTGTTAATGATAGCATTAGTTTAAATTATAACATGGGTGTTAATGATAGCATTAGTTTTAAGTATAGAATGGGTATTAATGATAGCATTAGTTTTAATTATAACATGGGTGTTAATGATAGCATTGGTTTTAAGTATAGCATGGGTTTTAATGATATCATTAGTTTTAAGTATAGCATGGGTGTTAATATTAGATTTGTTGTAAGGATAGCATGGGTGTTAATGATAGCATTAGTTTTAATTATAAATGGGTGTTAATGATATAATTATTTTTAAGTATAGCATTGGTGTTAATGATAGCATTAGTTTTAAGTATAGCATGGCTGATAATGATAGCATTAGTTTTAAGTATAGCATGGGTGTTAATGATAGCATTAGTTTTAAGTATAGCATGGGTGTTAATGATAGCATTAGTTTTAAGTATAGCATGGGTGTTAATGATAGCATTAGTTTAAATTATAACATGGGTGTTAATGATAGCATTAGTTTTAAGTATAGCATGGGTGTTAATGATAGCATTAGTTTTAATTATAACATGGGTGTTAATGATAGCATTGGTTTTAAGTATAGCATGGGTGTTAATGATAGCATTAGTTTTAATTATAACATGGGTGTTAATGATAGCATTGGTTTTAAGTATAGCATGGGTGTTAATGATAGCATTAGTTTTAAGTATAGCATGGGTGTTAATGATAGCATTAGTTTTAAGTATAGCATGGGTGTTAATGATAGCATTAGTTTTAAGTATAGCATGGATGTTAATGATATCATTATTTTTAAGTATAGCATAGGTGTTAATGATAGCATTAGTTTTAAGTATAGCATGGGTGTTAATGATAGCATTAGTTTTAAGTATAGCATGGGTTTTAATGATAGCATTAGTTTTAAGTATAGAATGGGTGTTAATGATAGCATTAGTTTAAATTATAACATGGGTGTTAATGATAGCATTAGTTTTAAGTATAGAATGGGTATTAATGATAGCATTAGTTTTAATTATAACATGGGTGTTAATGATAGCATTGGTTTTAAGTATAGCATGGGTTTTAATGATATCATTAGTTTTAAGTATAGCATGGGTGTTAATATTAGATTTGTTGTAAGGATAGCATGGGTGTTAATGATAGCATTAGTTTTAATTATAAATGGGTGTTAATGATATAATTATTTTTAAGTATAGCATTGGTGTTAATGATAGCATTAGTTTTAAGTATAGCATGGCTGATAATGATAGCATTAGTTTTAAGTATAGCATGGGTTTTAATGATATCATTAGTTTTAAGTATAGCATGGGTGTTAATATTAGATTTGTTGTAAGGATAGCATGGGTGTTAATGATAGCATTAGTTTTAATTATAAATGGGTGTTAATGATATAATTATTTTTAAGTATAGCATTGGTGTTAATGATAGCATTAGTTTTAAGTATAGCATGGCTGATAATGATAGCATTAGTTTTAAGTATAGCATGGGTGTTAATGATAGCATTAGTTTTAAGTATAGCATGGGTGTTAATGATAGCATTAGTTTTAAGTATAGCATGGGTGTTAATGATAGCATTAGTTTAAATTATAACATGGGTGTTAATGATAGCATTAGTTTTAAGTATAGCATGGGTGTTAATGATAGCATTAGTTTTAATTATAACATGGGTGTTAATGATAGCATTGGTTTTAAGTATAGCATGGGTGTTAATGATAGCATTAGTTTTAATTATAACATGGGTGTTAATGATAGCATTGGTTTTAAGTATAGCATGGGTGTTAATGATAGCATTAGTTTTAAGTATAGCATGGGTGTTAATGATAGCATTAGTTTTAAGTATAGCATGGGTGTTAATGATAGCATTAGTTTTAAGTATAGAATGGGTGTTAATGATAGCATTAGTTTTAAGTATAGCATGGGTGTTAATGATAGCATTAGTTTTAAGTATAGCATGGGTGTTAATGATAGCACTAGTTTTAAATATAGCATGGGTGTTAACGATAGTATTAGTTTTAAGTATAGTATGGGTATTAATGATAGAATTAGTTTTAAGTATATCATGGGTGTTAATGATAGTATTAGTTTTAAGTATAGCTGTGGTGTTAATGATAGCATTAGTTTTAAGCATAGCATGGGTGATAAGTATAGCATTAGTTTTAAATATAGCATGGGTGTTAATGATAGCATTAGTTTTAAGTATAGCATGGATGTTAATGATATCATTATTTTTAAGTATAGCATGGGTGTTAATGATAGCATTAGTGTTAAGTATAGCATGGGTGTTAATGATAGCATTAGTTTTAAGTATAACATGGGTGTGAATGATAGCATTAGTTTTAAGTATAGCATGGGTGTTAATGATAGCATTAGTTTTAATTATAACATGGGTGTTAATGATAGCATTGGTTTTAAGTATAGCATGGGTTTTAATGATATCATTAGTTTTAAGTATAGCATGGGTGTTAATATTAGATTTGTTGTAAGGATAGCATGGGTGTTAATGATAGCATTAGTTTTAGGTATAGCATGGGTGTAATGATAGCATTAGTTTTAAGTATAGCATGGATGTTAATAATAGCATTAGTTTAAATTATAACATGGGTGTTAATGATAGCATTAGTTTTAAGAATAGCATGGGTGATAAGTATAGCATTAGTTTTAAGTATAGCATGGGTGTTAATGATAGCATTAGTTTTAAGTATAGCATGGATGTTAATTATCGAATTAGTTTTAAGTATAGCATGGGTGTTAATGATAGCATTAGTTTTAAGTATAGCATGGGTGTTAATGATAGCTTTAGTTTTAAGTATAGCATGGGTGTTAATGATAGCATTAGTTTTAAATATAGCATAGGTGTTAATGATATCATTAATTTTATGTTTAGCATGGGTGTTAATGATAGCATTAGTTTTAAGGAAAGCATGGGTGATAAGTATAGCATTAGTTTTAAGTATAGCATGGGTGTTAATGATAGCATTAGTTTTAAGTATAGCATGGGTGTTAATGATAGCATTAGTTTAAATTATAACATGGGTGTTAATGATAGCATTAGTTTTAAGAATAGCATGGGTGATAAGTATAGCATTAGTTTTAAGTATAGCATGGGTGTTAATGATAGCATTAGTTTTAAGTATAGCATGGATGTTAATTATCGCATTAGTTTTAAGTATAGCATGGGTGTTAATGATAGCATTAGTTTTAAGTATAGCATGGGTGTTAATGATAGCATTAGTTTTAAGGAAAGCATGGGTGATAAGTATAGCATTAGTTTAAAGTATAGCATGGGTGTTAATAATAGCATTAGTTTTAAGTATAGCATGGGTGTTAATGATAGCATTAGTTTTAAGTATATCATGGGTGTTAATGATAGCAATAGTTTTAAGTATAGCATGGGTGTTAATGATAGCATTAGTTTTAAGTATAGCATGGGTGTTAATGATAGCATTAGTTTAAATTATAACATGGGTGTTAATGATAGCATTAGTTTTAAGAATAGCATGGGTGATAAGTATAGCATTAGTTTTAAGTATAGCATGGGTGTTAATGATAGCATTAGTTTTAAGTATAGCATGGGTGTTAATGATAGCATTAGTTTTAAGTATATCATGGGTGTTAATGATAGCAATAGTTTTAAGTATAGCATGGGTGTTAATGATAGCATTAGTTTTAAGGAAAGCATGGGTGATAAGTATAGCATTAGTTTTAAGTATAGCATGGGTGTTAATAATAGCATTAGTTTTAAGTATAGCATGGGTGTTAATGATAGCATTAGTTTTAAGTATAGCATGGGTGTTAATGATAGCATTAGTTTTAATTATAACATGGGTGTTAATGATAGCATTGGTTTTAAGTATAGCATGGGTTTTAATGATATCATTAGTTTTAAGTATAGCATGGATGTTAATATTAGATTTGTTGTAAGAATAGCATGGGTGTTAATGATAGCATTAGTTTTAGGTATAGCATGGGTGTAATGATAGCATTAGTTTTAAGTATAGCATGGATGTTAATAATAGCATTAGTTTAAATTATAACATGGGTGTTAATGATAGCATTAGTTTTAAGAATAGCATGGGTGATAAGTATAGCATTAGTTTTAAGTATAGCATGGGTGTTAATGATAGCATTAGTTTTAAGTATAGCATGGATGTTAATTATCGCATTAGTTTTAAGTATAGCATGGGTATTAATGATAGCATTAGTTTTAAGTATAGCATGGGTGTTAATGATAGCTTTAGTTTTAAGTATAGCATGGGTGTTAATGATAGCATTAGTTTTAAATATAGCATGGGTGTTAATGATATCATTAATTTTATGTTTAGCATGGGTGTTAATGATAGCATTAGTTTAAGGAAAGCATGGGTGATAAGTATAGCATTAGTTTTAAGTATAGCATGGGTGTTAATGATAGAATTAGTTTTAAGTATAGCATGGGTGTTAATGATAGCATTAGTTTAAATTATAACATGGGTGTTAATGATAGCATTAGTTTTAAGAATAGCATGGGTGATAAGTATAGCATTAGTTTTAAGTATAGCATGGGTGTTAATGATAGCATTAGTTTTAAGTATAGCATGGGTGTTAATGATAGCATTAGTTTTAAGGAAAGCATGGGTGATAAGTATAGCATTAGTTTTAAGTATAGCATGGGTGTTAATAATAGCATTAGTTTTAAGTATAGCATGGGTGTTAATGATAGCATTAGTTTTAAGTATAGCATGGGTGTTAATAATAGCATTAGTTTTAAGTATAGCATGGGTGTTAATGATAGCATTAGTTTTAAGTATAGCATGGGTGTTAATGATAGCATTAGTTTTAATTATAACATGGGTGTTAATGATAGCATTGGTTTTAAGTATAGCATGGGTGTTAATGATAGCATTAGTTTTAAGTATAGCATGGGTGTTAATGATAGCTTTAGTTTTAAGTATAGCATGGGTGTTAATGATAGCATTAGTTTTAAATATAGCATGGGTGTTAATGATATCATTAATTTTATGTTTAGCATGGGTGTTAATGATAGCATTAGTTTTAAGGAAAGCATGGGTGTTAATGATAGCATTAGTTTTAGGTATAGCATGGGTGTAATGATAGCATTAGTTTTAAGTATAACGTGGTTGATAATGATAGCATTAGTTTTAAGTATAGCATGGGTGTTAATGATAGCTTTAGTTTTAAGTATAGCATGGGTGTTATTGATAGCATTAGTTTAAATTATAACATGGGTGTTAATGATAGCATTAGTTTTAAGTATAGCATGGGTGTTAATGATAGCATTAGTTTTAAGAATAGCATGGGTGATAAGTATAGCATTAGTTTTAAGTATAGAATGGGTGTTAATGATAGCATTAGTTTTAATTATAACATGGGTGTTAATGATAGCATTGGTTTTAAGTATAGCATGGGTTTTAATGATAGCATTAGTTTTAATTATAACATGGGTGTTAATGATATAATTATTTTTAAGTATAGCATTGGTGTTAATGATAGCATTAGTTTTAAGTATATCATGGGTGTTAATGATAGCATTAGTTTTAAGTATAGCATGGGTGTTAATGATAGCATTAGTTTTAATATAGCATGGGTGTTAATGATAGCATTAGTTTAAATTATAACATGGATGTTAATGATAGCATTAGTTTTAAGTATAGCATGGGTGTTAATGATAGCATTAGTTTTAATTATAACATGGGTGTTAATGATAGCATTGGTTTTAAGTATAGCATGGGTGTTAATGATAGCATTAGTTTTAAGTATAGCATGGGTGTTAATGATAGCATTAGTTTTAAGTATAGCATGGGTGTTAATGATAGCATTAGTTTAAATTATAACATGGGTGTTAATGATAGCATTAGTTTTAAGTATAGCATGGGTGTTAATGATAGCATTAGTTTTAATTATAACATGGGTGTTAATGATAGCATTGGTTTTAAGTATAGCATGGGTGTTAATGATAGCATTAGTTTTAAGTATAGCATGGATGTTAATGATATCATAATTTTTAAGTATAGCATGGGTGTTAATGATAGCATTAGTTTTAAGTATAGCATGGGTGTTAATGATAGCATTAGTTTTAAGTATAGCATGGGTGTTAATGATAGCATTAGTTTTAAGTATAGCATGGGTGTTAATGATAGCATTAGTTTAAATTATAACATGGGTGTTAATGATAGCATTAGTTTTAAGTATAGAATGGGTGTTAATGATAGCATTAGTTTTAATTATAACATGGGTGTTAATGATAGCATTGGTTTTAAGTATAGCATGGGTTTTAATGATAGCATTAGTTTTAATTATAACATGGGTGTTAATGATATCATTATTTTTAAGTATAGCATTGGTGTTAATGATAGCATTAGTTTTAAGTATATCATGGGTGTTAATGATAGCATTAGTTTTAAGTATAGCATGGGTGTTAATGATAGCATTAGTTTTAATATAGCATGGGTGTTAATGATAGCATTAGTTTAAATTATAACATGGATGTTAATGATAGCATTAGTTTTAAGTATAGCATGGGTGTTAATGATAGCATTAGTTTTAATTATAACATGGGTGTTAATGATAGCATTGGTTTTAAGTATAGCATGGGTGTTAATGATAGCATTAGTTTTAAGTATAGCATGGGTGTTAATGATAGCATTAGTTTTAAGTATAGCATGGGTGTTAATGATAGCATTAGTTTAAATTATAACATGGGTGTTAATGATAGCATTAGTTTTAAGTATAGCATGGGTGTTAATGATAGCATTAGTTTTAATTATAACATGGGTGTTAATGATAGCATTGGTTTTAAGTATAGCATGGGTGTTAATGATAGCATTAGTTTTAAGTATAGCATGGGTGTTAATGATAGCATTAGTTTTAAGTATAGCATGGATGTCAATTATAGCATTAGTTTTAAGTATAGCATGGGTGTTAATGATATTATTAGTTTTAAGTATAGCATGGGTGTTAATGATAGCATTAGTTTTAAGTATAGCATGGGTGTTAATGATAGCATTAGTTTAAATTATAACATGGGTGTTAATGATAGCATTGGTTTTAAGTATAGCATGGGTGTTAATGATAGCATTAGTTTTAAGTATAGCATGGGTGTTAATGATAGCATTAGTTTTAAGTATAGAATGGGTGTTAATGATAGCATTAGTTTTAAATATAGCATGGGTGTTAATGATAGTATTAGTTTTAAGTATAGTATGGGTATTAATGATAGCATTAGTTTTAAGTATATCATGGGTGTTAATGATAGCATTAGTTTTAAGTATAGCTGTGGTGATAATGATAGCATTAGTTTTAAGAATAGCATGGGTGATAAGTATAGCATTAGTTTTAAATATAGCATGGGTGTTAATGATAGCATTAGTTTTAAGTATAGCATGGATGTTAATGATATCATTATTTTTAAGTATAGCATGGGTGTTAATGATAGCATTAGTTTTAAGTATAGCATGGGTGTTAATGATAGCATTAGTTTTAAGTATAGCTTGGGTGTTAATGATAGCATTAGTTTTAAGTATAGCATGGGTGTTAATGATAGCATTGGTTTTAAGTATAGCATGGGTGTTAATGATAGCATTAGTTTTAAGTATAGCATGGGTGTTAATGATAGCATTAGTTTTAAGTATAGCATGGGTGTTAATGATAGCATTAGTTTTAATATAGCATGGGTGTTAATGATAGCATTAGTTTAAATTATAACATGGGTGTTAATGATAGCATTAGTTTTAAGTATAGCATGGGTGTTAATGATAGCATTAGTTTTAATTATAACATGGGTGTTAATGATAGCATTGGTTTTAAGTATAGCATGGGTGTTAATGATAGCATTAGTTTTAAGTATAGCATGGGTGTTAATGATAGCATTAGTTTTAAGTATAGCATGGGTGTTAATGATAGCATTAGTTTAAATTATAACATGGGTGTTAATGATAGCATTAGTTTTAAGAATAGAATGGGTGATAAGTATAGCATTAGTTTTAAGTATAGCATGGGTGTTAATGATAGCATTAGTTTTAAGTATAGCATGGGTGTTAATGATATCATTAGTTTTAAGCATATCATGGGTGATAAGTATAGCATTAGTTTTAAGTATAGCATGGGTGTTAATGATAGCATTAGTTTTAAGTATAGCATGGGTGTTAATGATAGCATTAGTTTAAATTATAACATGGGTGTTAATGATAGCATTAGTTTTAAGTATAGCATGGGTGTTAATTATAGCATTAGTTTTAATTATAACATGGGTGTTAATGATATAATTATTTTTAAGTATAGCATTGGTGTTAATGATAGCATTAGTTTTAAGTATATCATGGGTGTTAATGATAGCATTAGTTTTAAGTATAGCATGGGTGTTAATGATAGCATTAGTTTTAATATAGCATGGGTGTTAATGATAGCATTAGTTTAAATTATAACATGGATGTTAATGATAGCATTAGTTTTAAGTATAGCATGGGTGTTAATGATAGCATTAGTTTTAATTATAACATGGGTGTTAATGATAGCATTGGTTTTAAGTATAGCATGGGTGTTAATGATAGCATTAGTTTTAAGTATAGCATGGGTGTTAATGATAGCATTAGTTTTAAGTATAGCATGGGTGTTAATGATAGCATTAGTTTAAATTATAACATGGGTGTTAATGATAGCATTAGTTTTAAGTATAGCATGGGTGTTAATGATAGCATTAGTTTTAATTATAACATGGGTGTTAATGATAGCATTGGTTTTAAGTATAGCATGGGTGTTAATGATAGCATTAGTTTTAAGTATAGCATGGGTGTTAATGATAGCATTAGTTTTAAGTATAGCATGGATGTCAATTATAGCATTAGTTTTAAGTATAGCATGGGTGTTAATGATATTATTAGTTTTAAGTATAGCATGGGTGTTAATGATAGCATTAGTTTTAAGTATAGCATGGGTGTTAATAATAGCATTAGTTTTAAGTATAGCATGGGTGTTAATGATAGCATTAGTTTTAAGTATAGCATGGGTGTTAATGATAGCATTAGTTTTAATTATAACATGGGTGTTAATGATAGCATTGGTTTTAAGTATAGCATGGGTGTTAATGATAGCATTAGTTTTAAGTATAGCATGGGTGTTAATGATAGCTTTAGTTTTAAGTATAGCATGGGTGTTAATGATAGCATTAGTTTTAAATATAGCATGGGTGTTAATGATATCATTAATTTTATGTTTAGCATGGGTGTTAATGATAGCATTAGTTTTAAGGAAAGCATGGGTGTTAATGATAGCATTAGTTTTAGGTATAGCATGGGTGTAATGATAGCATTAGTTTTAAGTATAACGTGGTTGATAATGATAGCATTAGTTTTAAGTATAGCATGGGTGTTAATGATAGCTTTAGTTTTAAGTATAGCATGGGTGTTATTGATAGCATTAGTTTAAATTATAACATGGGTGTTAATGATAGCATTAGTTTTAAGTATAGCATGGGTGTTAATGATAGCATTAGTTTTAAGAATAGCATGGGTGATAAGTATAGCATTAGTTTTAAGTATAGAATGGGTGTTAATGATAGCATTAGTTTTAATTATAACATGGGTGTTAATGATAGCATTGGTTTTAAGTATAGCATGGGTTTTAATGATAGCATTAGTTTTAATTATAACATGGGTGTTAATGATATAATTATTTTTAAGTATAGCATTGGTGTTAATGATAGCATTAGTTTTAAGTATATCATGGGTGTTAATGATAGCATTAGTTTTAAGTATAGCATGGGTGTTAATGATAGCATTAGTTTTAATATAGCATGGGTGTTAATGATAGCATTAGTTTAAATTATAACATGGATGTTAATGATAGCATTAGTTTTAAGTATAGCATGGGTGTTAATGATAGCATTAGTTTTAATTATAACATGGGTGTTAATGATAGCATTGGTTTTAAGTATAGCATGGGTGTTAATGATAGCATTAGTTTTAAGTATAGCATGGGTGTTAATGATAGCATTAGTTTTAAGTATAGCATGGGTGTTAATGATAGCATTAGTTTAAATTATAACATGGGTGTTAATGATAGCATTAGTTTTAAGTATAGCATGGGTGTTAATGATAGCATTAGTTTTAATTATAACATGGGTGTTAATGATAGCATTGGTTTTAAGTATAGCATGGGTGTTAATGATAGCATTAGTTTTAAGTATAGCATGGGTGTTAATGATAGCATTAGTTTTAATTATAACATGGGTGTTAATGATAGCATTGGTTTTAAGTATAGCATGGGTGTTAATGATAGCATTAGTTTTAAGTATAGCATGGATGTTAATGATATCATAATTTTTAAGTATAGCATGGGTGTTAATGATAGCATTAGTTTTAAGTATAGCATGGGTGTTAATGATAGCATTAGTTTTAAGTATAGCATGGGTGTTAATGATAGCATTAGTTTTAAGTATAGCATGGGTGTTAATGATAGCATTAGTTTAAATTATAACATGGGTGTTAATGATAGCATTAGTTTTAAGTATAGAATGGGTGTTAATGATAGCATTAGTTTTAATTATAACATGGGTGTTAATGATAGCATTGGTTTTAAGTATAGCATGGGTTTTAATGATAGCATTAGTTTTAATTATAACATGGGTGTTAATGATATAATTATTTTTAAGTATAGCATTGGTGTTAATGATAGCATTAGTTTTAAGTATATCATGGGTGTTAATGATAGCATTAGTTTTAAGTATAGCATGGGTGTTAATGATAGCATTAGTTTTAATATAGCATGGGTGTTAATGATAGCATTAGTTTAAATTATAACATGGATGTTAATGATAGCATTAGTTTTAAGTATAGCATGGGTGTTAATGATAGCATTAGTTTTAATTATAACATGGGTGTTAATGATAGCATTGGTTTTAAGTATAGCATGGGTGTTAATGATAGCATTAGTTTTAAGTATAGCATGGGTGTTAATGATAGCATTAGTTTTAAGTATAGCATGGGTGTTAATGATAGCATTAGTTTAAATTATAACATGGGTGTTAATGATAGCATTAGTTTTAAGTATAGCATGGGTGTTAATGATAGCATTAGTTTTAATTATAACATGGGTGTTAATGATAGCATTGGTTTTAAGTATAGCATGGGTGTTAATGATAGCATTAGTTTTAAGTATAGCATGGGTGTTAATGATAGCATTAGTTTTAAGTATAGCATGGGTGTTAATGATAGCATTGGTTTTAAGAATAGAATGGGTGATAAGTATAGCATTAGTTTTAAGTATAGCATGGGTGTTAATGATAGCATTAGTTTTAAGTATAGCATGGGTGTTAATGATAGCATTAGTTTTAAGCATATCATGGGTGATAAGTATAGCATTAGTTTTAAGTATAGCATGGGTGTTAATGATAGCATTAGTTTTAAGTATAGCATGGGTGTTAATGATAGCATTAGTTTAAATTATAACATGGGTGTTAATGATAGCATTAGTTTTAAGTATAGCATGGGTGTTAATTATAGCATTAGTTTTAATTATAACATGGGTGTTAATGATATAATTATTTTTAAGTATAGCATTGGTGTTAATGATAGCATTAGTTTTAAGTATATCATGGGTGTTAATGATAGCATTAGTTTTAAGTATAGCATGGGTGTTAATGATAGCATTAGTTTTAATATAGCATGGGTGTTAATGATAGCATTAGTTTAAATTATAACATGGATGTTAATGATAGCATTAGTTTTAAGTATAGCATGGGTGTTAATGATAGCATTAGTTTTAATTATAACATGGGTGTTAATGATAGCATTGGTTTTAAGTATAGCATGGGTGTTAATGATAGCATTAGTTTTAAGTATAGCATGGGTGTTAATGATAGCATTAGTTTTAAGTATAGCATGGGTGTTAATGATAGCATTAGTTTAAATTATAACATGGGTGTTAATGATAGCATTAGTTTTAAGTATAGCATGGGTGTTAATGATAGCATTAGTTTTAATTATAACATGGGTGTTAATGATAGCATTGGTTTTAAGTATAGCATGGGTGTTAATGATAGCATTAGTTTTAAGTATAGCATGGGTGTTAATGATAGCATTAGTTTTAAGTATAGCATGGATGTCAATTATAGCATTAGTTTTAAGTATAGCATGGGTGTTAATGATATTATTAGTTTTAAGTATAGCATGGGTGTTAATGATAGCATTAGTTTTAAGTATAGCATGGGTGTTAATAATAGCATTAGTTTTAAGTATAGCATGGGTGTTAATGATAGCATTAGTTTTAAGTATAGCATGGGTGTTAATGATAGCATTAGTTTTAATTATAACATGGGTGTTAATGATAGCATTGGTTTTAAGTATAGCATGGGTGTTAATGATAGCATTAGTTTTAAGTATAGCATGGGTGTTAATGATAGCTTTAGTTTTAAGTATAGCATGGGTGTTAATGATAGCATTAGTTTTAAATATAGCATGGGTGTTAATGATATCATTAATTTTATGTTTAGCATGGGTGTTAATGATAGCATTAGTTTTAAGGAAAGCATGGGTGTTAATGATAGCATTAGTTTTAGGTATAGCATGGGTGTAATGATAGCATTAGTTTTAAGTATAACGTGGTTGATAATGATAGCATTAGTTTTAAGTATAGCATGGGTGTTAATGATAGCTTTAGTTTTAAGTATAGCATGGGTGTTATTGATAGCATTAGTTTAAATTATAACATGGGTGTTAATGATAGCATTAGTTTTAAGTATAGCATGGGTGTTAATGATAGCATTAGTTTTAAGAATAGCATGGGTGATAAGTATAGCATTAGTTTTAAGTATAGAATGGGTGTTAATGATAGCATTAGTTTTAATTATAACATGGGTGTTAATGATAGCATTGGTTTTAAGTATAGCATGGGTTTTAATGATAGCATTAGTTTTAATTATAACATGGGTGTTAATGATATAATTATTTTTAAGTATAGCATTGGTGTTAATGATAGCATTAGTTTTAAGTATATCATGGGTGTTAATGATAGCATTAGTTTTAAGTATAGCATGGGTGTTAATGATAGCATTAGTTTTAATATAGCATGGGTGTTAATGATAGCATTAGTTTAAATTATAACATGGATGTTAATGATAGCATTAGTTTTAAGTATAGCATGGGTGTTAATGATAGCATTAGTTTTAATTATAACATGGGTGTTAATGATAGCATTGGTTTTAAGTATAGCATGGGTGTTAATGATAGCATTAGTTTTAAGTATAGCATGGGTGTTAATGATAGCATTAGTTTTAAGTATAGCATGGGTGTTAATGATAGCATTAGTTTAAATTATAACATGGGTGTTAATGATAGCATTAGTTTTAAGTATAGCATGGGTGTTAATGATAGCATTAGTTTTAATTATAACATGGGTGTTAATGATAGCATTGGTTTTAAGTATAGCATGGGTGTTAATGATAGCATTAGTTTTAAGTATAGCATGGATGTTAATGATATCATAATTTTTAAGTATAGCATGGGTGTTAATGATAGCATTAGTTTTAAGTATAGCATGGGTGTTAATGATAGCATTAGTTTTAAGTATAGCATGGGTGTTAATGATAGCATTAGTTTTAAGTATAGCATGGGTGTTAATGATAGCATTAGTTTAAATTATAACATGGGTGTTAATGATAGCATTAGTTTTAAGTATAGAATGGGTGTTAATGATAGCATTAGTTTTAATTATAACATGGGTGTTAATGATAGCATTGGTTTTAAGTATAGCATGGGTTTTAATGATAGCATTAGTTTTAATTATAACATGGGTGTTAATGATATAATTATTTTTAAGTATAGCATTGGTGTTAATGATAGCATTAGTTTTAAGTATATCATGGGTGTTAATGATAGCATTAGTTTTAAGTATAGCATGGGTGTTAATGATAGCATTAGTTTTAATATAGCATGGGTGTTAATGATAGCATTAGTTTAAATTATAACATGGATGTTAATGATAGCATTAGTTTTAAGTATAGCATGGGTGTTAATGATAGCATTAGTTTTAATTATAACATGGGTGTTAATGATAGCATTGGTTTTAAGTATAGCATGGGTGTTAATGATAGCATTAGTTTTAAGTATAGCATGGGTGTTAATGATAGCATTAGTTTTAAGTATAGCATGGGTGTTAATGATAGCATTAGTTTAAATTATAACATGGGTGTTAATGATAGCATTAGTTTTAAGTATAGCATGGGTGTTAATGATAGCATTAGTTTTAATTATAACATGGGTGTTAATGATAGCATTGGTTTTAAGTATAGCATGGGTGTTAATGATAGCATTAGTTTTAAGTATAGCATGGGTGTTAATGATAGCATTAGTTTTAAGTATAGCATGGATGTCAATTATAGCATTAGTTTTAAGTATAGCATGGGTGTTAATGATATTATTAGTTTTAAGTATAGCATGGGTGTTAATGATAGCATTAGTTTTAAGTATAGCATGGGTGTTAATGATAGCATTAGTTTAAATTATAACATGGGTGTTAATGATAGCATTGGTTTTAAGTATAGCATGGGTGTTAATGATAGCATTAGTTTTAAGTATAGCATGGGTGTTAATGATAGCATTAGTTTTAAGTATAGAATGGGTGTTAATGATAGCATTAGTTTTAAATATAGCATGGGTGTTAATGATAGTATTAGTTTTAAGTATAGTATGGGTATTAATGATAGCATTAGTTTTAAGTATATCATGGGTGTTAATGATAGCATTAGTTTTAAGTATAGCTGTGGTGATAATGATAGCATTAGTTTTAAGAATAGCATGGGTGATAAGTATAGCATTAGTTTTAAATATAGCATGGGTGTTAATGATAGCATTAGTTTTAAGTATAGCATGGATGTTAATGATATCATTATTTTTAAGTATAGCATGGGTGTTAATGATAGCATTAGTTTTAAGTATAGCATGGGTGTTAATGATAGCATTAGTTTTAAGTATAGCTTGGGTGTTAATCATAGCATTAGTTTTAAGTATAGCATGGGTGTTAATGATAGCATTGGTTTTAAGTATAGCATGGGTGTTAATGATAGCATTAGTTTTAAGTATAGCATGGGTGTTAATGATAGCATTAGTTTTAAGTATAGCATGGGTGTTAATGATAGCATTAGTTTTAATATAGCATGGGTGTTAATGATAGCATTAGTTTAAATTATAACATGGGTGTTAATGATAGCATTAGTTTTAAGTATAGCATGGGTGTTAATGATAGCATTAGTTTTAATTATAACATGGGTGTTAATGATAGCATTGGTTTTAAGTATAGCATGGGTGTTAATGATAGCATTAGTTTTAAGTATAGCATGGGTGTTAATGATAGCATTAGTTTTAA
Source organism: Osedax fenrisi (assembly GCA_964019155.1). NCBI lineage: Eukaryota > Metazoa > Annelida > Polychaeta > Sabellida > Siboglinidae > Osedax > Osedax fenrisi. The sequence continues at coordinate 153,205 of CAXHSG010000088.1, forward strand.
GTATAGCATGGGTGTTAATGATAGCATTAGTTTAAATTATAACATGGGTGTTAATGATAGCATTAGTTTTAAGAATAGAATGGGTGATAAGTATAGCATTAGTTTTAAGTATAGCATGGGTGTTAATGATAGCATTAGTTTTAAGTATAGCATGGGTGTTAATGATAGCATTAGTTTTAAGCATATCATGGGTGATAAGTATAGCATTAGTTTTAAGTATAGCATGGGTGTTAATGATAGCATTAGTTTTAAGTATAGCATGGGTGTTAATGATAGCATTAGTTTAAATTATAACATGGGTGTTAATGATAGCATTAGTTTTAAGTATAGCATGGGTGTTAATTATAGCATTAGTTTTAATTATAACATGGGTGTTAATGATATAATTATTTTTAAGTATAGCATTGGTGTTAATGATAGCATTAGTTTTAAGTATATCATGGGTGTTAATGATAGCATTAGTTTTAAGTATAGCATGGGTGTTAATGATAGCATTAGTTTTAATATAGCATGGGTGTTAATGATAGCATTAGTTTAAATTATAACATGGATGTTAATGATAGCATTAGTTTTAAGTATAGCATGGGTGTTAATGATAGCATTAGTTTTAATTATAACATGGGTGTTAATGATAGCATTGGTTTTAAGTATAGCATGGGTGTTAATGATAGCATTAGTTTTAAGTATAGCATGGGTGTTAATGATAGCATTAGTTTTAAGTATAGCATGGGTGTTAATGATAGCATTAGTTTAAATTATAACATGGGTGTTAATGATAGCATTAGTTTTAAGTATAGCATGGGTGTTAATGATAGCATTAGTTTTAATTATAACATGGGTGTTAATGATAGCATTGGTTTTAAGTATAGCATGGGTGTTAATGATAGCATTAGTTTTAAGTATAGCATGGGTGTTAATGATAGCATTAGTTTTAAGTATAGCATGGATGTCAATTATAGCATTAGTTTTAAGTATAGCATGGGTGTTAATGATATTATTAGTTTTAAGTATAGCATGGGTGTTAATGATAGCATTAGTTTTAAGTATAGCATGGGTGTTAATGATAGCATTAGTTTAAATTATAACATGGGTGTTAATGATAGCATTGGTATTAAGTATAGCATGGGTGTTAATGATAGCATTAGTTTTAAGTATAGCATGGGTGTTAATGATAGCATTAGTTTTAAGTATAGAATGGGTGTTAATGATAGCATTAGTTTTAAATATAGCATGGGTGTTAATGATAGTATTAGTTTTAAGTATAGTATGGGTATTAATGATAGCATTAGTTTTAAGTATATCATGGGTGTTAATGATAGCATTAGTTTTAAGTATAGCTGTGGTGATAATGATAGTATTAGTTTTAAGAATAGCATAGGTGATAAGTATAGCATTAGTTTTAAATATAGCATGGGTGTTAATGATAGCATTAGTTTTAAGTATAGCATGGATGTTAATGATATCATAATTTTTAAGTATAGCATGGGTGTTAATGATAGCATTAGTTTTAAGTATAGCATGGGTGTTAATGATAGCATTAGTTTTAAGTATAGCATGGGTGTTAATGATAGCATTAGTTTTAAGTATAGCATGGGTGTTAATGATAGCATTAGTTTAAATTATAACATGGGTGTTAATGATAGCATTAGTTTTAAGTATAGAATGGGTGTTAATGATAGCATTAGTTTTAATTATAACATGGGTGTTAATGATAGCATTGGTTTTAAGTATAGCATGGGTTTTAATGATAGCATTAGTTTTAATTATAACATGGGTGTTAATGATATAATTATTTTTAAGTATAGCATTGGTATTAATGATAGCATTAGTTTTAAGTATATCATGGGTGTTAATGATAGCATTAGTTTTAAGTATAGCATGGGTGTTAATGATAGCATTAGTTTTAATATAGCATGGGTGTTAATGATAGCATTAGTTTAATTTATAACATGGATGTTAATGATAGCATTAGTTTTAAGTATAGCATGGGTGTTAATGATAGCATTAGTTTTAATTATAACATGGGTGTTAATGATAGCATTGGTTTTAAGTATAGCATGGGTGTTAATGATAGCATTAGTTTTAAGTATAGCATGGGTGTTAATGATAGCATTAGTTTTAAGTATAGCATGGGTGTTAATGATAGCATTAGTTTAAATTATAACATGGGTGTTAATGATAGCATTAGTTTTAAGTATAGCATGGGTGTTAATGATAGCATTAGTTTTAATTATAACATGGGTGTTAATGATAGCATTGGTTTTAAGTATAGCATGGGTGTTAATGATAGCATTAGTTTTAAGTATAGCATGGGTGTTAATGATAGCATTAGTTTTAAGTATAGCATGGATGTCAATTATAGCATTAGTTTTAAGTATAGCATGGGTGTTAATGATATTATTAGTTTTAAGTATAGCATGGGTGTTAATGATAGCATTAGTTTTAAGTATAGCATGGGTGTTAATGATAGCATTAGTTTAAATTATAACATGGGTGTTAATGATAGCATTGGTATTAAGTATAGCATGGGTGTTAATGATAGCATTAGTTTTAAGTATAGCATGGGTGTTAATGATAGCATTAGTTTTAAGTATAGAATGGGTGTTAATGATAGCATTAGTTTTAAATATAGCATGGGTGTTAATGATAGTATTAGTTTTAAGTATAGTATGGGTATTAATGATAGCATTAGTTTTAAGTATATCATGGGTGTTAATGATAGCATTAGTTTTAAGTATAGCTGTGGTGATAATGATAGTATTAGTTTTAAGAATAGCATAGGTGATAAGTATAGCATTAGTTTTAAATATAGCATGGGTGTTAATGATAGCATTAGTTTTAAGTATAGCATGGATGTTAATGATATCATAATTTTTAAGTATAGCATGGGTGTTAATGATAGCATTAGTTTTAAGTATAGCATGGGTGTTAATGATAGCATTAGTTTTAAGTATAGCATGGGTGTTAATGATAGCATTAGTTTTAAGTATAGCATGGGTGTTAATGATAGCATTAGTTTAAATTATAACATGGGTGTTAATGATAGCATTAGTTTTAAGTATAGAATGGGTGTTAATGATAGCATTAGTTTTAATTATAACATGGGTGTTAATGATAGCATTGGTTTTAAGTATAGCATGGGTTTTAATGATATCATTAGTTTTAAGTATAGCATGGGTGTTAATATTAGATTTGTTGTAAGGATAGCATGGGTGTTAATGATAGCATTAGTTTTAATTATAAATGGGTGTTAATGATATAATTATTTTTAAGTATAGCATTGGTGTTAATGATAGCATTAGTTTTAAGTATAGCATGGGTGTTAATGATAGCGTTAGTTTTAAGTATAGCATGGGTATTAATGATAGCATTAGTTTTAAGTATAGCATGGGTGTTAATGATAGCATTAGTTTTAAGTATAGCATGGGTGTTAATGATAGCATTAGTTTTAAGTATAGCATGGGTGTTAATGATAGCATTAGTTTTAAGCATATCATGGGTGATAAGTATAGCATTAGTTTTAAGTATAGCATGGGTGTTAATGATAGCATTAGTTTTAATTATAACATGGGTGTTAATGATATAATTATTTTTAAGTATATCATGGGTGTTAATGATAGCATTAGTTTTAAGTATAGCATGGGTGTTAATGATATCATTAGTTTTAATATAGCATGGGTGTTAATGATAGCATTAGTTTAAATTATAACATGGGTGTTAATGATAGCATTAGTTTTAAGTATAGCATGGGTGTTAATGATAGCATTAGTTTTAATTATAACATGGGTGTTAATGATAGCATTGGTTTTAAGTATAGCATGGGTGTTAATGATAGCATTAGTTTTAAGTATAGCATGGGTGTTAATGATAGAATTAGTTTTAAGTATAGCATGGGTGTTAATGATAGCATTAGTTTAAATTATAACATGGGTGTTAATGATAGCATTAGTTTTAAGTATAGCATGGGTGTTAATGATAGCATTAGTTTTAATTATAACATGGGTGTTAATGATAGCATTGGTTTTAAGTATAGCATGGGTGTTAATGATAGCATTAGTTTTAAGTATAGCATGGGTGTTAATGATAGCATTAGTTTTAAGTATAGCATGGATGTCAATTATAGCATTAGTTTTAAGTATAGCATGGGTGTTAATGATATTATTAGTTTTAAGTATAGCATGGGTGTTAATGATAGCATTAGTTTTAAGTATAGCATGGGTGTTAATGATAGCATTAGTTTAAATTATAACATGGGTGTTAATGATAGCATTGGTTTTAAGTATAGCATGGGTGTTAATGATAGCATTAGTTTTAAGTATAGCATGGGTGTTAATGATAGCATTAGTTTTAAGTATAGAATGGGTGTTAATGATAGCATTAGTTTTAAATATAGCATGGGTGTTAATGATAGTATTAGTTTTAAGTATAGTATGGGTATTAATGATAGCATTAGTTTTAAGTATATCATGAGTGTTAATGATAGCATTAGTTTTAAGTATAGCTGTGATGATAATGATAGCATTAGTTTTAAGAATAGCATAGGTGATAAGTATAGCATTAGTTTTAAATATAGCATGGGTGTTAATGATAGCATTAGTTTTAAGTATAGCATGGATGTTAATGATATCATTATTTTTAAGTATAGCATGGGTGTTAATGATAGCATTAGTTTTAAGTATAGCATGGGTGTTAATGATAGCATTAGTTTTAAGTATAGCATGGGTTTTAATGATAGCATTAGTTTTAAGTATAGAATGGGTGTTAATGATAGCATTAGTTTAAATTATAACATGGGTGTTAATGATAGCATTAGTTTTAAGTATAGAATGGGTATTAATGATAGCATTAGTTTTAATTATAACATGGGTGTTAATGATAGCATTGGTTTTAAGTATAGCATGGGTTTTAATGATATCATTAGTTTTAAGTATAGCATGGGTGTTAATATTAGATTTGTTGTAAGGATAGCATGGGTGTTAATGATAGCATTAGTTTTAATTATAAATGGGTGTTAATGATATAATTATTTTTAAGTATAGCATTGGTGTTAATGATAGCATTAGTTTTAAGTATAGCATGGCTGTTAATGATAGCATTAGTTTTAAGTGTAGCATGGGTGTTAATGATAGCATTAGTTTTAAGTATAGCATGGGTGTTAATGATAGCATTAGTTTTAAGTATAGCATGGGTGTTAATGATAGCATTAGTTTAAATTATAACATGGGTGTTAATGATAGCATTAGTTTTAAGTATAGCATGGGTGTTAATGATAGCATTAGTTTTAATTATAACATGGGTGTTAATGATAGCATTGGTTTTAAGTATAGCATGGGTGTTAATGATAGCATTAGTTTTAATTATAACATGGGTGTTAATGATAGCATTGGTTTTAAGTATAGCATGGGTGTTAATGATAGCATTAGTTTTAAGTATAGCATGGGTGTTAATGATAGCATTAGTTTTAAGTATAGCATGGGTGTTAATGATAGCATTAGTTTTAAGTATAGAATGGGTGTTAATGATAGCATTAGTTTTAAGTATAGCATGGGTGTTAATGATAGCATTAGTTTTAAGTATAGCATGGGTGTTAATGATAGCACTAGTTTTAAATATAGCATGGGTGTTAATGATAGTATTAGTTTTAAGTATAGTATGGGTATTAATGATAGAATTAGTTTTAAGTATATCATGGGTGTTAATGATAGTATTAGTTTTAAGTATAGCTGTGGTGTTAATGATAGCATTAGTTTTAAGCATAGCATGGGTGATAAGTATAGCATTAGTTTTAAATATAGCATGGGTGTTAATGATAGCATTAGTTTTAAGTATAGCATGGATGTTAATGATATCATTATTTTTAAGTATAGCATGGGTGTTAATGATAGCATTAGTGTTAAGTATAGCATGGGTGTTAATGATAGCATTAGTTTTAAGTATAACATGGGTGTGAATGATAGCATTAGTTTTAAGTATAGCATGGGTGTTAATGATAGCATTAGTTTTAATTATAACATGGGTGTTAATGATAGCATTGGTTTTAAGTATAGCATGGGTTTTAATGATATCATTAGTTTTAAGTATAGCATGGGTGTTAATATTAGATTTGTTGTAAGGATAGCATGGGTGTTAATGATAGCATTAGTTTTAGGTATAGCATGGGTGTAATGATAGCATTAGTTTTAAGTATAGCATGGATGTTAATAATAGCATTAGTTTAAATTATAACATGGGTGTTAATGATAGCATTAGTTTTAAGAATAGCATGGGTGATAAGTATAGCATTAGTTTTAAGTATAGCATGGGTGTTAATGATAGCATTAGTTTTAAGTATAGCATGGATGTTAATTATCGAATTAGTTTTAAGTATAGCATGGGTGTTAATGATAGCATTAGTTTTAAGTATAGCATGGGTGTTAATGATAGCTTTAGTTTTAAGTATAGCATGGGTGTTAATGATAGCAGTAGTTTTAAATATAGCATAGGTGTTAATGATATCATTAATTTTATGTTTAGCATGGGTGTTAATGATAGCATTAGTTTTAAGGAAAGCATGGGTGATAAGTATAGCATTAGTTTTAAGTATAGCATGGGTGTTAATGATAGCATTAGTTTTAAGTATAGCATGGGTGTTAATGATAGCATTAGTTTAAATTATAACATGGGTGTTAATGATAGCATTAGTTTTAAGAATAGCATGGGTGATAAGTATAGCATTAGTTTTAAGTATAGCATGGGTGTTAATGATAGCATTAGTTTTAAGTATAGCATGGATGTTAATTATCGCATTAGTTTTAAGTATAGCATGGGTGTTAATGATAGCATTAGTTTTAAGTATAGCATGGGTGTTAATGATAGCATTAGTTTTAAGGAAAGCATGGGTGATAAGTATAGCATTAGTTTAAAGTATAGCATGGGTGTTAATAATAGCATTAGTTTTAAGTATAGCATGGGTGTTAATGATAGCATTAGTTTTAAGTATATCATGGGTGTTAATGATAGCAATAGTTTTAAGTATAGCATGGGTGTTAATGATAGCATTAGTTTTAAGTATAGCATGGGTGTTAATGATAGCATTAGTTTAAATTATAACATGGGTGTTAATGATAGCATTAGTTTTAAGAATAGCATGGGTGATAAGTATAGCATTAGTTTTAAGTATAGCATGGGTGTTAATGATAGCATTAGTTTTAAGTATAGCATGGGTGTTAATGATAGCATTAGTTTTAAGTATATCATGGGTGTTAATGATAGCAATAGTTTTAAGTATAGCATGGGTGTTAATGATAGCATTAGTTTTAAGGAAAGCATGGGTGATAAGTATAGCATTAGTTTTAAGTATAGCATGGGTGTTAATAATAGCATTAGTTTTAAGTATAGCATGGGTGTTAATGATAGCATTAGTTTTAAGTATAGCATGGGTGTTAATGATAGCATTAGTTTTAATTATAACATGGGTGTTAATGATAGCATTGGTTTTAAGTATAGAATGGGTTTTAATGATATCATTAGTTTTAAGTATAGCATGGGTGTTAATATTAGATTTGTTGTAAGAATAGCATGGGTGTTAATGATAGCATTAGTTTTAGGTATAGCATGGGTGTAATGATAGCATTAGTTTTAAGTATAGCATGGATGTTAATAATAGCATTAGTTTAAATTATAACATGGGTGTTAATGATAGCATTAGTTTTAAGAATAGCATGGGTGATAAGTATAGCATTAGTTTTAAGTATAGCATGGGTGTTAATGATAGCATTAGTTTTAAGTATAGCATGGATGTTAATTATCGCATTAGTTTTAAGTATAGCATGGGTGTTAATGATAGCATTAGTTTTAAGTATAGCATGGGTGTTAATGATAGCTTTAGTTTTAAGTATAGCATGGGTGTTAATGATAGCATTAGTTTTAAATATAGCATGGGTGTTAATGATATCATTAATTTTATGTTTAGCATGGGTGTTAATGATAGCATTAGTTTAAGGAAAGCATGGGTGATAAGTATAGCATTAGTTTTAAGTATAGCATGGGTGTTAATGATAGCATTAGTTTTAAGTATAGCATGGGTGTTAATGATAGCATTAGTTTAAATTATAACATGGGTGTTAATGATAGCATTAGTTTTAAGAATAGCATGGGTGATAAGTATAGCATTAGTTTTAAGTATAGCATGGGTGTTAATGATAGCATTAGTTTTAAGTATAGCATGGGTGTTAATGATAGCATTAGTTTTAAGGAAAGCATGGGTGATAAGTATAGCATTAGTTTTAAGTATAGCATGGGTGTTAATAATAGCATTAGTTTTAAGTATAGCATGGGTGTTAATGATAGCATTAGTTTTAAGTATAGCATGGGTGTTAATAATAGCATTAGTTTTAAGTATAGCATGGGTGTTAATGATAGCATTAGTTTTAAGTATAGCATGGGTGTTAATGATAGCATTAGTTTTAATTATAACATGGGTGTTAATGATAGCATTGGTTTTAAGTATAGCATGGGTGTTAATGATAGCATTAGTTTTAAGTATAGCATGGGTGTTAATGATAGCTTTAGTTTTAAGTATAGCATGGGTGTTAATGATAGCATTAGTTTTAAATATAGCATGGGTGTTAATGATATCATTAATTTTATGTTTAGCATGGGTGTTAATGATAGCATTAGTTTTAAGGAAAGCATGGGTGTTAATGATAGCATTAGTTTTAGGTATAGCATGGGTGTAATGATAGCATTAGTTTTAAGTATAACGTGGTTGATAATGATAGCATTAGTTTTAAGTATAGCATGGGTGTTAATGATAGCTTTAGTTTTAAGTATAGCATGGGTGTTATTGATAGCATTAGTTTAAATTATAACATGGGTGTTAATGATAGCATTAGTTTTAAGTATAGCATGGGTGTTAATGATAGCATTAGTTTTAAGAATAGCATGGGTGATAAGTATAGCATTAGTTTTAAGTATAGCATGGGTGTTAATGATAGCATTAGTTTTAAGAATAGCATGGGTGATAAGTATAGCATTAGTTTTAAGTATAGCATGGGTGTTAATGATAGCATTAGTTTTAAGTATAGCATGGATGTTAATTATCGCATTAGTTTTAAGTATAGCATGGGTGTTAATGATAGCATTAGTTTTAAGTATAGAATGGGTGTTAATGATAGCATTAGTTTTAAATATAGCATGGGTGTTAATGATAGTATTAGTTTTAAGTATAGTATGGGTATTAATGATAGCATTAGTTTTAAGTATAACATGGGTGTTAATGATAGCATTAGTTTTAAGTATAGCATGGATGTCAATTATAGCATTAGTTTTAAGTATAGCATGGGTGTTAATGATAGCATTAGTTTTAATTATAACATGGGTGTTAATGATAGCATTGGTTTTAAGTATAGCATGGGTGTTAATGATAGCATTAGTTTTAAGTATAGCATGGGTGTTAATGATAGCATTAGTTTTAAGTATAGCATGGGTGTTAATGATAGCATTAGTTTAAATTATAACATGGGTGTTAATGATAGCATTAGTTTTAAGTATAGCATGGGTGTTAATGATAGCATTAGTTTTAATTATAACATGGGTGTTAATGATAGCATTGGTTTTAAGTATAGCATGGGTGTTAATGATAGCATTAGTTTTAATATAGCATGGGTGTTAATGATAGCATTAGTTTTAAGTATAGCATGGATGTTAATGATATCATTATTTTTAAGTATAGCATGGGTGTTAATGATAGCATTAGTTTTAAGTATAGCATGGGTGTTAATGATAGCATTAGTTTAAATTATAACATGGGTGTTAATGATAGCATTAGTTTTAAGTATAGAATGGGTGTTAATGATAGCATTAGTTTTAATTATAACATGGGTGTTAATGATAGCATTGGTTTTAAGTATAGCATGGGTTTTAATGATATCATTAGTTTTAAGTATAGCATGGGTGTTAATATTAGATTTGTTGTAAGGATAGCATGGGTGTTAATGATAGCATTAGTTTTAATTATAAATGGGTGTTAATGATATAATTATTTTTAAGTATAGCATTGGTGTTAATGATAGCATTAGTTTTAAGTATAGCATGGGTGTTAATGATAGCATTAGTTTTAAGTATAGCATGGGTGTTAATGATAGCATTGGTTTTAATATAGCATGGGTGTTAATGATAGCATTAGTTTTAAGTATAGCATGGGTGTTAATGATAGCATTAGTTTTAAGTATAGCATGGGTGTTAATGATAGCATTAGTTTAAATTATAACATGGGTGTTAATGATAGCATTAGTTTTAAGTATAGCATGGGTGTTAATGATAGCATTAGTTTTAATTATAACATGGGTGTTAATGATATCATTGGTTTTAAGTATAGCATGGGTGTTAATGATAGCATTAGTTTTAAGTATAGCATGGGTGTTAATGATAGCATTAGTTTTAAGTATAGCATGGATGTCAATTATAGCATTAGTTTTAAGTATAGCATGGGTGTTAATGATATTATTAGTTTTAAGTATAGCATGGGTGTTAATGATAGCATTAGTTTTAAGTATAGCATGGGTGTTAATGATAGCATTAGTTTAAATTATAACATGGGTGTTAATGATAGCATTGGTTTTAAGTATAGCATGGGTGTTAATGATAGCATTAGTTTTAAGTATAGCATGGGTGTTAATGATAGCATTAGTTTTAAGTATAGAATGGGTGTTAATGATAGCATTAGTTTTAAGTATAGCATGGGTGTTAATGATAGCATTAGTTTTAAGTATAGCATGGGTGTTAATGATAGCATTAGTTTTAAATATAGCATGGGTGTTAATGATAGTATTAGTTTTAAGTATAGTATGGGTATTAATGATAGAATTAGTTTTAAGTATATCATGGGTGTTAATGATAGTATTAGTTTTAAGTATAGCTGTGGTGTTAATGATAGCATTAGTTTTAAGAATAGCATGGGTGATAAGTATAGCATTAGTTTTAAATATAGCATGGGTGTTAATGATAGCATTAGTTTTAAGTATAGCATGGATGTTAATGATATCATTATTTTTAAGTATAGCATGGGTGTTAATGATAGCATTAGTGTTAAGTATAGCATGGGTGTTAATGATAGCATTAGTTTTAAGTATAACATGGGTGTTAATGATAGCATTAGTTTTAAGTATAGCATGGGTGTTAATGATAGCATTAGTTTTAATTATAACATGGGTGTTAATGATAGCATTGGTTTTAAGTATAGCATGGGTTTTAATGATATCATTAGTTTTAAGTATAGCATGGGTGTTAATATTAGATTTGTTGTAAGGATAGCATGGGTGTTAATGATAGCATTAGTTTTAGGTATAGCATGGGTGTAATGATAGCATTAGTTTTAAGTATAGCATGGATGTTAATAATAGCATTAGTTTAAATTATAACATGGGTGTTAATAATAGCATTAGTTTTAAGTATAGCATGGGTGTTAATGATAGCATTAGTTTTAAGTATAGCATGGGTGTTAATGATAGCATTAGTTTTAATTATAACATGGGTGTTAATGATAGCATTGGTTTTAAGTATAGCATGGGTTTTAATGATATCATTAGTTTTAAGTATAGCATGGGTGTTAATATTAGATTTGTTGTAAGGATAGCATGGGTGTTAATGATAGCATTAGTTTTAGGTATAGCATGGGTGTAATGATAGCATTAGTTTTAAGTATAGCATGGATGTTAATAATAGCATTAGTTTAAATTATAACATGGGTGTTAATGATAGCATTAGTTTTAAGAATAGCATGGGTGATAAGTATAGCATTAGTTTTAAGTATAGCATGGGTGTTAATGATAGCATTAGTTTTAAGTATAGCATGGATGTTAATTATCGCATTAGTTTTAAGTATAGCATGGGTGTTAATGATAGCATTAGTTTTAAGTATAGCATGGGTGTTAATGATAGCTTTAGTTTTAAGTATAGCATGGGTGTTAATGATAGCATTAGTTTTAAATATAGCATGGGTGTTAATGATATCATTAATTTTATGTTTAGCATGGGTGTTAATGATAGCATTAGTTTTAAGGAAAGCATGGGTGATAAGTATAGCATTAGTTTTAAGTATAGCATGGGTGTTAATGATAGCATTAGTTTTAAGTATAGCATGGGTGTTAATGATAGCATTAGTTTAAATTATAACATGGGTGTTAATGATAGCATTAGTTTTAAGAATAGCATGGGTGATAAGTATAGCATTAGTTTTAAGTATAGCATGGGTGTTAATTATAGCATTAGTTTTAAGTATAGCATGGGTGTTAATGATAGCATTAGTTTTAAGGAAAGCATGGGTGATAAGTATAGCATTAGTTTTAAGTATAGCATGGGTGTTAATAATAGCATTAGTTTTAAGTATAGCATGGGTGTTAATGATAGCATTAGTTTTAAGTATAGCATGGGTGTTAATAATAGCATTAGTTTTAAGTATAGCATGGGTGTTAATGATAGCATTAGTTTTAAGTATAGCATGGGTGTTAATGATAGCATTAGTTTTAATTATAACATGGGTGTTAATGATAGCATTGGTTTTAAGTATAGCATGGGTGTTAATGATAGCATTAGTTTTAAGTATAGCATGGGTGTTAATGATAGCTTTAGTTTTAAGTATAGCATGGGTGTTAATGATAGCATTAGTTTTAAATATAGCATGGGTGTTAATGATATCATTAATTTTATGTTTAGCATGGGTGTTAATGATAGCATTAGTTTTAAGGAAAGCATGGGTGTTAATGATAGCATTAGTTTTAGGTATAGCATGGGTGTAATGATAGCATTAGTTTTAAGTATAACGTGGTTGATAATGATAGCATTAGTTTTAAGTATAGCATGGGTGTTAATGATAGCTTTAGTTTTAAGTATAGCATGGGTGTTAATGATAGCATTAGTTTAAATTATAACATGGGTGTTAATGATAGCATTAGTTTTAAGTATAGCATGGGTGTTAATGATAGCATTAGTTTTAAGAATAGCATGGGTGATAAGTATAGCATTAGTTTTAAGTATAGCATGGGTGTTAATGATAGCATTAGTTTTAAGAATAGCATGGGTGATAAGTATAGCATTAGTTTTAAGTATAGCATGGGTGTTAATGATAGCATTAGTTTTAAGTATAGCATGGATGTTAATTATCGCATTAGTTTTAAGTATAGCATGGGTGTTAATGATAGCATTAGTTTTAAGTATAGAATGGGTGTTAATGATAGCATTAGTTTAAATATAGTATGGGTGTTAATGATAGTATTAGTTTTAAGTATAGTATGGGTATTAATGATAGCATTAGTTTTAAGTATAACATGGGTGTTAATGATAGCATTAGTTTTAAGTATAGCATGGGTGTTAATGATAGCATTAGTTTTAAGTATAGCATGGATGTCAATTATAGCATTAGTTTTAAGTATAGCATGGGTGTTAATGATAGCATTAGTTTTAATTATAACATGGGTGTTAATGATAGCATTAGGTTTAAGTATAGCATGGGTTTTAATGATAGCATTAGTTTTAAGTATAGCATGGGTGATAATGATAGCATTAGTTTTAAGTATAGCATGGGTGTTAATGATAGCATTAGTTTAAATTATAACATGGGTGTTAATGATAGCATTAGTTTTAAGTATAGCATGGGTGTTAATGATAGCATTAGTTTTAATTATAACATGGGTGTTAATGATAGCATTAGTTTTAAGTATAGCATGGGTGTTAATGATAGCATTAGTTTTAAGTATAGCATGGGTGTTAATGATAGCATTAGTTTTAATATAGCATGGGTGTTAATGATAGCATTAGTTTTAAGTATAGCATGGGTGTTAATGATAGCATTAGTTTTAAGTATAGCATGGGTGTTAATGATAGCATTAGTTTAAATTATAACATGGGTGTTAATGATAGCATTAGTTTTAAGTATAGCATGGGTGTTAATGATAGCATTAGTTTAAATTATAACATGGGTGTTAATGATAGCATTAGTTTTAAGTATAGAATGGGTGTTAATGATAGCATTAGTTTTAATTATAACATGGGTGTTAATGATAGCATTGGTTTTAAGTATAGCATGGGTTTTAATGATATCATTAGTTTTAAGTATAGCATGGGTGTTAATATTAGATTTGTTGTAAGGATAGCATGGGTGTTAATGATAGCATTAGTTTTAATTATAAATGGGTGTTAATGATATAATTATTTTTAAGTATAGCATTGGTGTTAATGATAGCATTAGTTTTAAGTATAGCATGGGTGTTAATGATAGCATTAGTTTTAAGTATAGCATGGGTGTTAATGATAGCATTAGTTTTAATATAGCATGGGTGTTAATGATAGCATTAGTTTTAAGTATAGCATGGGTGTTAATGATAGCATTAGTTTTAAGTATAGCATGGGTGTTAATGATAGCTTTAGTTTTAAGTATAGCATGGGTGTTAATGATAGCATTAGTTTTAAATATAGCATGGGTGTTAATGATATCATTAATTTTATGTTTAGCATGGGTGTTAATGATAGCATTAGTTTTAAGGAAAGCATGGGTGTTAATGATAGCATTAGTTTTAGGTATAGCATGGGTGTAATGATAGCATTAGTTTTAAGTATAACGTGGTTGATAATGATAGCATTAGTTTTAAGTATAGCATGGGTGTTAATGATAGCTTTAGTTTTAAGTATAGCATGGGTGTTAATGATAGCATTAGTTTAAATTATAACATGGGTGTTAATGATATCATTAGTTTTAAGTATAGCATGGGTGTTAATGATAGCATTAGTTTTAAGAATAGCATGGGTGATAAGTATAACATTAGTTTTAAGTATAGCATGGGTGTTAATGATAGCATTAGTTTTAAGAATAGCATGGGTGATAAGTATAGCATTAGTTTTAAGTATAGCATGGGTGTTAATGATAGCATTAGTTTTAAGTATAGCATGGATGTTAATTATCGCATTAGTTTTAAGTATAGCATGGGTGTTAATGATAGCATTAGTTTTAAGTATAGAATGGGTGTTAATGATAGCATTAGTTTAAATATAGTATGGGTGTTAATGATAGTATTAGTTTTAAGTATAGTATGGGTATTAATGATAGCATTAGTTTTAAGTATAACATGGGTGTTAATGATAGCATTGGTTTTAAGTATAGCATGGGTGTTAATGATAGCATTAGTTTTAAGTATAGCATGGGTGTTAATGATAGCATTAGTTTTAAGTATAGCATGGATGTCAATTATAGCATTAGTTTTAAGTATAGCATGGGTGTTAATGATAGAATTAGTTTTAATTATAACATGGGTGTTAATGATAGCATTGGTTTTAAGTATAGCATGGGTGTTAATGATAGCATTAGTTTTAAGTATAGCATGGGTGTTAATGATAGCATTAGTTTTAAGTATAGCATGGGTGTTAATGATAGCATTAGTTTAAATTATAACATGGGTGTTAATGATAGCATTAGTTTTAAGTATAGCATGGGTGTTAATGATAGCATTAGTTTTAATTATAACATGGGTGTTAATGATAGCATTGGTTTTAAGTATAGCATGGGTGTTAATGATAGCATTAGTTTTAATATAGCATGGGTGTTAATGATAGCATTAGTTTTAAGTATAGCATGGGTGTTAATGATAGCATTAGTTTTAAGTATAGCATGGGTGTTAATGATAGCATTAGTTTTAAGTATAGCATGGGTGTTAATGATAGCATTAGTTTTAATTATAACATGGGTGTTAATGATAGCATTGGTTTTAAGTATAGCATGGGTGTTAATGATAGCATTAGTTTTAAGTATAGCATGGGTGTTAATGATAGCATTAGTTTTAAGTATAGCATGGGTGTTAATGATAGCATTAGTTTAAATTATAACATGGGTGTTAATGATAGCATTAGTTTTAAGTATAGCATGGGTGTTAATGATAGCATTAGTTTTAATTATAACATGGGTGTTAATGATAGCATTGGTTTTAAGTATAGCATGGGTGTTAATGATAGCATTAGTTTTAATATAGCATGGGTGTTAATGATAGCATTAGTTTTAAGTATAGCATGGGTGTTAATGATAGCATTAGTTTTAAGTATAGCATGGGTGTTAATGATAGCATTAGTTTTAAGTATAGCATGGGTGTTAATGATAGCATTAGTTTAAATTATAACATGGGTGTTAATGATAGCATTAGTTTTAAGTATAGAATGGGTGTTAATGATAGCATTAGTTTTAATTATAACATGGGTGTTAATGATAGCATTGGTTTTAAGTATAGCATGGGTTTTAATGATATCATTAGTTTTAAGTATAGCATGGGTGTTAATATTAGATTTGTTGTAAGGATAGCATGGGTGTTAATGATAGCATTAGTTTTAATTATAAATGGGTGTTAATGATATAATTATTTTTAAGTATAGCATTGGTGTTAATGATAGCATTAGTTTTAAGTATAGAATGGGTGTTAATGATAGCATTAGTTTTAAGTATAGCATGGGTGTTAATGATAGCATTAGTTTTAATATAGCATGGGTGTTAATGATAGCATTAGTTTTAAGTATAGCATGGGTGTTAATGATAGCATTAGTTTTAAGTATAGCATGGGTGTTAATGATAGCATTAGTTTAAATTATAACATGGGTGTTAATGATAGCATTAGTTTTAAGTATAGCATGGGTGTTAATGATAGCATTAGTTTAAATTATAACATGGGTGTTAATGATAGCATTAGTTTTAAGTATAGAATGGGTGTTAATGATAGCATTAGTTTTAATTATAACATGGGTGTTAATGATAGCATTGGTTTTAAGTATAGCATGGGTTTTAATGATATCATTAGTTTTAAGTATAGCATGGGTGTTAATATTAGATTTGTTGTAAGGATAGCATGGGTGTTAATGATAGCATTAGTTTTAATTATAAATGGGTGTTAATGATATAATTATTTTTAAGTATAGCATTGGTGTTAATGATAGCATTACTTTTAAGTATAGCATGGGTGTTAATGATAGCATTAGTTTTAAGTATAGCATGGGTGTTAATGATAGCATTAGTTTTAATATAGCATGGGTGTTAATGATAGCAGTAGTTTTAAGTATAGCATGGGTGTTAATGATAGCATTAGTTTTAAGTATAGCATGGGTGTTAATGATAGCATTAGTTTAAATTATAACATGGGTGTTAATGATAGCATTAGTTTTAAGTATAGCATGGGTGTTAATGATAGCATTAGTTTTAATTATAACATGGGTGTTAATGATAGCATTGGTTTTAAGTATAGCATGGGTGTTAATGATAGCATTAGTTTTAAGTATAGCATGGGTGTTAATGATAGCATTAGTTTTAAGTATAGCATGGATGTCAATTATAGCATTAGTTTTAAGTATAGCATGGGTGTTAATGATATTATTAGTTTTAAGTATAGCATGGGTGTTAATGATAGCATTAGTTTTAAGTATAGCATGGGTGTTAATGATAGCATTAGTTTAAATTATAACATGGGTGTTAATGATAGCATTGGTTTTAAGTATAGCATGGGTGTTAATGATAGCATTAGTTTTAAGTATAGCATGGGTGTTAATGATAGCATTAGTTTTAAGTATAGAATGGGTGTTAATGATAGCATTAGTTTTAAGTATAGCATGGGTGTTAATGATAGCATTAGTTTTAAGTATAGCATGGGTGTTAATGATAGCATTAGTTTTAAATATAGCATGGGTGTTAATGATAGTATTAGTTTTAAGTATAGCTGTGGTGTTAATGATAGCATTAGTTTTAAGCATAGCATGGGTGATAAGTATAGCATTAGTTTTAAATATAGCATGGGTGTTAATGATAGTATTAGTTTTAAGTATAGCATGGATGTTAATGATATCATTATTTTTAAGTATAGCATGGGTGTTAATGATAGCATTAGTGTTAAGTATAGCATGGGTGTTAATGATAGCATTAGTTTTAAGTATAACATGGGTGTTAATGATAGCATTAGTTTTAAGTATAGCATGGGTGTTAATGATAGCATTAGTTTTAATTATAACATGGGTGTTAATGATAGCATTGGTTTTAAGTATAGCATGGGTTTTAATGATATCATTAGTTTTAAGTATAGCATGGGTGTTAATATTAGATTTGTTGTAAGGATAGCATGGGTGTTAATGATAGCATTAGCTTTAGGTATAGCATGGGTGTAATGATAGCATTAGTTTTAAGTATAGCATGGATGTTAATAATAGCATTAGTTTAAATTATAACATGGGTGTTAATGATAGCATTAGTTTTAAGAATAGCATGGGTGATAAGTATAGCATTAGTTTTAAGTATAGCATGGGTGTTAATGATAGCATTAGTTTTAAGTATAGCATGGATGTTAATTATCGAATTAGTTTTAAGTATAGCATGGGTGTTAATGATAGCATTAGTTTTAAGTATAGCATGGGTGTTAATGATAGCTTTAGTTTTAAGTATAGCATGGGTGTTAATGATAGCATTAGTTTTAAATATAGCATAGGTGTTAATGATATCATTAATTTTATGTTTAGCATGGGTGTTAATGATAGCATTAGTTTTAAGGAAAGCATGGGTGATAAGTATAGCATTAGTTTTAAGTATAGCATGGGTGTTAATGATAGCATTAGTTTTAAGTATAGCATGGGTGTTAATGATAGCATTAGTTTAAATTATAACATGGGTGTTAATGATAGCATTAGTTTTAAGAATAGCATGGGTGATAAGTATAGCATTAGTTTTAAGTATAGCATGGGTGTTAATGATAGAATTAGTTTTAAGTATAGCATGGATGTTAATTATCGCATTAGTTTTAAGTATAGCATGGGTGTTAATGATAGCATTAGTTTTAAGTATAGCATGGGTGTTAATGATAGCATTAGTTTTAAGGAAAGCATGGGTGATAAGTATAGCATTAGTTTTAAGTATAGCATGGGTGTTAATAATAGCATTAGTTTTAAGTATAGCTTGGGTGTTAATGATAGCATTAGTTTTAAGTATATCATGGGTGTTAATGATAGCAATATTTTTAAGTATAGCATGGGTGTTAATGATAGCATTAGTTTTAAGTATAGCATGGGTGTTAATGATAGCATTAGTTTAAATTATAACATGGGTGTTAATGATAGCATTAGTTTTAAGAATAGCATGGGTGATAAGTATAGCATTAGTTTTAAGTATAGCATGGGTGTTAATGATAGCATTAGTTTTAAGTATAGCATGGATGTTAATTATCGCATTAGTTTTAAGTATAGCATGGGTGTTAATGATAGCATTAGTTTTAAGTATAGCATGGGTGTTAATGATAGCATTAGTTTTAAGGAAAGCATGGGTGATAAGTATAGCATTAGTTTTAAGTATAGCATGGGTGTTAATAATAGCATTAGTTTTAAGTATAGCATGGGTGTTAATGATAGCATTAGTTTTAAGTATATCATGGGTGTTAATGATAGCAATAGTTTTAAGTATAGCATGGGTGTTAATGATAGCATTAGTTTTAAGGAAAGCATGGGTGATAAGTATAGCATTAGTTTTAAGTATAGCATGGGTGTTACTAATAGCATTAGTTTTAAGTATAGCATGGGTGTTAATGATAGCATTAGTTTTAAGTATAGCATGGGTGTTAATGATAGCATTAGTTTTAATTATAACATGGGTGTTAATGATAGCATTGGTTTTAAGTATAGCAGGGGTTTTAATGATATCATTAGTTTTAAGTATAGCATGGGTGTTAATATTAGATTTGTTGTAAGGATAGCATGGGTGTTAATGATAGCATTAGTTTTAGGTATAGCATGGGTGTAATGATAGTATTAGTTTTAAGTATAGCATGGATGTTAATAATAGCATTAGTTTAAATTATAACATGGGTGTTAATGATAGCATTAGTTTTAAGTATAGCATGGATGTTAATAATAGCATTAGTTTAAATTGTAACATGGGTGTTAATGATAGCATTAGTTTTAAGAATAGCATGGGTGATAAGTATAGCATTAGTTTTAAGTATAGCATGGGTGTTAATGATAGCATTAGTTTTAAGTATAGCATGGATGTTAATTATCGCATTAGTTTTAAGTATAGCATGGGTGTTAATGATAGCATTAGTTTTAAGTATAGCATGGGTGTTAATGATAGCTTTAGTTTTAAGTATAGCATGGGTGTTAATGATAGCATTAGTTTTAAATATAGCATGGGTGTTAATGATATCATTAATTTTATGTTTAGCATGGGTGTTAATGATAGCATTAGTTTTAAGGAAAGCATGGGTGATAAGTATAGCATTAGTTTTAAGTATAGCATGGGTGTTAATGATAGCATTAGTTTTAAGTATAGCATGGGTGTTAATGATAGCATTAGTTTAAATTATAACATGGGTATTAATGATAGCATTAGTTTTAAGAATAGCATGGGTGATAAGTATAGCATTAGTTTTAAGTATAGCATGGGTGTTAATGATAGCATTAGTTTTAAGTATAGCATGGGTGTTAATGATAGCATTAGTTTTAAGGAAAGCATGGGTGATAAGTATAGCATTAGTTTTAAGTATAGCATAGGTGTTAATAATAGCATTAGTTTTAAGTATAGCATGGGTGTTAATGATAGCATTAGTTTTAAGTATAGCATGGGTGTTAATAATAGCATTAGTTTTAAGTATAGCATGGGTGTTAATGATAGCATTAGTTTTAAGTATAGCATGGGTGTTAATGGTAGCTTTAGTTTTAAGTATAGCATGGGTGTTAATGATAGCATTAGTTTTAAATATAGCATGGGTGTTAATGATATCATTAGTTTTAAGTATAGCATGGGTGTTAATGATAGCATTAGTTTTAAATATAGCATGGGTGTTAATGATATCATTAATTTTATGTTTAGCATGGGTGTTAATGATAGAATTAGTTTTAAGTATAGCATGGGTGTTAATGATAGTATTAGTTTTAAGTATAGCATGGATGTCAATTATAGCATTAGTTTTAAGTATAGCATGGGTGTTAATGATAGCATTAGTTTTAATTATAACATGGGTGTTAATGATAGCATTGGTTTTAAGTATAGCATGGGTGTTAATGATAGCATTAGTTTTAAGTATAGCATGGGTGTTAATGATAGCATTAGTTTTAATATAGCATGGGTGTTAATGATAGCATTAGTTTAAATTATAACATGGGTGTTAATGATAGCATTAGTTTTAAGTATAGCATGGGTGTTAATGATAGCATTAGTTTTAATTATAACATGGGTGTTAATGATAGCATTGGTTTTAAGTATAGCATGGGTGTTAATGATAGCATTAGTTTTAAGTATAGCATGGGTGTTAATGATAGCATTAGTTTTAAGTATAGAATGGGTGTTAATGATAGCATTAGTTTAAATTATAACATGGGTGTTAATGATAGCATTAGTTTTAAGAATAGAATGGGTGATAAGTATAGCATTAATTTTAAGTATAGCATGGGTGTTAATGATAGCAGTAGTTTTAAGTATAGCATGGATGTTAATTATAGCATTAGTTTTAAGTATATCATGGGTGTTAATGATAGCATTAGTTTTAAGTATAGCATGGGTGTTAATGATAGCATTAGTTTTAAGCATATCATGGGTGATAAGTATAGCATTAGTTTTAAGTATAGCATGGGTGTTAATGATAGCATTAGTTTTAAGTATAGCATGGGTGTTAATGATAGCATTAGTTTAAATTATAACATGGGTGTTAATGATAGCATTAGTTTTAAGTATAGCATGGGTGTTAATGATAGAATTAGTTTTAATTATAACATGGGTGTTAATGATAGCATTGGTTTTAAGTATAGCATGGGTGTTAATGATAGCATTAGTTTTAAGTATAGCATGGGTGTTAATGATAGCATTAGTTTTAAGTATAGCATGGATGTCAATTATAGCATTAGTTTTAAGTATAGCATGGGTGTTAATGATATTATTAGTTTTAATTATAGCATGGGTGTTAATGATAGCATTAGTTTTAAGTATAGCATGGGTGTTAATGATAGCATTAGTTTAAATTATAACATGGGTGTTAATGATAGCATTGGTTTTAAGTATAGCATGGGTGTTAATGATAGCATTAGTTTTAAGTATAGAATGGGTGTTAATGATAGCATTAGTTTTAAATATAGCATGGGTGTTAATGATAGTATTAGTTTTAAGTATAGTATGGGTATTAATGATAGCATTAGTTTTAAGTATATCATGGGTGTTAATGATAGCATTAGTTTTAAGTATAGCTTTGGTGATAATGATAGCACTAGTTTTAAGAATAGCATAGGTGATAATTATAGCATTAGTTTTAAATATAGCATGGGTGTTAATGATAGCATTAGTTTTAAGTATAGCATGGATGTTAATGATATCATTATTTTTAAGTATAGCATGGGTGTTAATGATAGCATTAGTTTAAATTATAACATGGGTGTTAATGATAGCATTAGTTTTAAGAATAGCATGGGTGATAAGTATAGCATTAGTTTTAAGTATAGCATGGGTGTTAATGATAGCATTAGTTTTAAGTATAGCATGGATGTTAATTATCGCATTAGTTTTAAGTATAGCATGGGTGTTAAGGATAGCATTAGTTTTAAGTATAGCATGGGTGTTAATGATAGCATTAGTTTTAAGGAAAGCATGGGTGATAAGTATAGCATTAGTTTTAAGTATAGCATGGGTGTTAATAATAGCATTAGTTTTAAGTATAGCATGGGTGTTAATGATAGCATTAGTTTTAATTATAAATGGGTGTTAATGATATAATTATTTTTAAGTATAGCATTGGTGTTAATGATAGCATTAGTTTTAAGTATAGCATGGGTGTTAATGATAGCATTAGTTTTAAGTATAGCATGGGTGTTAATGATAGCATTAGTTTTAATATAGCATGGGTGTTAATGATAGCATTAGTTTTAAGTATAGCATGGGTGTTAATGATAGCATTAGTTTTAAGTATAGCATGGGTGTTAATGATAGCATTAGTTTTAAGTATAGCATGGATGTCAATTATAGCATTAGTTTTAAGTATAGTATGGGTGTTAATGATATTATTGGTTTTAAGTATAGCATGGGTGTTAATGATAGCATTAGTTTTAAGTATAGCATGGGTGTTAATGATAGCATTAGTTTTAAGTATAGCATGGGTGTTAATGATAGCATTAGTTTAAATTATAACATGGGTGTTAATGATAGCATTGGTTTTAAGTATAGCATGGGTGTTAATGATAGCATTAGTTTTAAGTATAGCATGGGTGTTAATGATAGCATTAGTTTTAAGTATAGAATGGGTGTTAATGATAGCATTAGTTTTAAGTATAGCATGGGTGTTAATGATAGCATTAGTTTTAAGTATAGCATGGGTGTTAATGATAGCATTAGTTTTAAATATAGCATGGGTGTTAATGATAGTATTAGTTTTAAGTATAGTATGGGTATTAATGATAGAATTAGTTTTAAGTATATCATGGGTGTTAATGATAGCATTAGTTTTAAGTATAGCTGTGGTGTTAATGATAGCATTAGTTTTAAGCATAGCATGGGTGATAAGTATAGCATTAGTTTTAAATATAGCATGGGTGTTAATGATAGCATTAGTTTTAAGTATAGCATGGATGTTAATGATATCATTATTTTTAAGTATAGCATGGGTGTTAATGATAGCATTAGTGTTAAGTATAGCATGGGTGTTAATGATAGCATTAGTTTTAAGTATAGCATGGGTGTTAATGATAGCATTAGTTTTAAGTATAGCATGGGTGTTAATGATAGCATTAGTTTAAATTATAACATGGGTGTTAATGATAGCATTAGTTTTAAGTATAGCATGGGTGTTAATGATAGCATTAGTTTTAATTATAACATGGGTGTTAATGATAGCATTAGTTTTAAGTATAGCATGGGTTTTAATGATATCATTAGTTTTAAGTATAGCATGGGTGTTAATATTAGATTTGTTGTAAGGATAGCATGGGTGTTAATGATAGCATTAGTTTTAGGTATAGCATGGGTGTAATGATAGCATTAGTTTTAAGTATAGCATGGATGTTAATAATAGCATTAGTTTAAATTATAACATGGGTGTTAATGATAGCATTAGTTTTAAGAATAGCATGGGTGATAAGTATAGCATTAGTTTTAAGTATAGCATGGGTGTTAATGATAGCATTAGTTTTAAGTATAGCATGGATGTTAATTATCGCATTAGTTTTAAGTATAGCATGGGTGTTAATGATAGCATTAGTTTTAAGTATAGCATGGGTGTTAATGATAGCTTTAGTTTTAAGTATAGCATGGGTGTTAATGATAGCATTAGTTTTAAATATAGCATGGGTGTTAATGATATCATTAGTTTTAAGTATAGCATGGGTGTTAATGATAGCATTAGTTTTAAGGAAAGCATGGGTGATAAGTATAGCATTAGTTTTAAGTATAGCATGGGTGTTAATAATAGCATTAGTTTTAAGTATAGCATGTGTGTTAATGATAGCATTAGTTTTAAGTATATCATGGGTGTTAATGATAGCAATAGTTTTAAGTATAGCATGTGTGTTAATGATAGCATTAGTTTTAAGGAAAGCATGGGTGATAAGTATAGCATTAGTTTTAAGTATAGCATGGGTGTTAATAATAGCATTAGTTTTAAGTATAGCATGGGTGTTAATGATAGCATTAGTTTTAAGTATAGCATGGGTGTTAATGATAACATTAGTTTTAATTATAACATGGGTGTTAATGATAGCATTGGTTTTAAGTATAGCATGGGTTTTAATGATATCATTAGTTTTAAGTATAGCATGGGTGTTAATATTAGATTTGTTGTAAGGATAGCATGGGTGTTAATGATAGCATTAGTTTTAGGTATAGCATGGGTGTAATGATAGCATTAGTTTTAGGTATAGCATGGATGTTAATAATAGCATTAGTTTAAATTATAACATGGGTGTTAATGATAGCATTAGTTTTAAGAATAGCATGGGTGATAAGTATAGCATTAGTTTTAAGTATAGCATGGGTGTTAATGATAGCATTAGTTTTAAGTATAGCATGGATGTTAATTATCGCATTAGTTTTAAGTATAGCATGGGTGTTAATGATAGCATTAGTTTTAAGTATAGCATGGGTGTTAATGATAGCTTTAGTTTTAAGTATAGCATGGGTGTTAATGATAGCATTAGTTTTAAATATAGCATGGGTGTTAATGATATCATTAGTTTTAAGAATAGCATGGGTGATAAGTATAGCATTAGTTTTAAGTATAGCATGGGTGTTAATGATAGCATTAGTTTTAAGTATAGCATGGATGTTAATTATCGCATTAGTTTTAAGTATAGCATGGGTGTTAATGATAGCATTAGTTTTAAGAATAGCATGGGTGATAAGTATAGCATTAGTTTTAAGTATAGCATGGGTGTTAATGATAGCATTAGTTTTAAGTATAGCATGGATGTTAATTATCGCATTAGTTTTAAGTATAGCATGGGTGTTAATGATAGCATTAGTTTTAAGTATTTCATGGGTGTTAATGATAGCAATAGTTTTAAGTATAGCATGGGTGTTAATGATAGCATTAGTTTTAAGGAAAGCATGGGTGATAAGTATAGCATTAGTTTTAAGTATAGCATGGGTGTTAATAATAGCATTAGTTTTAAGTATATCATGGGTGTTAATGATAGCATTAGTTTTAAGTATAGCATGGGTGTTAATGATAGCATTAGTTTTAATTATAACATGGGTGTTAATGATAGCATTGGTTTTAAGTATAGCATGGGTTTTAATGATATCATTAGTTTTAAGTATAGCATGGGTGTTAATATTAGATTTGTTGTAAGGATAGCATGGGTGTTAATGATAGCATTAGTTTTAGGTATAGCATGGGTGTAATGATAGCATTAGTTTTAAGTATAACGTGGTTGATAATGATAGCATTAGTTTTAAGTATAGCATGGGTGTTAATGATAGCTTTAGTTTTAAGTATAGCATGGGTGTTAATGATAGCATTAGTTTAAATTATAACATGGGTGTTAATGATAGCATTAGTTTTAAGTATAGCATGGGTGTTAATGATAGCATTAGTTTTAAGAATAGCATGGGTGATAAGTATAGCATTAGTTTTAAGTATAGCATGGGTGTTAATGATAGCATTAGTTTTAAGAATAGCATGGGTGATAAGTATAGCATTAGTTTTAAGTATAGCATGGGTGTTAATGATAGCATTAGTTTTAAGTATAGCATGGATGTTAATTATCGCATTAGTTTTAAGTATAGCATGGGTGTTAATGATAGCATTAGTTTTAAGGAAAGCATGGGTGATAAGTATAGCAATAGTTTTAAGTATAGCATGGGTGTTAATGATAGCATTAGTTTTAAGTATAGCATGGATGTTAATTATCGCATTAGTTTTAACTATAGCATGGGTGTTAATGATAGTATTAGTTTTAAGTATAGCATGGGTGTTAATGATAGCATTAGTTTTAAGGAAAGCATGGGTGATAAGTATAGCATTAGTTTTAAGTATAGCATGGGTGTTAATAATAGCATTATTTTTAAGTATAGCATGGGTGTTAATGATAGCATTAGTTTTAAGTATAGCATGGGTGTTAATGATAGCATTAGTTTTAATTATAACATGGGTGTTAATGATAGCATTAGATTTAAGTATAGCATGGGTGTTAATGATAGCATTAGTTTTAAGTATAGCATGGGTGTTAATGATAGCATTAGTTTAAATTATAACATGGGTGTTAATGATAGCATTAGTTTTAAGTATAGCATGGGTGTTAATGATAGCATTAGTTTTAATTATAACATGGGTGTTAATGATAGCATTGGTTTTAAGTATAGCATGGGTTTTAATGATATCATTAGTTTTAAGTATAGCATGGGTGTTAATATTAGATTTGTTGTAAGGATAGCATGGGTGTTAATGATAGCATTAGTTTTAGGTATAGCATGGGTGTAATGATAGCATTAGTTTTAAGTATAACGTGGTTGATAATGATAGCATTAGTTTTAAGTATAGCATGGGTGTTAATGATAGCTTTAGTTTTAAGTATAGCAATGGTGTTAATGATAGCATTAGTTTAAATTATAACATGGGTGTTAATGATAGCATTAGTTTTAAGTATAGCATGGGTGTTAATGATAGCATTAGTTTTAAGAATAGCATGGGTGATAAGTATAGCATTAGTTTTAAGTATAGCATGGGTGTTAATGATAGCATTAGTTTTAAGAATAGCATGGGTGATAAGTATAGCATTAGTTTTAAGTATAGCATGGGTGTTAATGATAGCATTAGTTTTAAGTATAGCATGGATGTTAATTATCGCATTAGTTTTAAGTATAGCATGGGTGTTAATGATAGCATTAGTTTTAAGGAAAGCATGGGTAATAAGTATAGCAATAGTTTTAAGTATAGCATGGGTGTTAATGATAGCATTAGTTTTAAGTATAGCATGGAGGTTAATTATCGCATTAGTTTTAAGTATAGCATGGGTGTTAATGATAGTATTAGTTTTAAGTATAGAATGGGTGTTAATGATAGCATTAGTTTTAAGGAAAGCATGGGTGATAAGTATAGCATTAGTTTTAAGTATAGCATGGGTGTTAATAATAGCATTAGTTTTAAGTATAGCATGGGTGTTAATGATAGCATTAGTTTTAAGTATAGCATGGGTGTTAATGATAGCATTAGTTTTAATTATAACATGGGTGTTAATGATAGCATTAGTTTTAAGTATAGCATGGGTGTTAATGATAGCATTAGTTTTAAGTATAGCATGGGTGTTAATGATAGCATTAGTTTAAATTATAACATGGGTGTTAATGATAGCATTAGTTTTAAGTATAGCATGGGTGTTAATGATAGCATTAGTTTTAATTATAACATGGGTGTTAATGATAGCATTGGTTTTAAGTATAGCATGGGTTTTAATGATATCATTAGTTTTAAGTATAGCATGGGTGTTAATATTAGATTTGTTGTAAGGATAGCATGGGTGTTAATGATAGCATTAGTTTTAATTATAAATGGGTGTTAATGATATAATTATTTTTAAGTATAGCATTGGTGTTAATGATAGCATTAGTTTTAAGTATAGCATGGGTGTTAATGATAGCATTAGTTTTAAGTATAGCATGGGTGTTAATGATAGCATTAGTTTTAATATAGCATGGGTGTTAATGATAGCATTAGTTTTAAGTATAGCATGGGTGTTAATGATAGCATTAGTTTTAAGTATAGCATGGGTGTTAATGATAGCATTAGTTTAAATTATAACATGGGTGTTAATGATAGCATTAGTTTTAAGTATAGCATGGGTGTTAATGATAGCATTAGTTTTAATTATAACATGGGTGTTAATGATAGCATTGGTTTTAAGTATAGCATGGGTGTTAATGATAGCATTAGTTTTAAGTATAGCATGGGTGTTAATGATAGCATTAGTTTTAAGTATAGCATGGATGTCAATTATAGCATTAGTTTTAAGTATAGCATGGGTGTTAATGATATTATTAGTTTTAAGTATAGCATGGGTGTTAATGATAGCATTAGTTTTAAGTATAGCATGGGTGTTAATGATAGCATTAGTTTAAATTATAACATGGGTGTTAATGATAGCATTGGTTTTAAGTATAGCATGGATGTTAATGATAGCATTAGTTTTAAGTATAGCATGGGTGTTAATGATAGCATTAGTTTAAATTATAACATGGGTGTTAATGATAGCATTAGTTTTAAGTATAGCATGGGTGTTAATGATAGCATTAGTTTTAATTATAACATGGGTGTTAATGATAGCATTGGTTTTAAGTATAGCATGGGTGTTAATGATAGCATTAGTTTTAAGTATAGCATGGGTGTTAATGATAGCATTAGTTTTAAGTATAGCATGGATGTCAATTATAGCATTAGTTTTAAGTATAGCATGGATGTTAATGATATTATTAGTTTTAAGTATAGCATGGGTGTTAATGATAGCATTAGTTTTAAGTATAGCATGGGTGTTAATGATAGCATTAGTTTAAATTATAACATGGGTGTTAATGATAGCATTAGTTTTAAGTATAGCATGGGTGTTAATGATATTATTAGTTTTAAGTATAGCATGGGTGTTAATGATAGCATTAGTTTTAAGGATAGCATGGGAGATAAGTATAGCATTAGTTTTAAGTATAGCATGGGTGTTAATGATAGCATTAGTTTTAAGTATAGCATGGGTGTTAATGATAGTATTAGTTTTAAGTATAGCATGGGTGTTAATGATAGCATTAGTTTTAAGGAAAGCATGGGTGATAAGTATAGCATTAGTTTTAAGTATGGGTGTTAATTATCGCATTAGTTTTAAGTATAGCATGGGTGTTAATGATAGCATTAGTTTTAAGTATAGCATGGGTGTTAATGATAGCATTAGTTTTAATTATAACATGGGTGTTAATGATAGCATTGGTTTTAAGTATAGCATGGGTTTTAATGATATCATTAGTTTTAAGTATAGCATGGGTGTTAATATTAGATTTGTTGTAAGGATAGCATGGGTGTTAATGATAGCATTAGTTTTAGGTATAGCATGGGTGTAATGATAGCATTAGTTTTAGGTATAGCATGGATGTTAATAATAGCATTAGTTTAAATTATAACATGGGTGTTAATGATAGCATTAGTTTTAAGAATAGCATGGGTGATAAGTATAGCATTAGTTTTAAGTATAGCATGGGTGTTAATGATAGCATTAGTTTTAAGTATAGCATGGATGTTAATTATCGCATTAGTTTTAAGTATAGCATGGGTGTTAATGATAGCATTAGTTTTAAGTATAGCATGGGTGTTAATGATAGCTTTAGTTTTAAGTATAGCATGGGTGTTAATGATAGCATTAGTTTTAAATATAGCATGGGTGTTAATGATATCATTAGTTTTAAGAATAGCATGGGTGATAAGTATAGCATTAGTTTTAAGTATAGCATGGGTGTTAATGATAGCATTAGTTTTAAGTATAGCATGGATGTTAATTATCGCATTAGTTTTAAGTATAGCATGGGTGTTAATGATAGCATTAGTTTTAAGAATAGCATGGGTGATAAGTATAGCATTAGTTTTAAGTATAGCATGGGTGTTAATGATAGCATTAGTTTTAAGTATAGCATGGATGTTAATTATCGCATTAGTTTTAAGTATAGCATGGGTGTTAATGATAGCATTAGTTTTAAGTATTTCATGGGTGTTAATGATAGCAATAGTTTTAAGTATAGCATGGGTGTTAATGATAGCATTAGTTTTAAGGAAAGCATGGGTGATAAGTATAGCATTAGTTTTAAGTATAGCATGGGTGTTAATAATAGCATTAGTTTTAAGTATATCATGGGTGTTAATGATAGCATTAGTTTTAAGTATAGCATGGGTGTTAATGATAGCATTAGTTTTAATTATAACATGGGTGTTAATGATAGCATTGGTTTTAAGTATAGCATGGGTTTTAATGATATCATTAGTTTTAAGTATAGCATGGGTGTTAATATTAGATTTGTTGTAAGGATAGCATGGGTGTTAATGATAGCATTAGTTTTAGGTATAGCATGGGTGTAATGATAGCATTAGTTTTAAGTATAACGTGGTTGATAATGATAGCATTAGTTTTAAGTATAGCATGGGTGTTAATGATAGCTTTAGTTTTAAGTATAGCATGGGTGTTAATGATAGCATTAGTTTAAATTATAACATGGGTGTTAATGATAGCATTAGTTTTAAGTATAGCATGGGTGTTAATGATAGCATTAGTTTTAAGAATAGCATGGGTGATAAGTATAGCATTAGTTTTAAGTATAGCATGGGTGTTAATGATAGCATTAGTTTTAAGAATAGCATGGGTGATAAGTATAGCATTAGTTTTAAGTATAGCATGGGTGTTAATGATAGCATTAGTTTTAAGTATAGCATGGATGTTAATTATCGCATTAGTTTTAAGTATAGCATGGGTGTTAATGATAGCATTAGTTTTAAGGAAAGCATGGGTGATAAGTATAGCAATAGTTTTAAGTATAGCATGGGTGTTAATGATAGCATTAGTTTTAAGTATAGCATGGATGTTAATTATCGCATTAGTTTTAACTATAGCATGGGTGTTAATGATAGTATTAGTTTTAAGTATAGCATGGGTGTTAATGATAGCATTAGTTTTAAGGAAAGCATGGGTGATAAGTATAGCATTAGTTTTAAGTATAGCATGGGTGTTAATAATAGCATTATTTTTAAGTATAGCATGGGTGTTAATGATAGCATTAGTTTTAAGTATAGCATGGGTGTTAATGATAGCATTAGTTTTAATTATAACATGGGTGTTAATGATAGCATTAGATTTAAGTATAGCATGGGTGTTAATGATAGCATTAGTTTTAAGTATAGCATGGGTGTTAATGATAGCATTAGTTTAAATTATAACATGGGTGTTAATGATAGCATTAGTTTTAAGTATAGCATGGGTGTTAATGATAGCATTAGTTTTAATTATAACATGGGTGTTAATGATAGCATTGGTTTTAAGTATAGCATGGGTTTTAATGATATCATTAGTTTTAAGTATAGCATGGGTGTTAATATTAGATTTGTTGTAAGGATAGCATGGGTGTTAATGATAGCATTAGTTTTAATTATAAATGGGTGTTAATGATATAATTATTTTTAAGTATAGCATTGGTGTTAATGATAGCATTAGTTTTAAGTATAGCATGGGTGTTAATGATAGCATTAGTTTTAAGTATAGCATGGGTGTTAATGATAGCATTAGTTTTAATATAGCATGGGTGTTAATGATAGCATTAGTTTTAAGTATAGCATGGGTGTTAATGATAGCATTAGTTTTAAGTATAGCATGGGTGTTAATGATAGCATTAGTTTAAATTATAACATGGGTGTTAATGATAGCATTAGTTTTAAGTATAGCATGGGTGTTAATGATAGCATTAGTTTTAATTATAACATGGGTGTTAATGATAGCATTGGTTTTAAGTATAGCATGGGTGTTAATGATAGCATTAGTTTTAAGTATAGCATGGGTGTTAATGATAGCATTAGTTTTAAGTATAGCATGGATGTCAATTATAGAATTAGTTTTAAGTATAGCATGGATGTTAATGATATTATTAGTTTTAAGTATAGCATGGGTGTTAATGATAGCATTAGTTTTAAGTATAGCATGGGTGTTAATGATAACATTAGTTTAAATTATAACATGGGTGTTAATGATAGCATTGGTTTTAAGTATAGCATGGGTTTTAATGATATCATTAGTTTTAAGTATAGTATGGGTGTTAATATTAGATTTGTTGTAAGGATAGCATGGGTGTTAATGATAGCATTAGTTTTAGGTATAGCATGGGTGTAATGATAGCATTAGTTTTAAGTATAACGTGGTTGATAATGATAGCATTAGTTTTAAGTATAGCATGGGTGTTAATGATAGCTTTAGTTTTAAGTATAGCAATGGTGTTAATGATAGCATTAGTTTAAATTATAACATGGGTGTTAATGATAGCATTAGTTTTAAGTATAGCATGGGTGTTAATGATAGCATTAGTTTTAAGAATAGCATGGGTGATAAGTATAGCATTAGTTTTAAGTATAGCATGGGTGTTAATGATAGCATTAGTTTTAAGAATAGCATGGGTGATAAGTATAGCATTAGTTTTAAGTATAGCATGGGTGTTAATGATAGCATTAGTTTTAAGTATAGCATGGATGTTAATTATCGCATTAGTTTTAAGTATAGCATGGGTGTTAATGATAGCATTAGTTTTAAGGAAAGCATGGGTGATAAGTATAGCAATAGTTTTAAGTATAGCATGGGTGTTAATGATAGCATTAGTTTTAAGTATAGCATGGAGGTTAATTATCGCATTAGTTTTAAGTATAGCATGGGTGTTAATGATAGTATTAGTTTTAAGTATAGAATGGGTGTTAATGATAGCATTAGTTTTAAGGAAAGCATGGGTGATAAGTATAGCATTAGTTTTAAGTATAGCATGGGTGTTAATAATAGCATTAGTTTTAAGTATAGCATGGGTGTTAATGATAGCATTAGTTTTAAGTATAGCATGGGTGTTAATGATAGCATTAGTTTTAATTATAACATGGGTGTTAATGATAGCATTAGTTTTAAGTATAGCATGGGTGTTAATGATAGCATTAGTTTTAAGTATAGCATGGGTGTTAATGATAGCATTAGTTTAAATTATAACATGGGTGTTAATGATAGCATTAGTTTTAAGTATAGCATGGGTGTTAATGATAGCATTAGTTTTAATTATAACATGGGTGTTAATGATAGCATTGGTTTTAAGTATAGCATGGGTTTTAATGATATCATTAGTTTTAAGTATAGCATGGGTGTTAATATTAGATTTGTTGTAAGGATAGCATGGGTGTTAATGATAGCATTAGTTTTAATTATAAATGGGTGTTAATGATATAATTATTTTTAAGTATAGCATTGGTGTTAATGATAGCATTAGTTTTAAGTATAGCATGGGTGTTAATGATAGCATTAGTTTTAAGTATAGCATGGGTGTTAATGATAGCATTAGTTTTAATATAGCATGGGTGTTAATGATAGCATTAGTTTTAAGTATAGCATGGGTGTTAATGATAGCATTAGTTTTAAGTATAGCATGGGTGTTAATGATAGCATTAGTTTAAATTATAACATGGGTGTTAATGATAGCATTAGTTTTAAGTATAGCATGGGTGTTAATGATAGCATTAGTTTTAATTATAACATGGGTGTTAATGATAGCATTGGTTTTAAGTATAGCATGGGTGTTAATGATAGCATTAGTTTTAAGTATAGCATGGGTGTTAATGATAGCATTAGTTTTAAGTATAGCATGGATGTCAATTATAGCATTAGTTTTAAGTATAGCATGGGTGTTAATGATATTATTAGTTTTAAGTATAGCATGGGTGTTAATGATAGCATTAGTTTTAAGTATAGCATGGGTGTTAATGATAGCATTAGTTTAAATTATAACATGGGTGTTAATGATAGCATTGGTTTTAAGTATAGCATGGATGTTAATGATAGCATTAGTTTTAAGTATAGCATGGGTGTTAATGATAGCATTAGTTTAAATTATAACATGGGTGTTAATGATAGCATTAGTTTTAAGTATAGCATGGGTGTTAATGATAGCATTAGTTTTAAGAATAGCATGGGTGATAAGTATAGCATTAGTTTTAAGTATAGCATGGGTGTTAATGATAGCATTAGTTTTAAGAATAGCATGGGTGATAAGTATAGCATTAGTTTTAAGTATAGCATGGGTGTTAATGATAGCATTAGTTTTAAGTATAGCATGGATGTTAATTATCGCATTAGTTTTAAGTATAGCATGGGTGTTAATGATAGCATTAGTTTTAAGGAAAGCATGGGTGATAAGTATAGCAATAGTTTTAAGTATAGCATGGGTGTTAATGATAGCATTAGTTTTAAGTATAGCATGGAGGTTAATTATCGCATTAGTTTTAAGTATAGCATGGGTGTTAATGATAGTATTAGTTTTAAGTATAGAATGGGTGTTAATGATAGCATTAGTTTTAAGGAAAGCATGGGTGATAAGTATAGCATTAGTTTTAAGTATAGCATGGGTGTTAATAATAGCATTAGTTTTAAGTATAGCATGGGTGTTAATGATAGCATTAGTTTTAAGTATAGCATGGGTGTTAATGATAGCATTAGTTTTAATTATAACATGGGTGTTAATGATAGCATTAGTTTTAAGTATAGCATGGGTGTTAATGATAGCATTAGTTTTAAGTATAGCATGGGTGTTAATGATAGCATTAGTTTAAATTATAACATGGGTGTTAATGATAGCATTAGTTTTAAGTATAGCATGGGTGTTAATGATAGCATTAGTTTTAATTATAACATGGGTGTTAATGATAGTATTGGTTTTAAGTATAGCATGGGTTTTAATGATATCATTAGTTTTAAGTATAGCATGGGTGTTAATATTAGATTTGTTGTAAGGATAGCATGGGTGTTAATGATAGCATTAGTTTTAATTATAAATGGGTGTTAATGATATAATTATTTTTAAGTATAGCATTGGTGTTAATGATAGCATTAGTTTTAAGTATAGCATGGGTGTTAATGATAGCATTAGTTTTAAGTATAGCATGGGTGTTAATGATAGCATTAGTTTTAATATAGCATGGGTGTTAATGATAGCATTAGTTTTAAGTATAGCATGGGTGTTAATGATAGCATTAGTTTTAAGTATAGCATGGGTGTTAATGATAGCATTAGTTTAAATTATAACATGGGTGTTAATGATAGCATTAGTTTTAAGTATAGCATGGGTGTTAATGATAGCATTAGTTTTAATTATAACATGGGTGTTAATGATAGCATTGGTTTTAAGTATAGCATGGGTGTTAATGATAGCATTAGTTTTAAGTATAGCATGGGTGTTAATGATAGCATTAGTTTTAAGTATAGCATGGATGTCAATTATAGCATTAGTTTTAAGTATAGCATGGGTGTTAATGATATTATTAGTTTTAAGTATAGCATGGGTGTTAATGATAGCATTAGTTTTAAGTATAGCATGGGTGTTAATGATAGCATTAGTTTAAATTATAACATGGGTGTTAATGATAGCATTGGTTTTAAGTATAGCATGGATGTTAATGATAGCATTAGTTTTAAGTATAGCATGGGTGTTAATGATAGCATTAGTTTAAATTATAACATGGGTGTTAATGATAGCATTAGTTTTAAGTATAGCATGGGTGTTAATGATAGCATTAGTTTTAATTATAACATGGGTGTTAATGATAGCATTGGTTTTAAGTATAGCATGGGTGTTAATGATAGCATTAGTTTTAAGTATAGCATGGGTGTTAATGATAGCATTAGTTTTAAGTATAGCATGGATGTCAATTATAGCATTAGTTTTAAGTATAGCATGGATGTTAATGATATTATTAGTTTTAAGTATAGCATGGGTGTTAATGATAGCATTAGTTTTAAGTATAGCATGGGTGTTAATGATAGCATTAGTTTAAATTATAACATGGGTGTTAATGATAGCATTAGTTTTAAGTATAGCATGGGTGTTAATGATATTATTAGTTTTAAGTATAGCATGGGTGTTAATGATAGCATTAGTTTTAAGTATAGCATGGATGTTAATTATCGCATTAGTTTTAAGTATAGCATGGGTGTTAATGATAGCATTAGTTTTAAGTATAGCATGGGTGTTAATGATAGCTTTAGTTTTAAGTATAGCATGGGTGTTAATGATAGCATTAGTTTTAAATATAGCATGGGTGTTAATGATATCATTAATTTTATGTTTAGCATGGGTGTTAATGATAGCATTAGTTTTAAGGAAAGCATGGGTGATAAGTATAGCATTAGTTTTAAGTATAGCATGGGTGTTAATGATAGCATTAGTTTTAAGTATAGCATGGGTGTTAATGATAGCATTAGTTTAAATTATAACATGGGTGTTAATGATAGCATTAGTTTTAAGAATAGCATGGGTGATAAGTATAGCATTAGTTTTAAGTATAGCATGGGTGTTAATGATAGCATTAGTTTTAAGTATAGCATGGATGTTAATTATCGCATTAGTTTTAAGTATAGCATGGGTGTTAATGATAGCATTAGTTTTAAGTATATCATGGGTGTTAATGATAGCAATAGTTTTAAGTATAGCATGGGTGTTAATGATAGCATTAGTTTTAAGGAAAGCATGGGTGATAAGTATAGCATTAGTTTTAAGTATAGCATGGGTGTTAATAATAGCATTAGTTTTAAGTATAGCATGGGTGTTAATGATAGCATTAGTTTTAAGTATAGCATGGGTGTTAATGATAGCATTAGTTTTAATTATAACATGGGTGTTAATGATAGCATTGGTTTTAAGTATATCATGGGTTTTAATGATATCATTAGTTTTAAGTATAGCATGGGTGTTAATATTAGATTTGTTGTAAGGATAGCATGGGTGTTAATGATAGCATTAGTTTTAGGTATAGCATGGGTGTAATGATAGCATTAGTTTTAAGTATAACGTGGTTGATAATGATAGCATTAGTTTTAAGTATAGCATGGGTGTTAATGATAGCTTTAGTTTTAAGTATAGCATGGGTGTTAATGATAGCATTAGTTTAAATTATAACATGGGTGTTAATGATAGCATTAGTTTTAAGTATAGCATGGGTGTTAATGATAGCATTAGTTTTAAGAATAGCATGGGTGATAAGTATAGCATTAGTTTTAAGTATAGCATGGGTGTTAATGATAGCATTAGTTTTAAGAATAGCATGGGTGATAAGTATAGCATTAGTTTTAAGTATAGCATGGGTGTTAATGATAGCATTAGTTTTAAGTATAGCATGGATGTTAATTATCGCATTAGTTTTAAGTATAGCATGGGTGTTAATGATAGCATTAGTTTTAAGGAAAGCATGGGTGATAAGTATAGCAATAGTTTTAAGTATAGCATGGGTGTTAATGATAGCATTAGTTTTAAGTATAGCATGGATGTTAATTATCGCATTAGTTTTAACTATAGCATGGGTGTTAATGATAGTATTAGTTTTAAGTATAGCATGGGTGTTAATGATAGCATTAGTTTTAAGGAAAGCATGGGTGATAAGTATAGCATTAGTTTTAAGTATAGCATTGGTGTTAATAATAGCATTATTTTTAAGTATAGCATGGGTGTTAATGATAGCATTAGTTTTAAGTATAGCATGGGTGTTAATGATAGCATTAGTTTTAATTATAACATGGGTGTTAATGATAGCATTAGATTTAAGTATAGCATGGGTGTTAATGATAGCATTAGTTTTAAGTATAGCATGGGTGTTAATGATAGCATTAGTTTAAATTATAACATGGGTGTTAATGATAGCATTAGTTTTAAGTATAGCATGGGTGTTAATGATAGCATTAGTTTTAATTATAACATGGGTGTTAATGATAGCATTGGTTTTAAGTATAGCATGGGTTTTAATGATATCATTAGTTTTAAGTATAGCATGGGTGTTAATATTAGATTTGTTGTAAGGATAGCATGGGTGTTAATGATAGCATTAGTTTTAATTATAAATGGGTGTTAATGATATAATTATTTTTAAGTATAGCATTGGTGTTAATGATAGCATTAGTTTTAAGTATAGCATGGGTGTTAATGATAGCATTAGTTTTAAGTATAGCATGGGTGTTAATGATAGCATTAGTTTTAATATAGCATGGGTGTTAATGATAGCATTAGTTTTAAGTATAGCATGGGTGTTAATGATAGCATTAGTTTTAAGTATAGCATGGGTGTTAATGATAGCATTAGTTTAAATTATAACATGGGTGTTAATGATAGCATTAGTTTTAAGTATAGCATGGGTGTTAATGATAGCATTAGTTTTAATTATAACATGGGTGTTAATGATAGCATTGGTTTTAAGTATAGCATGGGTGTTAATGATAGCATTAGTTTTAAGTATAGCATGGGTGTTAATGATAGCATTAGTTTTAAGTATAGCATGGATGTCAATTATAGCATTAGTTTTAAGTATAGCATGGATGTTAATGATATTATTAGTTTTAAGTATAGCATGGGTGTTAATGATAGCATTAGTTTTAAGTATAGCATGGGTGTTAATGATAACATTAGTTTAAATTATAACATGGGTGTTAATGATAGCATTGGTTTTAAGTATAGCATGGGTTTTAATGATATCATTAGTTTTAAGTATAGTATGGGTGTTAATATTAGATTTGTTGTAAGGATAGCATGGGTGTTAATGATAGCATTAGTTTTAGGTATAGCATGGGTGTAATGATAGCATTAGTTTTAAGTATAACGTGGTTGATAATGATAGCATTAGTTTTAAGTATAGCATGGGTGTTAATGATAGCTTTAGTTTTAAGTATAGCAATGGTGTTAATGATAGCATTAGTTTAAATTATAACATGGGTGTTAATGATAGCATTAGTTTTAAGTATAGCATGGGTGTTAATGATAGCATTAGTTTTAAGAATAGCATGGGTGATAAGTATAGCATTAGTTTTAAGTATAGCATGGGTGTTAATGATAGCATTAGTTTTAAGAATAGCATGGGTGATAAGTATAGCATTAGTTTTAAGTATAGCATGGGTGTTAATGATAGCATTAGTTTTAAGTATAGCATGGATGTTAATTATCGCATTAGTTTTAAGTATAGCATGGGTGTTAATGATAGCATTAGTTTTAAGGAAAGCATGGGTGATAAGTATAGCAATAGTTTTAAGGAAAGCATGGGTGATAAGTATAGAATTAGTTTTAAGTATAGCATGGGTGTTAATAATAGCATTAGTTTTAAGTATAGCATGGGTGTTAATGATAGCATTAGTTTTAATTATAACATGGGTGTTAATGATAGCATTAGTTTTAAGTATAGCATGGGTGTTAATGATAGCATTAGTTTTAATTATAACATGGGTGTTAATGATAGCATTGGTTTTAAGTATAGCATGGGTTTTAATGATATCATTAGTTTTAAGTATAGCATGGGTGTTAATATTAGATTTGTTGTAAGGATAGCATGGGTGTTAATGATAGCTTTAGTTTTAAGTATAGCATGGGTGTTAATGATAGCATTAGTTTAAATTATAACATGGGTGTTAATGATAGCATTAGTTTTAAGTATAGCATGGGTGTTAATGATAGCATTAGTTTTAATATAGCATGGGTGTTAATGATAGCATTAGTTTTA
Organism: Osedax fenrisi; assembly: GCA_964019155.1. NCBI lineage: Eukaryota > Metazoa > Annelida > Polychaeta > Sabellida > Siboglinidae > Osedax > Osedax fenrisi. The sequence continues at coordinate 192,936 of CAXHSG010000088.1, forward strand.
AGTATAGAATGGGTGTTAATGATAGCATTAGTTTTAAGTATAGCATGGGTGTTAATGATAGCATTAGTTTTAAGTATAGCATGGGTGTTAATGATAGCATTAGTTTAAATTATAACATGGGTGTTAATGATAGCATTAGTTTTAAGTATAGCATGGGTGTTAATGATAGCATTAGTTTTAATTATAACATGGGTGTTAATGATAGCATTGGTTTTAAGTATAGCATGGGTGTTAATGATAGCATTAGTTTTAAGTATAGCATGGGTGTTAATGATAGCATTAGTTTTAAGTATAGCATGGATGTCAATTATAGCATTAGTTTTAAGTATAGCATGGGTGTTAATGATATTATTAGTTTTAAGTATAGCATGGGTGTTAATGATAGCATTAGTTTTAAGTATAGCATGGGTGTTAATGATAGCATTAGTTTAAATTATAACATGGGTGTTAATGATAGCATTGGTTTTAAGTATAGCATGGATGTTAATGATAGCATTAGTTTTAAGTATAGCATGGGTGTTAATGATAGCATTAGTTTAAATTATAACATGGGTGTTAATGATAGCATTAGTTTTAAGTATAGCATGGGTGTTAATGATAGCATTAGTTTTAATTATAACATGGGTGTTAATGATAGCATTGGTTTTAAGTATAGCATGGGTGTTAATGATAGCATTAGTTTTAAGTATAGCATGGGTGTTAATGATAGCATTAGTTTTAAGTATAGCATGGATGTCAATTATAGCATTAGTTTTAATTATAACATGGGTGTTAATGATAGCATTGGTTTTAAGTATAGCATGGGTGTTAATGATAGCATTAGTTTTAAGTATAGCATGGGTGTTAATGATAGCATTAGTTTTAAGTATAGCATGGATGTCAATTATAGCATTAGTTTTAAGTATAGCATGGATGTTAATGATATTATTAGTTTTAAGTATAGCATGGGTGTTAATGATAGCATTAGTTTTAAGTATAGCATGGGTGTTAATGATAACATTAGTTTAAATTATAACATGGGTGTTAATGATAGCATTGGTTTTAAGTATAGCATGGGTTTTAATGATATCATTAGTTTTAAGTATAGTATGGGTGTTAATATTAGATTTGTTGTAAGGATAGCATGGGTGTTAATGATAGCATTAGTTTTAGGTATAGCATGGGTGTAATGATAGCATTAGTTTTAAGTATAACGTGGTTGATAATGATAGCATTAGTTTTAAGTATAGCATGGGTGTTAATGATAGCTTTAGTTTTAAGTATAGCAATGGTGTTAATGATAGCATTAGTTTAAATTATAACATGGGTGTTAATGATAGCATTAGTTTTAAGTATAGCATGGGTGTTAATGATAGCATTAGTTTTAAGAATAGCATGGGTGATAAGTATAGCATTAGTTTTAAGTATAGCATGGGTGTTAATGATAGCATTAGTTTTAAGAATAGCATGGGTGATAAGTATAGCATTAGTTTTAAGTATAGCATGGGTGTTAATGATAGCATTAGTTTTAAGTATAGCATGGATGTTAATTATCGCATTAGTTTTAAGTATAGCATGGGTGTTAATGATAGCATTAGTTTTAAGGAAAGCATGGGTGATAAGTATAGCAATAGTTTTAAGGAAAGCATGGGTGATAAGTATAGAATTAGTTTTAAGTATAGCATGGGTGTTAATAATAGCATTAGTTTTAAGTATAGCATGGGTGTTAATGATAGCATTAGTTTTAAGTATAGCATGGGTGTTAATGATAGCATTAGTTTTAATTATAACATGGGTGTTAATGATAGCATTAGTTTTAAGTATAGCATGGGTGTTAATGATAGCATTAGTTTTAAGTATAGCATGGGTGTTAATGATAGCATTAGTTTAAATTATAACATGGGTGTTAATGATAGCATTAGTTTTAAGTATAGCATGGGTGTTAATGATAGCATTAGTTTTAATTATAACATGGGTGTTAATGATAGCATTGGTTTTAAGTATAGCATGGGTTTTAATGATATCATTAGTTTTAAGTATAGCATGGGTGTTAATATTAGATTTGTTGTAAGGATAGCATGGGTGTTAATGATAGCATTAGTTTTAATTATAAATGGGTGTTAATGATATAATTATTTTTAAGTATAGCATTGGTGTTAATGATAGCATTAGTTTTAAGTATAGCATGGGTGTTAATGATAGCATTAGTTTTAAGTATAGCATGGGTGTTAATGATAGCATTAGTTTTAATATAGCATGGGTGTTAATGATAGCATTAGTTTTAAGTATAGCATGGGTGTTAATGATAGCATTAGTTTTAAGTATAGCATGGGTGTTAATGATAGCATTAGTTTAAATTATAACATGGGTGTTAATGATAGCATTAGTTTTAAGTATAGCATGGGTGTTAATGATAGCATTAGTTTTAATTATAACATGGGTGTTAATGATAGCATTGGTTTTAAGTATAGCATGGGTGTTAATGATAGCATTAGTTTTAAGTATAGCATGGGTGTTAATGATAGCATTAGTTTTAAGTATAGCATGGATGTCAATTATAGCATTAGTTTTAAGTATAGCATGGGTGTTAATGATATTATTAGTTTTAAGTATAGCATGGGTGTTAATGATAGCATTAGTTTTAAGTATAGCATGGGTGTTAATGATAGCATTAGTTTAAATTATAACATGGGTGTTAATGATAGCATTGGTTTTAAGTATAGCATGGATGTTAATGATAGCATTAGTTTTAAGTATAGCATGGGTGTTAATGATAGCATTAGTTTAAATTATAACATGGGTGTTAATGATAGCATTAGTTTTAAGTATAGCATGGGTGTTAATGATAGCATTAGTTTTAATTATAACATGGGTGTTAATGATAGCATTGGTTTTAAGTATAGCATGGGTGTTAATGATAGCATTAGTTTTAAGTATAGCATGGGTGTTAATGATAGCATTAGTTTTAAGTATAGCATGGATGTCAATTATAGCATTAGTTTTAAGTATAGCATGGATGTTAATGATATTATTAGTTTTAAGTATAGCATGGGTGTTAATGATAGCATTAGTTTTAAGTATAGCATGGGTGTTAATGATAGCATTAGTTTAAATTATAACATGGGTGTTAATGATAGCATTAGTTTTAAGTATAGCATGGGTGTTAATGATATTATTAGTTTTAAGTATAGCATGGGTGTTAATGATAGCATTAGTTTTAAGTATAGCATGGGTGTTAATGATAGCATTAGTTTAAATTATAACATGGGTGTTAATGATAGCATTGGTTTTAAGTATAGCATGGGTGTTAATGATAGCATTAGTTTTAAGTATAGCATGGGTGTTAATGATAGCATTGGTTTTAAGTATAGCATGGGTTTTAATGATATCATTAGTTTTAAGTATAGCATGGGTGTTAATATTAGATTTGTTGTAAGGATAGCATGGGTGTTAATGATAGCATTAGTTTTAGGTATAGCATGGGTGTAATGATAGCATTAGTTTTAAGTATAGCATGGATGTTAATAATAGCATTAGTTTAAATTATAACATGGGTGTTAATGATAGCATTAGTTTTAAGAATAGCATGGGTGATAAGTATAGCATTAGTTTTAAGTATAGCATGGGTGTTAATGATAGCATTAGTTTTAAGTATAGCATGGATGTTAATTATCGCATTAGTTTTAAGTATAGCATGGGTGTTAATAATAGCATTAGTTTTAAGTATAGCATGGGTGTTAATGATAGCTTTAGTTTTAAGTATAGCATGGGTGTTAATGATAGCATTAGTTTTAAATATAGCATGGGTGTTAATGATATCATTAATTTTATGTTTAGCATGGGTGTTAATGATAGCATTAGTTTTAAGGAAAGCATGGGTGATAAGTATAGCATTAGTTTTAAGTATAGCATGGGTGTTAATGATAGCATTAGTTTTAAGTATAGCATGGGTGTTAATGATAGCATTAGTTTAAATTATAACATGGGTGTTAATGATAGCATTAGTTTTAAGAATAGCATGGGTGATAAGTATAGCATTAGTTTTAAGTATAGCATGGGTGTTAATGATAGCATTAGTTTTAAGTATAGCATGGATGTTAATTATCGCATTAGTTTTAAGTATAGCATGGGTGTTAATGATAGCATTAGTTTTAAGTATAGCATGGGTGTTAATGATAGCATTAGTTTTAAGGAAAGCATGGGTGATAAGTATAGCATTAGTTTTAAATATAGCATGGGTGTTAATAATAGCATTAGTTTTAAGTATAGCATGGGTGTTAATGATAGCATTAGTTTTAAGTATATCATGGGTGTTAATGATAGCATTGGTTTTAAGTATAGCATGGGTTTTAATGATATCATTAGTTTTAAGTATAGCATGGGTGTTAATATTAGATTTGTTGTAAGGATAGCATGGGTGTTAATGATAGCATTAGTTTTAGGTATAGCATGGGTGTAATGATAGCATTAGTTTTAAGTATAGCATGGATGTTAATAATAGCATTAGTTTAAATTATAACATGGGTGTTAATGATAGCATTAGTTTTAAGAATAGCATGGGTGATAAGTATAGCATTAGTTTTAAGTATATCATGGGTGTTAATGATAGCATTAGTTTTAAGTATAGCATGGATGTTAATTATCGCATTAGTTTTAAGTATAGCATGGGAGTTAATGATAGCTTTAGTTTTAAGTATAGCATGGGTGTTAATGATAGCATTAGTTTAAATTATAACATGGGTGTTAATGATAGCATTAGTTTTAAGTATAGCATGGGTGTTAATGATAGCATTAGTTTTAAGAATAGCATGGGTGATAAGTATAGCATTAGTTTTAAGTATAGCATGGGTGTTAATGATAGCATTAGTTTTAAGTATAGCATGGATGTTAATTATCGCATTAGTTTTAAGTATAGCATGGGTGTTAATGATAGCATTAGTTTTAAGTATAGCATGGGTGTTAATGATAGCATTAGTTTTAAGGAAAGCATGGGTGATAAGTATAGCATTAGTTTTAAGTATGTGTGTTAATGATAGCATTAGTTTTAAGTATAGCATGGGTGTTAATGATAGCATTAGTTTAAATTATAACATGGTGTTAATGATAGCATTAGTTTTAAGTATAGCATGGGTGTTAATGATAGCATTAGTTTTAATTATAACATGGGTGTTAATGATAGCATTGATTTCAAGTATAGCATGGGTTTTAATGATATCATTAGTTTTAAGTATAGCATGGGTGTTAATATTAGATTTGTTGTAAGGATAGCATGGGTGTTAATGATAGCATTAGTTTTAAGTATAGCATGGGTGTTAATGATAGCATTAGTTTTAAGTATAGCATGGGTGTTAATGATAGCATTAGTTTTAAGTATAGCATGGGTGTTAATGATAGCATTAGTTTTAAATATAGCATGGGTGTTAATGATAGTATTAGTTTTAAGTATAGTATGGGTATTAATGATAGAATTAGTTTTAAGTATATCATGGGTGTTAATGATAGCATTAGTTTTAAGTATAGCTGTGGTGTTAATGATAGCATTAGTTTTAAGCATAGCATGGGTGATAAGTATAGCATTAGTTTTAAATATAGCATGGGTGTTAATGATAGCATTAGTTTTAAGTATAGCATGGATGTTAATGATATCATTATTTTTAAGTATATCATGGGTGTTAATGATAGCATTAGTGTTAAGTATAGCATGGGTGTTAATGATAGGATTAGTTTTAAGTTTAGCATGGGTGTTAATGATAGCATTAGTTTTAAGTATAGCATGGGTGTTAATGATAGCATTAGTTTAAATTATAACATGGGTGTTAATGATAGCATTAGTTTTAAGTATAGCATGGGTATTAATGATAGCATTAGTTTTAATTATAACATGGGTGTTAATGATAGCATTGGTTTTAAGTATAGCATGGGTTTTAATGATATCATTAGTTTTAAGTATAGCATGGGTGTTAATATTAGATTTGTTGTAAGGATAGCATGGGTGTTAATGATAGCATTAGTTTTAGGTATAGCATGGGTGTAATGATAGCATTAGTTTTAAGTATAGCATGGATGTTAATAATAGCATTAGTTTAAATTATAACATGGGTGTTAATGATAGCATTAGTTTTAAGAATAGCATGGGTGATAAGTATAGCATTAGTTTTAAGTATAGCATGGGTGTTAATGATAGCATTAGTTTTAAGTATAGCATGGATGTTAATTATCGCATTAGTTTTAAGTATAGCATGGGTGTTAATAATAGCATTAGTTTTAAGTATAGCATGGGTGTTAATGATAGCTTTAGTTTTAAGTATAGCATGGGTGTTAATGATAGCATTAGTTTTAAATATAGCATGGGTGTTAATGATATCATTAATTATATGTTTAGCATGGGTGTTAATGATAGCATTAGTTTTAAGGAAAGCATGGGTGATAAGTATAGCATTAGTTTTAAGTATAGCATGGGTGTTAATGATAGCATTAGTTTAAATTATAACATGGGTGTTAATGATAGCATTAGTTTTAAGAATAGCATGGGTGATAAGTATAGCATTAGTTTTAAGTATAGCATGGGTGTTAATGATAGCATTAGTTTTAAGTATAGCATGGATGTTAATTATCGCATTAGTTTTAAGTATAGCATGGGTGTTAATGATAGCATTAGTTTTAAGTATAGCATGGGTGTTAATTATAGCATTAGTTTTAAGGAAAGCATGGGTGATAAGTATAGCATTAGTTTTAAATATAGCATGGGTGTTAATAATAGCATTAGTTTTAAGTATAGCATGGGTGTTAATGATAGCATTAGTTTTAAGTATATCATGGGTGTTAATGATAGCATTGGTTTTAAGTATAGCATGGGTTTTAATGATATCATTAGTTTTAAGTATAGCATGGGTGTTAATATTAGATTTGTTGTAAGGATAGCATGGGTGTTAATGATAGCATTAGTTTTAGGTATAGCATGGGTGTAATGATAGCATTAGTTTTAAGTATAGCATGGATGTTAATAATAGCATTAGTTTAAATTATAACATGGGTGTTAATGATAGCATTAGTTTTAAGAATAGCATGGGTGATAAGTATAGCATTAGTTTTAAGTATATCATGGGTGTTAATGATAGCATTAGTTTTAAGTATAGCATGGATGTTAATTATCGCATTAGTTTTAAGTATAGCATGGGTGTTAATGATAGCATTAGTTTTAAATTATAGCATGGGTGTTAATGATAGCTTTAGTTTTAAGTATAGCATGGGTGTTAATGATAGCATTAGTTTTAAATATAGCATGGGTGTTAATGATAGCATTAGTTTTAAGTATAGCATGGGTGTTAATGATAGCATTAGTTTAAATTATAACATGGGTGTTAATGATAGCATTAGTTTTAAGAATAGCATGGGTGATAAGTATAGCATTAGTTTTAAGTATAGCATGGGTGTTAATGATAGCATTAGTTTTAAGTATAGCATGGATGTTAATTATCGCATTAGTTTTAAGTATAGCATGGGTGTTAATGATAGCATTAGTTTTAAGTATAGCATGGGTGTTAATGATAGCATTAGTTTTAAGGAAAGCATGGGTGATAAGTATAGCATTATTTTTAAGTATAGCATGGGTGTTAATAATAGCATTAGTTTTAAGTATAGCATGGGTGTTAATGATAGCATTAGTTTTAAGTATATCATGGGTGTTAATGATAGCAATAGTTTTAAGTATATCATGGGTGTTAATGATAGCAATAGTTTTAAGTATAGCATGGGTGTTAATGATAGCATTAGTTTTAAGGAAAGCATGGGTAATAAGTATAGCATTAGTTTTAAGTATAGAATGGGTGTTAATAATAGCATTAGTTTTAAGTATAGCATGGGTGTTAATGATAGCATTAGTTTTAAGTATAGCATAGGTGTTAATGATAGCATTAGTTTTAATTATAACATGGGTGTTAATGATAGCATTGGTTTTAAGTATAGTATGGGTATTAATGATAGAATTAGTTTTAAGTATATCATGGGTGTTAATGATAGCATTAGTTTTAAGTATAGCTGTGGTGTTAATGATAGCATTAGTTTTAAGCATAGCATGGGTGATAAGTATAGCATTAGTTTTAAATATAGCATGGGTGTTAATGATAGCATTAGTTTTAAGTATAGCATGGATGTTAATGATATCATTATTTTTAAGTATATCATGGGTGTTAATGATAGCATTAGTGTTAAGTATAGCATGGGTGTTAATGATAGGATTAGTTTTAAGTTTAGCATGGGTGTTAATGATAGCATTAGTTTTAAGTATAGCATGGGTGTTAATGATAGCATTAGTTTAAATTATAACATGGGTGTTAATGATAGCATTAGTTTTAAGTATAGCATGGGTATTAATGATAGCATTAGTTTTAATTATAACATGGGTGTTAATGATAGCATTGGTTTTAAGTATAGCATGGGTTTTAATGATATCATTAGTTTTAAGTATAGCATGGGTGTTAATATTAGATTTGTTGTAAGGATAGCATGGGTGTTAATGATAGCATTAGTTTTAGGTATAGCATGGGTGTAATGATAGCATTAGTTTTAAGTATAGCATGGATGTTAATAATAGCATTAGTTTAAATTATAACATGGGTGTTAATGATAGCATTAGTTTTAAGAATAGCATGGGTGATAAGTATAGCATTAGTTTTAAGTATAGCATGGGTGTTAATGATAGCATTAGTTTTAAGTATAGCATGGATGTTAATTATCGCATTAGTTTTAAGTATAGCATGGGTGTTAATAATAGCATTAGTTTTAAGTATAGCATGGGTGTTAATGATAGCTTTAGTTTTAAGTATAGCATGGGTGTTAATGATAGCATTAGTTTTAAATATAGCATGGGTGTTAATGATATCATTAATTATATGTTTAGCATGGGTGTTAATGATAGCATTAGTTTTAAGGAAAGCATGGGTGATAAGTATAGCATTAGTTTTAAGTATAGCATGGGTGTTAATGATAGCATTGGTTTTAAGTATAGCATGGGTGTAATGATAGCATTAGTTTTAAGTATAGCATGGGTGTTAATGATAGCATTAGTTTAAATTATAACATGGGTGTTAATGATAGCATTAGTTTTAAGTATAGCATGGGTGTTAATGATAGCATTAGTTTTAAGAATAGCATGGGTGATAAGTATAGCATTAGTTTTAAGTATAGCATGGGTGTTAATGATAGCATTAGTTTTAAGTATAGCATGGATGTTAATTATCGCATTAGTTTTAAGTATAGCATGGGTCTTAATGATAGCATTAGTTTTAAGTATAGCATGGGTGTTAATGATAGCATTAGTTTTAAGGAAAGCATGGGTGATAAGTATAGCATTAGTTTTAAGTATGTGTGTTAATGATAGCATTAGTTTTAAGTATAGCATGGGTGTTAATGATAGCATTAGTTTAAATTATAACATGGCGTTAATGATAGCATTAGTTTTAAGTATAGCATGGGTGTTAATGATAGCATTAGTTTTAATTATAACATGGGTGTTAATGATAGCATTGATTTCAAGTATAGCATGGGTTTTAATGATATCATTAGTTTTAAGTATAGCATGGGTGTTAATATTAGATTTGTTGTAAGGATAGCATGGGTGTTAATGATAGCATTAGTTTTAAGTATAGCATGGGTGTTAATGATAGCATTAGTTTTAAGTATAGCTGTGGTGTTAATGATAGCATTAGTTTTAAGAATAGCATGGGTGATAAGTATAGCATTAGTTTTAAGTATAGCATGGGTGTTAATATTAGATTTGTTGTAAGGATAGCATGGGTGTTAATGATAGCATTAGTTTTAGGTATAGCATGGGTGTAATGATAGCATTAGTTTTAGGTATAGCATGGGTGTAATGATAGCATTAGTTTTAAGTATAGCATGGTTGATAATGATAGCATTAGTTTTAAGTATAGGATGGGTGTTAATGATAGCTTTAGTTTTAAGTATAGCATGGGTGTTAATGATATCATTAGTTTAAATTAAATCATGGGCGTTAATGATAGCATTAGTTTTAAGTATAGCATGGGTGTTAATGATAGCATTAGTTTTAAGTATAGCATGGGTGATAAGTATAGCATTAGTTTTAAGTATAGCATGGGTGTTAATGATAGCATTAGTTTTAAGTATAGCATGGATGTTAATTATCGTATTAGTTTTAAGTATAGCATGGGTGTTAATGATAGCATTAGTTTTAAGTATAGCATGGGTGTTAATGATAGCATTAGTTTTAAGGAAAGCATGGGTGATAAGTATAGCAATAGTTTTAAGTATAGCATGGGTGTTAATGATAGCATTAGTTTTAAGTATAGCATGGATGTTAATTATCGCATTAGTTTTAAGTATAGCATGGGTGTTAATGATAGTATTAGTTTTAAGTATAGCATGGGTGTTAATGATAGCATTAGTTTTAAGGAAAGCATGGGTGATAAGTATAGCATTAGTTTTAAGTATAGCATGGGTGTTAATAATAGCATTAGTTTTAAGTATAGCATGGGTGTTAATGATAGCATTAGTTTTAAGTATAGCATGGGTGTTAATGATAGCATTAGTTTTAATTATAACATGGGTGTTAATGATAGCATTGGTTTTAAGTATAGCATGGGTTTTAATGATATCATTAGTTTTAAGTATAGCATGGGTGATAATATTAGATTTGTTGTAAGGATAGCATGGGTGTTAATGATAGCATTAGTTTTAGGTATAGCATGGGTGTAATGATAGCATTAGTTTTAAGTATAGCATGGTTGATAATGATAGCATTAGTTTTAAGTATAGCATGGGTGTTAATGATAGCTTTAGTTTTAAGTATAGCATGGGTGTTAATGATAGCATTAGTTTTAGGTATAGCATGGGTGTAATGATAGCATTAGTTTTAAGTATAGCATGGTTGATAATGATAGCATTAGTTTTAAGTATAGCATGGGTGTTAATGATAGCTTTAGTTTTAAGTATAGCATGGGTGTTAATGATAGCATTAGTTTTAAGAATAGCATGGGTGATAAGTATAGCATTAGTTTTAAGTATAGCATGGGTGTTAATGATAGCATTAGTTTTAAGTATAGCATGGATGTTAATTATCGCATTAGTTTTAAGTATAGCATGGGTGTTAATGATAGCATTAGTTTTAAGTATAGCATGGGTGTTAATGATAGCATTAGTTTTAAGGAAAGCATGGGTGATAAGTATAGCATTAGTTTTAAGTATGTGTGTTAATGATAGCATTAGTTTTAAGTATAGCATGGGTGTTAATGATAGTATTAGTTTTAAGTATAGCATGGATATCAGTGATAGCATTAGTTTTAAGTATAGCATGGGTTTTAATGATAACATTAGTTTTAAGTATAGCATGGGTGTTAATGATAGCATTAGTTTTAAGTATAGCATGGGTGTTAATGATAGCATTAGTTTTAAGAATAGCATGGGTGATAAGTATAGCATTAGTTTTAAGTATAGCATGGGTGTTAATGATAGCATTAGTTTTAAGTATAGCATGGATGTTAATTATCGCATTAGTTTTAAGTATAGCATGGGTGTTAATGATAGCATTAGTTTTAAGTATAGCATGGGTGTTAATGATAGCATTAGTTTTAAGAATAGCATGGGTGATAAGTATAGCATTAGTTTTAAGTATAGCATGGGTGTTAATGATAGCATTAGTTTTAAGAATAGCATGGGTGATAAGTATAGCATTAGTTTTAAGTATAGCATGGGTGTTAATGATAGCATTAGTTTTAAGTATAGCATGGATGTTAATTATCGCATTAGTTTTAAGTATAGCATGGGTGTTAATGATAGCATTAGTTTTAAGTATAGCATGGGTGTTAATGATAGCATTAGTTTTAAGGAAAGCATGGGTGATAAGTATAGCAATAGTTTTAAGTATAGCATGGGTGTTAATGATAGCATTAGTTTTAAGTATAGCATGGATGTTAATTATCGCATTAGTTTTAAGTATAGCATGGGTGTTAATGATAGTATTAGTTTTAAGTATAGCATGGGTGTTAATGATAGCATTAGTTTTAATTATAACATGGGTGTTAATGATAGCATTGATTTCAAGTATAGCATGGGTTTTAATGATATCATTAGTTTTAAGTATAGCATGGGTGTTAATATTAGATTTGTTGTAAGGATAGCATGGGTATTAATGATAGCATTAGTTTTAAGTATAGCATGGGTGTTAATGATAGCATTAGTTTTAAGTATAGCTGTGGTGTTAATGATAGCATTAGTTTTAAGAATAGCATGGGTGATAAGTATAGCATTAGTTTTAAGTATAGCATGGGTGTTAATATTAGATTTGTTGTAAGGATAGCATGGGTGTTAATGATAGCATTAGTTTTAGGTATAGCATGGGTGTAATGATAGCATTAGTTTTAGGTATAGCATGGGTGTAATGATAGCATTAGTTTTAAGTATAGCATGGTTGATAATGATAGCATTAGTTTTAAGTATAGCATGGGTGTTAATGATAGCTTTAGTTTTAAGTATAGCATGGGTGTTAATGATAGCATTAGTTTTAAGAATAGCATGGGTGATAAGTATAGCATTAGTTTTAAGTATAGCATGGGTGTTAATGATAGCATTAGTTTTAAGAATAGCATGGGTGATAAGTATAGCATTAGTTTTAAGTATAGCATGGGTGTTAATGATAGTATTAGTTTTAAGTATAGCATGGGTGTTAATGATAGCATTAGTTTTAAGGAAAGCATGGGTGATAAGTATAGCATTAGTTTTAAGTATGTGTGTTAATGATAGCATTAGTTTTTAGTATAGCATGGGTGTTAATGATAGTATTAGTTTTAAGTATAGCATGGATGTCAGTGATAGCATTAGTTTTAAGTATAGCATGGGTGTTAATGATAGCATTAGTTTTAATTATAACATGGGTGTTAATGATAGCATTGGTTATAAGTATAGCATGGGTTTTAATGATATCATTAGTTTTAAGTATAGCATGGGTGATAATATTAGATTTGTTGTAAGGATAGCATGGGTGTTAATGATAGCATTAGTTTTAGGTATAGCATGGGTGTAATGATAGCATTAGTTTTAAGTATAGCATGGTTGATAATGATAGCATTAGTTTTAAGTATAGCATGGGTGTTAATGATAGCTTTAGTTTTAAGTATAGCATGGGTGTTAATGATAGCATTAGTTTAAATTATAACATGGGTGTTAATGATAGCATTAGTTTTAAGTATAGAATGGGTGTTAATGATAGCATTAGTTTTAAGAATAGCATGGGTGATAAGTATAGCATTAGTTTTAAGTATATCATGGGTGTTAATGATAGCATTAGTTTTAAGTATAGCATGGATGTTAATTATCGCATTAGTTTTAAGTATAGCATGGGTGTTAATGATAGCATTAGTTTTAAGTATAGCATGGGTGTTAATGATAGCATTAGTTTTAAGTATAGCATGGGTGTTAATGATAGCATTAGTTTTAAGAATAGCATGGGTGATAAGTATAGCATTAGTTTTAAGTATAGCATGGGTGTTAATGATAGCATTAGTTTTAAGAATAGCATGGGTGATAAGTATAGCATTAGTTTTAAGTATAGCATGGGTGTTAATGATAGCATTAGTTTTAAGTATAGCATGGATGTTAATTATCGCATTAGTTTAAAGTATAGCATGGGTGTTAATGATAGCATTAGTTTTAAGTATAGCATGGGTGTTAATGATAGCATTAGTTTTAAGGAAAGCATGGGTGATAAGTATAGCAATAGTTTTAAGTATAGCATGGGTGTTAATGATAGCATTAGTTTTAAGTATAGCATGGATGTTAATTATCGCATTAGTTTTAAGTATAGCATGGGTGTTAATGATAGTATTAGTTTTAAGTATAGCATGGGTGTTAATGATAGCATTAGTTTTAAGGAAAGCATGGGTGATAAGTATAGCATTAGTTTTAAGTATAGCATGGGTGTTAATAATAGCATTAGTTTTAAGTATAGCATGGGTGTTAATGATAGCATTAGTTTTAAGTATAGCATGGGTTTTAATGATAGCATTAGTTTTAATTATAACATGGGTGTTAATGATAGCATTGGTTTTAAGTATAGCATGGGTTTTAATGATATCATTAGTTTTAAGTATAGCATGGGTGATAATATTAGATTTGTTGTAAGGATAGCATGGGTGTTAATGATAGCATTAGTTTTAGGTATAGCATGGGTGTAATGATAGCATTAGTTTTAAGTATAGCATGGTTGATAATGATAGCATTAGTTTTAAGTATAGCATGGGTGTTAATGATAGCTTTAGTTTTAAGTATAGCATGGGTGTTAATGATAGCATTAGTTTAAATTATAACATGGGTGTTAATGATAGCATTAGTTTTAAGTATAGCATGGGTGTTAATGATAGCATTAGTTTTAAGAATAGCATGGGTGATAAGTATAGCATTAGTTTTAAGTATAGCATGGGTGTTAATGATAGCATTAGTTTTAAGTATAGCATGGATGTTAATTATCGCATTAGTTTTAAGTATAGCATGGGTGTTAATGATAGCATTAGTTTTAAGTATAGCATGGGTGTTAATGATAGCATTAGTTTTAAGGAAAGCATGGGTGATAAGTATAGCATTAGTTTTAAGTATGTGTGTTAATGATAGCATTAGTTTTAAGTATAGCATGGGTGTTAATGATAGTATTAGTTTTAAGTATAGCATGGATGTCAGTGATAGCATTAGTTTTAAGTATAGCATGGGTTTTAATGATAACATTAGTTTTAAGTATAGCATAGGTGTTAATGATAGCATTAGTTTTAAGTATAGCATGGGTGTTAATGATAGCATTAGTTTTAAGTATAGCATGGGTGTTAATGATAGCATTAGTTTTAATTATAACATGGGTGTTAATGATAGCATTGGTTTTAAGTATAGCATGGGTGTTAATGATAGCATTAGTTTTAAGTATAGCATGGGTGTTAATGATAGCATTAGTTTTAAGTATATAATGGGTGTTAATGATAGCATTAGTTTTAAGTATAGCATGGGTGTTAATGATAGCATTAGTTTAGAGTATAGCATGGGTGTTAATGATAGCATTAGTTTTAAATATAGCATGGGTGTTAATGATAGTATTAGTTTTAAGTATAGTATGGGTATTAATGATAGCATTAGTTTTAAGTATATCATGGGTGTTAATGATAGCATTAGTTTTAAGTATAGCTGTGGTGTTAATGATAGCATTAGTTTTAAGAATAGCATGGGTGTTAATGATAGCATTAGTTTTAAATATAGCATGGGTGTTAATGATAGTATTAGTTTTAAGTATAGTATGGGTATTAATGATAGCATTAGTTTTAAGTATATCATGGGTGTTAATGATAGCATTAGTTTTAAGTATAGCTGTGGTGTTAATGATAGCATTAGTTTTAAGTATAGCATGGGTGTTAATGATAGCATTAGTTTTAAGTATAGCATGGATGTTAATTATAGCATTAGTTTTAAGTATATCATGGGTGTTAATGATAGCATTAGTTTTAAGTATAGCATGGGTGTTAATGATAGTATTAGTTTTAAGTATAGCATGGGTGTTAATGATAGCATTAGTTTTAAGGAAAGCATGGGTGATAAGTATAGCATTAGTTTTAAGTATAGCATGGGTGTTAATAATAGCATTAGTTTTAAGTATAGCATGGGTGTTAATGATAGCATTAGTTTTAAGTATAGCATGGATGTTAATGATAGCATTAGTTTTAAGAATAGCATGGGTGATAAGTATAGCATTAGTTTTAAGTATAGCATGGGTGTTAATGATAGCATTAGTTTTAAGTATAGCATGGATGTTAATTATCGCATTAGTTTTAAGTATAGCATGGGTGTTAATGATAGCATTAGTTTTAAGTATAGCATGGGTGTTAATGATAGCATTAGTTTTAAGGAAAGCATGGGTGATAAGTATAGCATTAGTTTTAAGTATAGCATGGGTGTTAATAATAGCATTAGTTTTAAGTATAGCATGGGTGTTAATGATAGCATTAGTTTTAAGTATAGCATGGATGTTAATTATCGCATTAGTTTTAAGTATAGCATGGGTGTTAATGATAGTATTAGTTTTAAGTATAGCATGGGTGTTAATGATAGCATTAGTTTTAAGGAAAGCATGGGTGATAAGTATAGCATTAGTTTTAAGTATAGCATGGGTGTTAATAATAGCATTAGTTTTAAGTATAGCATGGGTGTTAATGATAGCATTAGTTTTAAGTATAGCATGGGTGTTAATGATAGCATTAGTTTTAATTATAACATGGGTGTTAATGATAGCATTGGTTTTAAGTATAGCATGGGTTTTAATGATATCATTAGTTTTAAGTATAGCATGGGTGTTAATATTAGATTTGTTGTAAGGATAGCATGGGTGTTAATGATAGCATTAGTTTTAGGTATAGCATGGGTGTAATGATAGCATTAGTTTTAAGTATAGCATGGTTGATAATGATAGCATTAGTTTTAAGTATAGCATGGGTGTTAATGATAGCTTTAGTTTTAAGTATAGCATGGGTGTTAATGATAGCATTTGTTTTAAATATAGCATGGGTGTTAAAGATATCATTAATTTTATGTTTAGCATGGGTGTTAATGATAGCATTAGTTTTAAGGAAAGCATGGGTGATAAGTATAGCATTAGTTTTAAGTATAGCATGGGTGTTAATGATAGCATTAGTTTTAAGTATAGCATGGGTGTTAATGATAGCATTAGTTTTAAGTATAGCATGGGTGTTAATGATAGCATTAGTTTTAAGTATAGCATGGGTGTTAATGATAGCATTAGTTTTAAGTATAGCATGGGTGTTATGATAGCATTAGTTTAAATTATAACATGGGTGTTAATGATAGCATTAGTTTTAAGTATAGCATGGGTGTTAATGATAGCATTAGTTTTAATTATAACATGGGTGTTAATGATAGCATTGATTTTAAGTATAGCATGGGTTTTAATGATATCATTAGTTTTAAGTATAGCATGGGTGTTAATATTATATTTGTTGTAAGGATAGCATGGGTGTTAATGATAGCATTAGTTTTAAGTATAGCATGAGTGTTAATGATAGCATTAGTTTTAAGTATAGCATGGATGTTAATTATCGCATTAGTTTTAAGTATAGCATGGGTGTTAATGATAGCATTAGTTTTAAGTATAGCATGGGTGTTAATGATAGCATTATTTTTAAGGAAAGCATGGGTGATAAGTATAGCATTAGTTTTAAGTATGTGTGTTAATGATAGCATTAGTTTTAAGTATAGCATGGGTGTTAATGATAGTATTAGTTTTAAGTATAGCATGGATGTCAGTGATAGAATTAGTTTTAAGTATAGCATGGGTTTTAATGATAACATTAGTTTTAAGTATAGCATGGGTGTTAATGATAGCATTAGTTTTAAGTATAGCATGGGTGTTAATGATAGCATTAGTTTAAATTATAACATGGGTGTTAATGATAGCATTAGTTTTAAGTATAGCATGGGTGTTAATGATAGCATTAGTTTTAATTATAACATGGGTGTTAATGATAGCATTGGTTTTAAGTATAGCATGGGTGTTAATGATAGCATTAGTTTTAAGTATAGCATGGGTGATAAGTATAGCATTATTTTTAAGTATAGCATGGGTGTTAATGATAGCATTAGTTTTAAGTATAGCATGGATGTTAATTATAGCATTAGTTTTAAGTATATCATGGGTGTTAATGATAGCATTAGTTTTAAGTATAGCATGGGTGTTAATGATAGCATTAGTTTTAAGCATATCATGGGTGATAAGTATAGCATTAGTTTTAAGTATAGCATGGGTGTTAATGATAGCATTAGTTTTAAGTATAGCATGGGTGTTAATGATAGCATTAGTTTAAATTATAACATGGGTGTTAATGATAGCATTAGTTTTAAGTATAGCATGGGTGTTAATGATAGCATTAGTTTTAATTATAACATGGGTGTTAATGATATATTTATTTTTAAGTATAGCATTGGTGTTAATGATAGCATTAGTTTTAAGTATAGCATGGGTGTTAATGATAGCATTAGTTTTAAGTATAGCATGGGTGTTAATGATAGCATTAGTTTTAATATAGCATGGGTGTTAATGATAGCATTAGTTTAAATTATAACATGGGTGTTAATGATATAATTATTTTTAAGTATAGCATTGGTGTTAATGATAGCATTAGTTTTAAGTATAGCATGGGTGTTAATGATAGCATTAGTTTTAAGTATATCATGGGTGTTAATGATAGCATTAGTTTTAAGTATAGCTGTGGTGTTAATGATGCATTAGTTTTAAGAATAGCATGGGTGTTAATGATAGCATTAGTTTTAAATATAGCATGGGTGTTAATGATAGTATTAGTTTTAAGTATAGTATGGGTATTAATGATAGCATTAGTTTTAAGTATATCATGGGTGTTAATGATAGCATTAGTTTTAAGTATAGCTGTGGTGTTAATGATAGCATTAGTTTTAAGTATAGCAT
Source organism: Osedax fenrisi (assembly GCA_964019155.1). Lineage (NCBI taxonomy): Eukaryota > Metazoa > Annelida > Polychaeta > Sabellida > Siboglinidae > Osedax > Osedax fenrisi. The sequence continues at coordinate 211,417 of CAXHSG010000088.1, forward strand.
GGGTGTTAATGATAGAATTAGTTTTAAGTATAGCATGGATGTTAATTATAGCATTAGTTTTAAGTATATCATGGGTGTTAATGATAGCATTAGTTTTAAGTATAGCATGGGTGATAAGTATAGCATTAGTTTTAAGTATAGCATGGGTGTTAATGATAGCATTAGTTTTAAGTATAGCATGGGTGTTAATGATAGCATTAGTTTAAATTATAACATGGGTGTTAATGATAGCATTAGTTTTAAGAATAGCATGGGTGATAAGTATAGCATTAGTTTTAAGTATAGCATGGGTGTTAATGATAGCATTAGTTTTAAGTATAGCATGGATGTTAATTATCGCATTAGTTTTAAGTATAGCATGGGTGTTAATGATAGCATTAGTTTTAAGTATAGCATGGGTGTTAATGATAGCATTAGTTTTAAGGAAAGCATGGGTGATAAGTATAGCATTAGTTTTAAGTATAGCATGGGTGTTAATAATAGCATTAGTTTTAAGTATAGCATGGGTGTTAATGATAGCATTAGTTTTAAGTATAGCATGGATGTTAATTATCGCATTAGTTTTAAGTATAGCATGGGTGTTAATGATAGTATTAGTTTTAAGTATAGCATGGGTGTTAATGATAGCATTAGTTTTAAGGAAAGCATGGGTGATAAGTATAGCATTAGTTTTAAGTATAGCATGGGTGTTAATAATAGCATTAGTTTTAAGTAGAGCATGGGTATTAATGATAGCATTAGTTTTAATTATAACATGGGTGTTAATGATAGCATTGGTTTTAAGTATAGCATGGGTTTTAATGATATCATTAGTTGTAAGTATAGCATGGGTGTTAATATTAGATTTGTTGTAAGGATAGCATGGGTGTTAATGATAGCATTAGTTTTAGGTATAGCATGGGTGTAATGATAGCATTAGTTTTAAGTATAGCATGGTTGATAATGATAGCATTAGTTTTAAGTATAGCATGGGTGTTAATGATAGCTTTAGTTTTAAGTATAGCATGGGTGTATATGATAGCATTTGTTTTAAATATAGCATGGGTGTTAATGATATCATTAATTTTATGTTTAGCATGGGTGTTAATGATAGCATTAGTTTTAAGGAAAGCATGGGTGATAAGTATAGCATTAGTTTTAAGTATAGCATGGGTGTTAATGATAGCATTAGTTTTAAGTATAGCATGGGTGTTAATGATAGCATTAGTTTAAATTATAACATGGGTGTTAATGATAGCATTAGTTTTAAGAATAGCATGGGTGATAAGTATAGCATTAGTTTTAAGTATAGCATGGGTGTTAATGATAGCATTAGTTTTAAGTATAGCATGGATGTTAATTATCGCATTAGTTTTAAGTATAGCATGGGTGTTAATGATAGCATTAGTTTTAAGTATAGCATGGGTGTTAATGATAGCATTAGTTTTAAGGAAAGCATGGGTGATAAGTATAGCATTAGTTTTAAGTATAGCATGGGTGTTAATAATAGCATTAGTTTTAAGTATAGCATGGGTGTTAATGATAGCATTAGTTTTAAGTATAGCATGGATGTTAATTATCGCATTAGTTTTAAGTATAGCATGGGTGTTAATGATAGTATTAGTTTTAAGTATAGCATGGGTGTTAATGATAGCATTAGTATTAAGGAAAGCATGGGTGATAAGTATAGCATTAGTTTTAAGTATAGCATGGGTGTTAATAATAGCATTAGTTTTAAGTATAGCATGGGAGTTAATGATAGCATTAGTTTTAAGTATAGCATGGGTGTTAATGATAGCATTAGTTTTAATTATAACATGGGTGTTAATGATAGCATTGGTTTTAAGTATAGCATGGGTTTTAATGATATCATTAGTTTTAAGTATAGCATGGGTGTTACTATTAGATTTGTTGTAAGGATAGCATGGGTGTTAATGATAGCATTAGTTTTAGGTATAGCATGGGTGTAATGATAGCATTAGTTTTAAGTATAGCATGGTTGATAATGATAGCATTAGTTTTAAGTATAGCATGGGTGTTAATGATAGCTTTAGTTTTAAGTATAGCATGGGTGTTAATGATAGCATTTGTTTTAAATATAGCATGGGTGTTAAAGATATCATTAATTTTATGTTTAGCATGGGTGATAAGTATAGCATTAGTTTTAAGTATAGCATGGGTGTTAATGATAGCATTAGTTTTAAGTATAGCATGGGTGTTAATGATAGCATTAGTTTAAATTATAACATGGGTGTTAATGATAGCATTAGTTTTAAGAATAGCATGGGTGATAAGTATAGCATTAGTTTTAAGTATAGCATGGGTGTTAATGATAGCATTAGTTTTAAGTATAGCATGGATGTTAATTATCGCATTAGTTTTAAGTATAGCATGGGTGTTAATGATAGCATTAGTTTTAAGTATAGCATGGGTGTTAATGATAGCATTAGTTTTAAGGAAAGCATGGGTGATAAGTATAGCATTAGTTTTAAGTATAGCATGGGTGTTAATAATAGCATTAGTTTTAAGTATAGCATGGGTGTTAATGATAGCATTAGTTTTAAGTATAGCATGGATGTTAATTATCGCATTAGTTTTAAGTATAGCATGGGTGTTAATGATAGTATTAGTTTTAAGTATAGCATGGGTGTTAATGATAGCATTAGTTTTAAGGAAAGCATGGGTGATAAGTATAGCATTAGTTTTAAGTATAGCATGGGTGTTAATAATAGCATTAGTTTTAAGTAGAGCATGGGTATTAATGATAGCATTAGTTTTAATTATAACATGGGTGTTAATGATAGCATTGGTTTTAAGTATAGCATGGGTTTTAATGATATCATTAGTTTTAAGTATAGCATGGGTGTTAATGATAGCATTAGTTTTAATTATAACATGGGTGTTAATGATAGCATTGATTTTAAGTATAGCATGGGTTTTAATGATATCATTAGTTTTAAGTATAGCATGGGTGTTAATATTATATTTGTTGTAAGGATAGCATGGGTGTTAATGATAGCATTAGTTTTAAGTATAGCATGAGTGTTAATGATAGCATTAGTTTTAAGTATAGCATGGATGTTAATTATCGCATTAGTTTTAAGTATAGCATGGGTGTTAATGATAGCATTAGTTTTAAGTATAGCATGGGTGTTAATGATAGCATTAGTTTTAAGGAAAGCATGGGTGATAAGTATAGCATTAGTTTAAATTATAACATGGGTGTTAATGATAGCATTAGTTTTAAGTATAGCATGGGTGTTAATGATAGCACTAGTTTTAATTATAACATGGGTGTTAATGATAGCATTGGTTTTAAGTATAGCATGGGTGTTAATGATAGCATTAGTTTTAAGTATAGCATGGGTGATAAGTATAGCATTAGTTTTAAGTATAGCATGGGTGTTAATGATAGCATTAGTTTTAAGTATAGCATGGATGTTAATTATAGCATTAGTTTTAAGTATATCATGGGTGTTAATGATAGCATTAGTTTTAAGTATAGCATGGGTGTTAATGATAGTATTAGTTTTAAGTATAGCATGGATGTCAGTGATAGCATTAGTTTTAAGTATAGCATGGGTTTTAATGATAACATTAGTTTTAAGTATAGCATGGGTGTTAATGATAGCATTAGTTTTAAGTATAGCATGGGTGTTAATGATAGCATTAGTTTAAATTATAACATGGGTGTTAATGATAGCATTAGTTTTAAGTATAGCATGGGTGTTAATGATAGCATTAGTTTTAATTATAACATGGGTGTTAATGATAGCATTGGTTTTAAGTATAGCATGGGTGTTAATGATAGCATTAGTTTTAAGTATAGCATGGGTGTTAATGATAGCATTAGTTTTAATATAGCATGGGTGTTAATGATAGCATTAGTTTAAATTATAACATGGGTGTTAATGATAGCATTAGTTTTAAGTATAGCATGGGTGTTAATGATAGCATTAGTTTTAATTATAACATGGGTGTTAATTATAGCATTGGTTTTAAGTATAGCATGGGTGTTAATGATAGCATTAGTTTTAAGTATAGCATGGGTGTTAATGATAGCATTAGTTTTAAGTATAGCATGGGTGTTAATGATAGCATTAGTTTAAATTATAACATGGGTGTTAATGATAGCATTAGTTTTAAGTATAGCATGGGTGTTAATGATAGCATTAGTTTTAATTATAACATGGGTGTTAATGATAGCATTGGTTTTAAGTATAGCATGGGTGTTAATGATAGCATTAGTTTTAAGTATAGCATGGGTGTTAATGATAGCATTAGTTTTAAGTATAGCATGGATGTCAATTATAGCATTAGTTTTAAGTATAGCATGGGTGTTAATGATATTATTAGTTTTAAGTATAGCATGGGTGTTAATGATAGCATTAGTTTTAAGTATAGCATGGGTGTTAATGATAGCATTAGTTTAAATTATAACATGGGTGTTAATGATAGCATTAGTTTTAATTATAGCATGGGTGTTAATGATAGCATTAGTTTTAATTATAACATGGGTGTTAATGATAGCATTGGTTTTAAGTATAGCATGGGTGTTAATGATAGCATTAGTTTTAAGTATAGCATGATTGTTAATGATAGCATTAGTTTTAAGTATAGAATGGGTGTTAATGATAGCATTAGTTTTAAGTATAGCATGGGTGTTAATGATAGCATTAGTTTTAAGTATAGCATGGGTGTTAATGATAGCATTAGTTTTAAATATAGCATGGGTGTTAATGATAGTATTAGTTTTAAGTATAGCATGGATGTTAATAATAGCATTAGTTTTAAGTATAGCATGGGTGTTAATGATAGTATTAGTTTTAAGTATAGCATGGGTGTTAATGATAGCATTAGTTTAAATTATAACATGGGTGTTAATGATAGCATTAGTTTTAAGTATAGCATGGGTGTTAATGATAGCATTAGTTTTAATTATAACATGGGTGTTAATGATAGCATTGGTTTTAAGTATAGCATGGGTTTTAATGATATCATTAGTTTTAAGTATAGCATGGGTGTTAATATTAGATTTGTTGTAAGGATAGCATGGGTGTTAATGATAGCATTAGTTTTAGGTATAGCATGGGTGTAATGATAGCATTAGTTTTAAGTATAGCATGGATGTTAATGATAGCTTTATTTTTAAGTATAGCATGGTTGATAATGATAGCATTGATTTTAAGTATAGCATGGGTGTTAATGATAGCATTAGTTTTAAGTATAGCATGGGTGTTAATGATAGCATTAGTTTTAAGTATAGCATGGGTGTTAATGATAGCATTAGTTTAAATTATAACATGGGTGTTAATGATAGCATTAGTTTTAAGTATAGCATGGGTGTTAATGATAGCATTAGTTTTAATTATAACATGGGTGTTAATGATAGCATTGGTTTTAAGTATAGCATGGGTGTTAATGATAGCATTAGTTTTAAGTATAGCATGGGTGTTAATGATAGCATTAGTTTTAAGTATAGCATGGATGTCAATTATAGCATTAGTTTTAAGTATAGCATGGGTGTTAATGATAGCATTAGTTTTAATTATAACATGGGTGTTAATTATAGCATTGGTTTTAAGTATAGCATGGGTGTTAATGATAGCATTAGTTTTAAGTATAGCATGGGTGTTAATGATAGCATTAGTTTTAAGTATAGCATGGGTGTTAATGATAGCATTAGTTTAAATTATAACATGGGTGTTAATGATAGCATTAGTTTTAAGTATAGCATGGGTGTTAATGATAGCATTAGTTTTAATTATAACATGGGTGTTAATGATAGCATTGGTTTTAAGTATAGCATGGGTGTTAATGATAGCATTAGTTTTAAGTATAGCATGGGTGTTAATGATAGCATTAGTTTTAAGTATAGCATGGGTGTTAATGATAGCATTAGTTTAAATAATAACATTGGTGTTAATGATAGCATTAGTTTTAATTATAGCATGGGTGTTAATGATAGCATTAGTTTTAATTATAACATGGGTGTTAATGATAGCATTGGTTTTAAGTATAGCATGGGTGTTAATGATAGCATTAGTTTTAAGTATAGCATGGGTGTTAATGATAGCATTAGTTTTAAGTATAGCATGGATGTTAATTATAGCATTAGTTTTAAGTATATCATGGGTGTTAATGATAGCATTAGTTTTAAGTATAGCATGGGTGTTAATGATAGCATTAGTTTTAAGCATATCATGGGTGATAAGTATAGCATTAGTTTTAAGTATAGCATGGGTGTTAATGATAGCATTAGTTTTAAGTATAGCATGGGTGTTAATGATAGCATTAGTTTAAATTATAACATGGGTGTTAATGATAGCATTAGTTTTAAGTATAGCATGGGTGTTAATGATAGCATTAGTTTTAATTATAACATGGGTGTTAATGATATAATTATTTTTAAGTATAGCATTGGTGTTAATGATAGCATTAGTTTTAAGTATAGCATGGGTGTTAATGATAGCATTAGTTTTAAGTATAGCATGGGTGTTAATGATAGCATTAGTTTTAATATAGCATGGGTGTTAATGATAGCATTAGTTTAAATTATAACATGGGTGTTAATGATAGCATTAGTTTTAAGTATAGCATGGGTGTTAATGATAGCATTAGTTTTAATTATAACATGGGTGTTAATTATAGCATTGGTTTTAAGTATAGCATGGGTGTTAATGATAGCATTAGTTTTAAGTATAGCATGGGTGTTAATGATAGCATTAGTTTTAAGTATAGCATGGGTGTTAATGATAGCATTAGTTTAAATTATAACATGGGTGTTAATGATAGCATTAGTTTTAAGTATAGCATGGGTGTTAATGATAGCATTAGTTTTAATTATAACATGGGTGTTAATGATAGCATTGGTTTTAAGTATAGCATGGGTGTTAATGATAGCATTAGTTTTAAGTATAGCATGGGTGTTAATGATAGCATTAGTTTTAAGTATAGCATGGATGTCAATTATAGCATTAGTTTTAAGTATAGCATGGGTGTTAATGATATTATTAGTTTTAAGTATAGCATGGGTGTTAATGATAGCATTAGTTTTAAGTATAGCATGGGTGTTAATGATAGCATTAGTTTAAATTATAACATGGGTGTTAATGATAGCATTAGTTTTAATTATAGCATGGGTGTTAATGATAGCATTAGTTTTAATTATAACATGGGTGTTAATGATAGCATTGGTTTTAAGTATAGCATGGGTGTTAATGATAGCATTAGTTTTAAGTATAGCATGATTGTTAATGATAGCATTAGTTTTAAGTATAGAATGGGTGTTAATGATAGCATTAGTTTTAAGTATAGCATGGGTGTTAATGATAGCATTAGTTTTAAGTATAGCATGGGTGTTAATGATAGCATTAGTTTTAAATATAGCATGGGTGTTAATGATAGTATTAGTTTTAAGTATAGCATGGATGTTAATGATAGCATTAGTTTTAAGTATAGCATGGGTGTTAATGATAGTATTAGTTTTAAGTATAGCATGGGTGTTAATGATAGCATTAGTTTAAATTATAACATGGGTGTTAATGATAGCATTAGTTTTAAGTATAGCATGGGTGTTAATGATAGCATTAGTTTTAATTATAACATGGGTGTTAATGATAGCATTGGTTTTAAGTATAGCATGGGTTTTAATGATATCATTAGTTTTAAGTATAGCATGGGTGTTAATATTAGATTTGTTGTAAGGATAGCATGGGTGTTAATGATAGCATTAGTTTTAGGTATAGCATGGGTGTAATGATAGCATTAGTTTTAAGTATAGCATGGATGTTAATGATAGCTTTATTTTTAAGTATAGCATGGTTGATAATGATAGCATTGATTTTAAGTATAGCATGGGTGTTAATGATAGCATTAGTTTTAAGTATAGCATGGGTGTTAATGATAGCATTAGTTTTAAGTATAGCATGGGTGTTAATGATAGCATTAGTTTAAATTATAACATGGGTGTTAATGATAGCATTAGTTTAAAGTATAGCATGGGTGTTAATGATAGCATTAGTTTTAATTATAACATGGGTGTTAATGATAGCATTGGTTTTAAGTATAGCATGGGTGTTAATGATAGCATTAGTTTTAAGTATAGCATGGGTGTTAATGATAGCATTAGTTTTAAGTATAGCATGGATGTCAATTATAGCATTAGTTTTAAGTATAGCATGGGTGTTAATGATAGCATTAGTTTTAATTATAACATGGGTGTTAATTATAGCATTGGTTTTAAGTATAGCATGGGTGTTAATGATAGCATTAGTTTTAAGTATAGCATGGGTGTTAATGATAGCATTAGTTTTAAGTATAGTATGGGTGTTAATGATAGCATTAGTTTAAATTATAACATGGGTGTTAATGATAGCATTAGTTTTAAGTATAGCATGGGTGTTAATGATAGCATTAGTTTTAATTATAACATGGGTGTTAATGATAGCATTGGTTTTAAGTATAGCATGGGTGTTAATGATAGCATTAGTTTTAAGTATAGCATGGGTGTTAATGATAGCATTAGTTTTAAGTATAGCATGGGTGTTAATGATAGCATTAGTTTAAATAATAACATTGGTGTTAATGATAGCATTAGTTTTAATTATAGCATGGGTGTTAATGATAGCATTAGTTTTAATTATAACATGGGTGTTAATGATATCATTGGTTTTAAGTATAGCATGGGTGTTAATGATAGCATTAGTTTTAAGTATAGCATGGGTGTTAATGATAGCATTAGTTTTAAGTATAGAATGGGTGTTAATGATAGCATTAGTTTTAAGTATAGCATGGGTGTTAATGATAGTATTAGTTTTAAGTATAGTATGGGTATTAATGATAGCATTAGTTTTAAGTATAGCATGGTTGTTAATGATATTATTAGTTTTAAGTATAGCATGGGTGTTAATGATAGCATTAGTTTTAAGTATAGCATGGGTGTTAATGATAGCATTAGTTTAAATTATAACATGGGTGTTAATGATAGCATTAGTTTTAAGTATAGCATGGGTGTTAATGATAGCATTAGTTTTAATTATAACATGGGTGTTAATTATAGCATTGGTTTTAAGTATAGCATGGGTGTTAATGATAGCATTAGTTTTAAGTATAGCATGGGTGTTAATGATAGCATTAGTTTTAAGTATAGCATGGGTGTTAATGATAGCATTAGTTTAAATTATAACATGGGTGTTAATGATAGCATTAGTTTTAAGTATAGCATGGGTGTTAATGATAGCATTAGTTTTAATTATAATATGGGTGTTAATGATAGCATTGGTTTTAAGTATAGCATGGGTGTTAATGATAGCATTAGTTTTAAGTATAGCATGGGTGTTAATGATAGCATTAGTTTTAAGTATAGCATGGATGTCAATTATAGCATTCGTTTTAAGTATAGCATGGGTGTTAATGATATTATTAGTTTTAAGTATAGCATGGGTGTTAATGATAGCATTAGTTTTAAGTATAGCATGGGTGTTAATGATAGCATTAGTTTAAATTATAACATGGGTGTTAATGATAGCATTAGTTTTAATTATAGCATGGGTGTTAATGATAGCATTAGTTTTAATTATAACATGGGTGTTAATGATTGCATTGGTTTTAAGTATAGCATGGGTGTTAATGATAGCATTAGTTTTAAGTATAGCATGGGTGTTAATGATAGCATTAGTTTTAAGTATAGAATGGGTGTTAATGATAGCATTAGTTTTAAGTATAGCATGGGTGTTAATGATAGCATTAGTTTTAAGTATAGCATGGGTGTTAATGATAGCATTAGTTTTAAATATAGCATGGGTGTTAATGATAGTATTAGTTTTAAGTATAGCATGGATGTTAATGATAGCATTAGTTTTAAGTATAGCATGGGTGTTAATGATAGTATTAGTTTTAAGTATAGCATGGGTGTTAATGATAGCATTAGTTTAAATTATAACATGGGTGTTAATGATAGCATTAGTTTTAAGTATAGCATGGGTGTTAATGATAGCATTAGTTTTAATTATAACATGGGTGTTAATGATAGCATTGGTTTTAAGTATAGCATGGGTTTTAATGATATCATTAGTTTTAAGTATAGCATGGGTGTTAATATTAGATTTGTTGTAAGGATAGCATGGGTGTTAATGATAGCATTAGTTTTAGGTATAGCATGGGTGTAATGATAGCATTAGTTTTAAGTATAGCATGGATGTTAATGATAGCTTTATTTTTAAGTATAGCATGGTTGATAATGATAGCATTGGTTTTAAGTATAGCATGGGTGTTAATGATAGCATTAGTTTTAAGTATAGCATGGGTGTTAATGATAGCATTAGTTTTAAGTATAGCATGGGTGTTAATGATAGCATTAGTTTAAATTATAACATGGGTGTTAATGATAGCATTAGTTTTAAGTATAGCATGGGTGTTAATGATAGCATTAGTTTTAAGTATAGCATGGGTGTTAATGATAGCATTAGTTTAAATTATAACATGGGTGTTAATGATAGCATTAGTTTTAATTATAGCATTGGTGTTAATGATAGCATTAGTTTTAATTATAGCATGGGTGTTAATGATAGCATTAGTTTTAATTATAACATGGGTGTTAATGATAGCATTGGTTTTAAGTATAGCATGGGTGTTAATGATAGCATTAGTTTTAAGTATAGCATGGGTGTTAATGATAGCATTAGTTTTAAGTATAGAATGGGTGTTAATGATAGCATTAGTTTTAAGTATAGCATGGGTGTTAATGATAGCATTAGTTTTAAGTATAGCATGGGTGTTAATGATAGCATTAGTTTTAAATATAGCATGGGTGTTAATGATAGTATTAGTTTTAAGTATAGCATGGATGTTAATGATAGCATTAGTTTTAAGTATAGCATGGGTGTTAATGATAGTATTAGTTTTAAGTATAGCATGGGTGTTAATGATAGCATTAGTTTAAATTATAACATGGGAGATAAGTATAGCATTAGTTTTAAGTATAGCATGGGTGTTAATGGTAGCATTAGTTTTAAGTATAGCATGGGTGTTAATGATAGCATTAGTTTTAAGTATAGCATGGGCGTTAATGATAGCATTAGTTTTAAGTATAGCATGGCTGTTAATGATAGCATTAGTTTTAAGTATATCATGGATGTTAATGATATAATTAGTTTAAATAATAACATTGGTGTTAATGATAGCATTAGTTTTAATTATAGCATGGGTGTTAATGATAGCATTAGTTTTAATTATAACATGGGTGTTAATGATATCATTGGTTTTAAGTATAGCATGGGTGTTAATGATAGCATTAGTTTTAAGTATAGCATGGGTGTTAATGATAGCATTAGTTTTAAGTATAGAATGGGTGTTAATGATAGCATTAGTTTTAAGTATAGCATGGGTGTTAATGATAGTATTAGTTTTAAGTATAGTATGGGTATTAATGATAGCATTAGTTTTAAGTATAGCATGGTTGTTAATGATATTATTAGTTTTAAGTATAGCATGGGTGTTAATGATAGCATTAGTTTTAAGTATAGCATGGGTGTTAATGATAGCATTAGTTTAAATTATAACATGGGTGTTAATGATAGCATTAGTTTTAAGTATAGCATGGGTGTTAATGATAGCATTAGTTTTAATTATAACATGGGTGTTAATTATAGCATTGGTTTTAAGTATAGCATGGGTGTTAATGATAGCATTAGTTTTAAGTATAGCATGGGTGTTAATGATAGCATTAGTTTTAAGTATAGCATGGGTGTTAATGATAGCATTAGTTTAAATTATAACATGGGTGTTAATGATAGCATTAGTTTTAAGTATAGCATGGGTGTTAATGATAGCATTAGTTTTAATTATAATATGGGTGTTAATGATAGCATTGGTTTTAAGTATAGCATGGGTGTTAATGATAGCATTAGTTTTAAGTATAGCATGGGTGTTAATGATAGCATTAGTTTTAAGTATAGCATGGATGTCAATTATAGCATTCGTTTTAAGTATAGCATGGGTGTTAATGATATTATTAGTTTTAAGTATAGCATGGGTGTTAATGATAGCATTAGTTTTAAGTATAGCATGGGTGTTAATGATAGCATTAGTTTAAATTATAACATGGGTGTTAATGATAGCATTAGTTTTAATTATAGCATGGGTGTTAATGATAGCATTAGTTTTAATTATAACATGGGTGTTAATGATTGCATTGGTTTTAAGTATAGCATGGGTGTTAATGATAGCATTAGTTTTAAGTATAGCATGGGTGTTAATGATAGCATTAGTTTTAAGTATAGAATGGGTGTTAATGATAGCATTAGTTTTAAGTATAGCATGGGTGTTAATGATAGCATTAGTTTTAAGTATAGCATGGGTGTTAATGATAGCATTAGTTTTAAATATAGCATGGGTGTTAATGATAGTATTAGTTTTAAGTATAGCATGGATGTTAATGATAGCATTAGTTTTAAGTATAGCATGGGTGTTAATGATAGTATTAGTTTTAAGTATAGCATGGGTGTTAATGATAGCATTAGTTTAAATTATAACATGGGTGTTAATGATAGCATTAGTTTTAAGTATAGCATGGGTGTTAATGATAGCATTAGTTTTAATTATAACATGGGTGTTAATGATAGCATTGGTTTTAAGTATAGCATGGGTTTTAATGATATCATTAGTTTTAAGTATAGCATGGGTGTTAATATTAGATTTGTTGTAAGGATAGCATGGGTGTTAATGATAGCATTAGTTTTAGGTATAGCATGGGTGTAATGATAGCATTAGTTTTAAGTATAGCATGGATGTTAATGATAGCTTTATTTTTAAGTATAGCATGGTTGATAATGATAGCATTGGTTTTAAGTATAGCATGGGTGTTAATGATAGCATTAGTTTTAAGTATAGCATGGGTGTTAATGATAGCATTAGTTTTAAGTATAGCATGGGTGTTAATGATAGCATTAGTTTAAATTATAACATGGGTGTTAATGATAGCATTAGTTTTAAGTATAGCATGGGTGTTAATGATAGCATTAGTTTTAAGTATAGCATGGGTGTTAATGATAGCATTAGTTTAAATTATAACATGGGTGTTAATGATAGCATTAGTTTTAATTATAGCATTGGTGTTAATGATAGCATTAGTTTTAATTATAGCATGGGTGTTAATGATAGCATTAGTTTTAATTATAACATGGGTGTTAATGATAGCATTGGTTTTAAGTATAGCATGGGTGTTAATGATAGCATTAGTTTTAAGTATAGCATGGGTGTTAATGATAGCATTAGTTTTAAGTATAGAATGGGTGTTAATGATAGCATTAGTTTTAAGTATAGCATGGGTGTTAATGATAGCATTAGTTTTAAGTATAGCATGGGTGTTAATGATAGCATTAGTTTTAAATATAGCATGGGTGTTAATGATAGTATTAGTTTTAAGTATAGCATGGATGTTAATGATAGCATTAGTTTTAAGTATAGCATGGGTGTTAATGATAGTATTAGTTTTAAGTATAGCATGGGTGTTAATGATAGCATTAGTTTAAATTATAACATGGGTGTTAATGATAGCATTAGTTTTAAGTATAGCATGGGTGTTAATGATAGCATTAGTTTTAATTATAACATGGGTGTTAATGATAGCATTGGTTTTAAGTATAGCATGGGTTTTAATGATATCATTAGTTTTAAGTATAGCATGGGTGTTAATATTAGATTTGTTGTAAGGATAGCATGGGTGTTAATGATAGCATTAGTTTTAGGTATAGCATGGGTGTAATGATAGCATTAGTTTTAAGTATAGCATGGATGTTAATGATAGCTTTATTTTTAAGTATAGCATGGTTGATAATGATAGCATTGGTTTTAAGTATAGCATGGGTGTTAATGATAGCATTAGTTTTAAGTATAGCATGGGTGTTAATGATAGCATTAGTTTTAAGTATAGCATGGGTGTTAATGATAGCATTAGTTTAAATTATAACATGGGTGTTAATGATAGCATTAGTTTTAAGTATAGCATGGGTGTTAATGATAGCATTAGTTTTAAGTATAGCATGGGTGTTAATGATAGCATTAGTTTAAATTATAACATGGGTGTTAATGATAGCATTAGTTTTAATTATAGCATTGGTGTTAATGATAGCATTAGTTTTAATTATAACATGGGTGTTAATGATAGCATTGGTTTTAAGTATAGCATGGGTGTTAATGATAGCATTAGTTTTAAGTATAGCATGGGTGTTAATGATAGCATTAGTTTTAAGTATAGAATGGGTGTTAATGATAGCATTAGTTTTAAGTATAGCATGGGTGTTAATGATAGCATTAGTTTTAAGTATAGCATGGGTGTTAATGATAGCATTAGTTTTAAATATAGCATGGGTGTTAATGATAGTATTAGTTTTAAGTATAGTATGGGTATTAATGATAGCATTAGTTTTAAGTATAGCATGGTTGTTAATGATATTATTAGTTTTAAGTATAGCATGGGTGTTAATGATAGCATTAGTTTTAAGTATAGCATGGGTGTTAATGATAGCATTAGTTTAAATTATAACATGGGTGTTAATGATAGCATTAGTTTTAATTATAGCATGGGTGTTAATGATAGCATTAGTTTTAATTATAACATGGGTGTTAATGATAGCATTAGTTTAAATTATAACATGGGTGTTAATGATAGCATTAGTTTTAAGTATAGCATGGGTGTTAATGATAGCATTAGTTTTAATTATAACATGGGTGTTAATGATATAATTATTTTTAAGTATAGCATTGGTGTTAATGATAGCATTAGTTTTAAGTATAGCATGGGTGTTAATGATAGCATTAGTTTTAAGTATAGCATGGGTGTTAATGATAGCATTAGTTTTAATATAGTATGGGTGTTAATGATAGCATTAGTTTAAATTATAACATGGGTGTTAATGATATAATTATTTTTAAGTATAGCATTGGTGTTAATGATAGCATTAGTTTTAAGTATAGCATGGGTGTTAATGATAGCATTAGTTTTAAGTATATCATGGGTGTTAATGATATCATTAGTTTTAAGTATAGCTGTGGTGTTAATGATAGCATTAGTTTTAAGAATAGCATGGGTGTTAATGATAGCATTAGTTTTAAATATAGCATGGGTGTTAATGATAGTATTAGTTTTAAGTATAGTATGGGTATTAATGATAGCATTAGTTTTAAGTATATCATGGGTGTTAATGATAGCATTAGTTTTAAGTATAGCTGTGGTGTTAATGATAGCATTAGTTTTAAGTATAGCATGGGTGTTAATGATAGCATTAGTTTTAAGTATAGCATGGATGTTAATTATAGCATTAGTTTTAAGTATATCATGGGTGTTAATGATAGCATTAGTTTTAAGTATAGCATGGGTGTTAATGATAGTATTAGTTTAAATTATAACATGGGTGTTAATGATAGCATTAGTTTTAAGTATAGAATGGGTGTTAATGATAGCATTAGTTTTAATTATAACATGGGTGTTAATGATAGCATTATTTTTAAGAATAGCATGGGTGATAAGTATAGCATTAGTTTTAAGTATAGCATGGGTGTTAATGATAGCATTAGTTTTAAGTATAGCATGGATGTTAATTATCGCATTAGTTTTAAGTATAGCATGGGTGTTAATGATAGCATTAGTTTTAAGTATAGCATGGGTGTTAATGATAGCATTAGTTTTAAGTATAGCATGGATGTTAATTATCGCATTAGTTTTAAGTATAGCATGGGTGTTAATGATAGTATTAGTTTTAAGTATAGCATGGGTGTTAATGATAGCATTAGTTTTAAGGAAAGCATGGGTGATAAGTATAGCATTAGTTTTAAGTATAGCATGGGTGTTAATAATAGCATTATTTTTAAGTAGAGCATGGGTGTTAATGATAGCATTAGTTTTAAGTATAGCATGGGTATTAATGATAGCATTAGTTTTAATTATAACATGGGTGTTAATGATAGCATTGGTTTTAAGTATAGCATGGGTTTTAATGATATCATTAGTTTTAAGTATAGCATGGGTGTTAATATTAGATTTGTTGTAAGGATAGCATGGGTGTTAATGATAGCATTAGTTTTAGGTATAGAATGGGTGTAATGATAGCATTAGTTTTAAGTATAGCATGGTTGATAATGATAGCATTAGTTTTAAGTATAGCATGGGTGTTAATGATAGCTTTAGTTTTAAGTATAGCATGGGTGTTAATGATAGCATTTGTTTTAAATATAGCATGGGTGTTAATGATATCATTAATTTTATGTTTAGCATGGGTGTTAATGATAGCATTAGTTTTAAGGAAAGCATGGGTGATAAGTATAGCATTAGTTTTAAGTATAGCATGGGTGTTAATGATAGCATTAGTTTTAAGTATAGCATGGGTGTTAATGATAGCATTAGTTTAAATTATAACATGGGTGTTAATGATAGCATTAGTTTTAAGAATAGCATGGGTGATAAGTATAGCATTAGTTTTAAGTATAGCATGGGTGTTAATGATAGCATTAGTTTTAAGTATAGCATGGATGTTAATTATCGCATTAGTTTTAAGTATAGCATGGGTGTTAATGATAGCATTAGTTTTAAGTATAGCATGGGTGTTAATGATAGCATTAGTTTTAAGGAAAGCATGGGTGATAAGTATAGCATTAGTTTTAAGTATAGCATGGGTGTTAATAATAGCATTAGTTTTAAGTATAGCATGGGTGTTAATGATAGCATTAGTTTTAAGTATAGCATGGGTGTTAATGATAGCATTAGTTTTAAGTATAGCATGGGTGTTAATGATAGCATTAGTTTAAATTATAACATGGGTGTTAATGATAGCATTAGTTTTAAGTATAGCATGGGTGTTAATGATAGCATTAGTTTTAAGTATAGCATGGGTGTTAATGATAGCATTAGTTTAAATTATAACATGGGTGTTAATGATAGCATTAGTTTTAATTATAGCATTGGTGTTAATGATAGCATTAGTTTTAATTATAACATGGGTGTTAATGATAGCATTGGTTTTAAGTATAGCATGGGTGTTAATGATAGCATTAGTTTTAAGTATAGCATGGGTGTTAATGATAGCATTAGTTTTAAGTATAGAATGGGTGTTAATGATAGCATTAGTTTTAAGTATAGCATGGGTGTTAATGATAGCATTAGTTTTAAGTATAGCATGGGTGTTAATGATAGCATTAGTTTTAAATATAGCATGGGTGTTAATGATAGTATTAGTTTTAAGTATAGTATGGGTATTAATGATAGCATTAGTTTTAAGTATAGCATGGTTGTTAATGATATTATTAGTTTTAAGTATAGCATGGGTGTTAATGATAGCATTAGTTTTAAGTATAGCATGGGTGTTAATGATAGCATTAGTTTAAATTATAACATGGGTGTTAATGATAGCATTAGTTTTAATTATAGCATGGGTGTTAATGATAGCATTAGTTTTAATTATAACATGGGTGTTAATGATAGCATTAGTTTAAATTATAACATGGGTGTTAATGATAGCATTAGTTTTAAGTATAGCATGGGTGTTAATGATAGCATTAGTTTTAATTATAACATGGGTGTTAATGATATAATTATTTTTAAGTATAGCATTGGTGTTAATGATAGCATTAGTTTTAAGTATAGCATGGGTGTTAATGATAGCATTAGTTTTAAGTATAGCATGGGTGTTAATGATAGCATTAGTTTTAATATAGTATGGGTGTTAATGATAGCATTAGTTTAAATTATAACATGGGTGTTAATGATATAATTATTTTTAAGTATAGCATTGGTGTTAATGATAGCATTAGTTTTAAGTATAGCATGGGTGTTAATGATAGCATTAGTTTTAAGTATATCATGGGTGTTAATGATATCATTAGTTTTAAGTATAGCTGTGGTGTTAATGATAGCATTAGTTTTAAGAATAGCATGGGTGTTAATGATAGCATTAGTTTTAAATATAGCATGGGTGTTAATGATAGTATTAGTTTTAAGTATAGTATGGGTATTAATGATAGCATTAGTTTTAAGTATATCATGGGTGTTAATGATAGCATTAGTTTTAAGTATAGCTGTGGTGTTAATGATAGCATTAGTTTTAAGTATAGCATGGGTGTTAATGATAGCATTAGTTTTAAGTATAGCATGGATGTTAATTATAGCATTAGTTTTAAGTATATCATGGGTGTTAATGATAGCATTAGTTTTAAGTATAGCATGGGTGTTAATGATAGTATTAGTTTAAATTATAACATGGGTGTTAATGATAGCATTAGTTTTAAGTATAGAATGGGTGTTAATGATAGCATTAGTTTTAATTATAACATGGGTGTTAATGATAGCATTATTTTTAAGAATAGCATGGGTGATAAGTATAGCATTAGTTTTAAGTATAGCATGGGTGTTAATGATAGCATTAGTTTTAAGTATAGCATGGGTGTTAATGATAGCATTAGTTTAAATTATAACATGGGTGTTAATGATAGCATTAGTTTTAAGAATAGCATGGGTGATAAGTATAGCATTAGTTTTAAGTATAGCATGGGTGTTAATGATAGCATTAGTTTTAAGTATAGCATGGATGTTAATTATCGCATTAGTTTTAAGTATAGCATGGGTGTTAATGATAGCATTAGTTTTAAGTATAGCATGGGTGTTAATGATAGCATTAGTTTTAAGGAAAGCATGGGTGATAAGTATAGCATTAGTTTTAAGTATAGCATGGGTGTTAATAATAGCATTAGTTTTAAGTATAGCATGGGTGTTAATGATAGCATTAGTTTTAAGTATAGCATGGATGTTAATTATCGCATTAGTTTTAAGTATAGCATGAGTGTTAATGATAGTATTAGTTTTAAGTATAGCATGGGTGTTAATGATAGCATTAGTTTTAAGGAAAGCATGGGTGATAAGTATAGCATTAGTTTTAAGTATAGCATGGGTGTTAATAATAGCATTATTTTTAAGTAGAGCATGAGTGTTAATGATAGCATTAGTTTTAAGTATAGCATGGGTATTAATGATAGCATTAGTTTTAATTATAACATGGGTGTTAATGATAGCATTGGTTTTAAGTATAGCATGGGTTTTAATGATATCATTAGTTTTAAGTATAGCATGGGTGTTAATATTAGATTTGTTGTAAGGATAGCATGGGTGTTAATGATAGCATTAGTTTTAGGTATAGAATGGGTGTAATGATAGCATTAGTTTTAAGTATAGCATGGTTGATAATGATAGCATTAGTTTTAAGTATAGCATGGGTGTTAATGATAGCTTTAGTTTTAAGTATAGCATGGGTGTTAATGATAGCATTTGTTTTAAATATAGCATGGGTGTTAATGATATCATTAATTTTATGTTTAGCATGGGTGTTAATGATAGCATTAGTTTTAAGGAAAGCATGGGTGATAAGTATAGCATTAGTTTTAAGTATAGCATGGGTGTTAATGATAGCATTAGTTTTAAGTATAGCATGGGTGTTAATGATAGCATTAGTTTAAATTATAACATGGGTGTTAATGATAGCATTAGTTTTAAGAATAGCATGGGTGATAAGTATAGCATTAGTTTTAAGTATAGCATGGGTGTTAATGATAGCATTAGTTTTAAGTATAGCATGGATGTTAATTATCGCATTAGTTTTAAGTATAGCATGGGTGTTAATGATAGCATTAGTTTTAAGTATAGCATGGGTGTTAATGATAGCATTAGTTTTAAGGAAAGCATGGGTGATAAGTATAGCATTAGTTTTAAGTATAGCATGGGTGTTAATAATAGCATTATTTTTAAGTAGAGCATGAGTGTTAATGATAGCATTAGTTTTAAGTATAGCATGGGTATTAATGATAGCATTAGTTTTAATTATAACATGGGTGTTAATGATAGCATTGGTTTTAAGTATAGCATGGGTTTTAATGATATCATTAGTTTTAAGTATAGCATGGGTGTTAATATTAGATTTGTTGTAAGGATAGCATGGGTGTTAATGATAGCATTAGTTTTAGGTATAGAATGGGTGTAATGATAGCATTAGTTTTAAGTATAGCATGGTTGATAATGATAGCATTAGTTTTAAGTATAGCATGGGTGTTAATGATAGCATTATTTTTAAGTAGAGCATGAGTGTTAATGATAGCATTAGTTTTAAGTATAGCATGGGTATTAATGATAGCATTAGTTTTAATTATAACATGGGTGTTAATGATAGCATTGGTTTTAAGTATAGCATGGGTTTTAATGATATCATTAGTTTTAAGTATAGCATGGGTGTTAATATTAGATTTGTTGTAAGGATAGCATGGGTGTTAATGATAGCATTAGTTTAAATTATAACATGGGTGTTAATGATATAATTATTTTTAAGTATAGCATTGGTGTTAATGATAGCATTAGTTTTAAGTATAGCATGGGTGTTAATGATAGCATTAGTTTTAAGTATATCATGGGTGTTAATGATATCATTAGTTTTAAGTATAGCTGTGGTGTTAATGATAGCATTAGTTTTAAGAATAGCATGGGTGTTAATGATAGCATTAGTTTTAAATATAGCATGGGTGTTAATGATAGTATTAGTTTTAAGTATAGTATGGGTATTAATGATAGCATTAGTTTTAAGTATATCATGGGTGTTAATGATAGCATTAGTTTTAAGTATAGCTGTGGTGTTAATGATAGCATTAGTTTTAAGTATAGCATGGGTGTTAATGATAGCATTAGTTTTAAGTATAGCATGGATGTTAATTATAGCATTAGTTTTAAGTATATCATGGGTGTTAATGATAGCATTAGTTTTAAGTATAGCATGGGTGTTAATTATAGTATTAGTTTAAATTATAACATGGGTGTTAATGATAGCATTAGTTTTAAGTATAGAATGGGTGTTAATGATAGCATTAGTTTTAATTATAACATGGGTGTTAATGATAGCATTATTTTTAAGAATAGCATGGGTGATAAGTATAGCATTAGTTTTAAGTATAGCATGGGTGTTAATGATAGCATTAGTTTTAAGTATAGCATGGGTGTTAATGATAGCATTAGTTTAAATTATAACATGGGTGTTAATGATAGCATTAGTTTTAAGAATAGCATGGGTGATAAGTATAGCATTAGTTTTAAGTATAGCATGGGTGTTAATGATAGCATTAGTTTTAAGTATAGCATGGATGTTAATTATCGCATTAGTTTTAAGTATAGCATGGGTGTTAATGATAGCATTAGTTTTAAGTATAGCATGGGTGTTAATGATAGCATTAGTTTTAAGGAAAGCATGGGTAATAAGTATAGCATTAGTTTTAAGTATAGCATGGGTGTTAATAATAGCATTAGTTTTAAGTATAGCATGGGTGTTAATGATAGCATTAGTTTTAAGTATAGCATGGATGTTAATTATCGCATTAGTTTTAAGTATAGCATGAGTGTTAATGATAGTATTAGTTTGAAGTATAGCATGGGTGTTAATGATAGCATTAGTTTTAAGGAAAGCATGGGTGATAAGTATAGCATTAGTTTTAAGTATAGCATGGGTGTTAATAATAGCATTATTTTTAAGTAGAGCATGAGTGTTAATGATAGCATTAGTTTTAAGTATAGCATGGGTATTAATGATAGCATTAGTTTTAATTATAACATGGGTGTTAATGATAGCATTGGTTTTAAGTATAGCATGGGTTTTAATGATATCATTAGTTTTAAGTATAGCATGGGTGTTAATATTAGATTTGTTGTAAGGATAGCATGGGTGTTAATGATAGCATTAGTTTTAGGTATAGAATGGGTGTAATGATAGCATTAGTTTTAAGTATAGCATGGTTGATAATGATAGCATTAGTTTTAAGTATAGCATGGGTGTTAATGATAGCTTTAGTTTTAAGTATAGCATGGGTGTTAATGATAGCATTTGTTTTAAATATAGCATGGGTGTTAATGATATCATTAATTTTATGTTTAGCATGGGTGTTAATGATAGCATTAGTTTTAAGGAAAGCATGGGTGATAAGTATAGCATTAGTTTTAAGTATAGCATGGGTGTTAATGATAGCATTAGTTTTAAGTATAGCATGGGTGTTAATGATAGCATTAGTTTAAATTATAACATGGGTGTTAATGATAGCATTAGTTTTAAGAATAGCATGGGTGATAAGTATAGCATTAGTTTTAAGTATAGCATGGGTGTTAATGATAGCATTAGTTTTAAGTATAGCATGGATGTTAATTATCGCATTAGTTTTAAGTATAGCATGGGTGTTAATGATAGCATTAGTTTTAAGTATAGCATGGGTGTTAATGATAGCATTAGTTTTAAGGAAAGCATGGGTGATAAGTATAGCATTAGTTTTAAGTATAGCATGGGTGATAATAATAGCATTAGTTTTAAGTATAGCATGGGTGTTAATGATAGCATTAGTTTTAAGTATAGCATGGATGTTAATTATCGCATTAGTTTTAAGTATAGAATGGGTGTTAATGATAGTATTAGTTTTAAGTATAGCATGGGTGTTAATGATAGCATTAGTTTTAAGGAAAGCATGGGTGATAAGTATAGCATTAGTTTTAAGTATAGCATGGGTGTTAATAATAGCATTAGTTTTAAGTATAGCATGGGTGTTAATGATAGCATTAGTTTTAAGTATAGCATGGGTGTTAATGATAGCATTAGTTTTAATTATAACATGGGTGTTAATGATAGCATTGGTTTTAAGTATAGCATGGGTTTTAATGATATCATTAGTTTTAAGTATAGCATGGGTGTTAATATTAGATTTGTTGTAAGGATAGCATGGGTGTTAATGATAGCATTAGTTTTAGGTATAGCATGGATGTTAATTATAGCATTAGTTTTAAGTATATCATGGGTGTTAATGATAGCATTAGTTTTAAGTATAGCATGGGTGTTAATGATAGTATTAGTTTAAATTATAACATGGGTGTTAATGATAGCATTAGTTTTAAGTATAGAATGGGTGTTAATGATAGCATTAGTTTTAATTATAACATGGGTGTTAATGATAGCATTATTTTTAAGAATAGCATGGGTGATAATTATAGCATTAGTTTTAAGTATAGCATGGGTGTTAATGATAGCATTAGTTTTAAGTATAGCATGGGTGTTAATGATAGCATTAGTTTAAATTATAACATGGGTGTTAATGATAGCATTAGTTTTAAGAATAGCATGGGTGATAAGTATAGCATTAGTTTTAAGTATAGCATGGGTGTTAATGATAGCATTAGTTTTAAGTATAGCATGGATGTTAATTATCGCATTAGTTTTAAGTATAGCATGGGTGTTAATGATAGCATTAGTTTTAAGTATAGCATGGGTGTTAATGATAGCATTAGTTTTAAGGAAAGCATGGGTGATAAGTATAGCATTAGTTTTAAGTATAGCATGGGTGTTAATAATAGCATTAGTTTTAAGTATAGCATGGGTTTTAATGATAGCATTAGTTTTAAGTATAGCATGGATGTTAATTATCGCATTAGTTTTAAGTATAGCATGGGTGTTAATGATAGTATTAGTTTTAAGTATAGCATGGGTGTTAATGATAGCATTAGTTTTAAGGAAAGCATGGGTGATAAGTATAGCATTAGTTTTAAGTATAGCATGGGTGTTAATAATAGCATTAGTTTTAGTATAGCATGGGTGTTAATGATAGCATTAGTTTTAAGTATAGCATGGGTGTTAATGATAGCATTAGTTTTAATTATAACATGGGTGTTAATGATAGCATTGGTTTTAAGTATAGCATGGGTTTTAATGATATCATTAGTTTTAAGTATAGCATGGGTGTTAATATTAGATTTGTTGTAAGGATAGCATGGGTGTTAATGATAGCATTAGTTTTAGGTATAGCATGGGTGTAATGATAGCATTAGTTTTAAGTATAGCATGGTTGATAATGATAGCATTACTTTTAAGTATAGCATGGGTGTTAATGATAGCTTTAGTTTTAAGTATAGCATGGGTGTTAATGATAGCATTTGTTTTAAATATAGCATGGGTGTTAAAGATATCATTAATTTTATGTTTAGCATGGGTGTTAATGATAGCATTAGTTTTAAGGAAAGCATGGGTGATAAGTATAGCATTAGTTTTAAGTATAGCATGGGTGTTAATGATAGCATTAGTTTTAAGTATAGCATGGGTGTTAATGATAGCATTAGTTTTAAGTATAGCATAGGTGTTAATGATAGCATTAGTTTTAAGTATAGCATGGGTGTTAATGATAGCATTAGTTTTAAGTATAGCATGGGTGTTAATGATAGCATTAGTTTAAATTATAACATGGGTGTTAATGATAGCATTAGTTTTAAGTATAGCATGGGTGTTAATGATAGCATTAGTTTTAATTATAACATGGGTGTTAATGATAGCATTGATTTTAAGTATAGCATGGGTTTTAATGATATCATTAGTTTTAAGTATAGCATGGGTGTTAATATTATATTTGTTGTAAGGATAGCATGGGTGTTAATGATAGCATTAGTTTTAAGTATAGCATGAGTGTTAATGATAGCATTAGTTTTAAGTATAGCATGGATGTTAATTATCGCATTAGTTTTAAGTATAGCATGGGTGTTAATGATAGCATTAGTTTTAAGTATAGCATGGGTGTTAATGATAGCATTAGTTTTAAGGAAAGCATGGGTGATAAGTATAGCATTAGTTTTAAGTATGTGTGTTAATGATAGCTTTAGTTTTAAGTATAGCATGGGTGTTAATGATAGTATTAGTTTTAAGTATAGCATGGATGTAAGTGATAGCATTAGTTTTAAGTATAGCATGGGTTTTAATGATAACATTAGTTTTAAGTATAGCATGGGTGTTAATGATAGCATTAGTTTTAAGTATAGCATGGGTGTTAATGATAGCATTAGTTTAAATTATAACATGGGTGTTAATGATAGCATTAGTTTTAAGTATAGCATGGGTGTTAATGATAGCATTAGTTTTAATTATAACATGGGTGTTAATGATAGCATTGGTTTTAAGTATAGCATGGGTGTTAATGATAGCATTAGTTTTAAGTATAGCATGGGTGATAAGTATAGCATTAGTTTTAAGTATATCATGGGTGTTAATGATAGCATTAGTTTTAAGTATAGCATGGATGTTAATTATAGCATTAGTTTTAAGTATATCATGGGTGTTAATGATAGCATTAGTTTTAAGTATAGCATGGGTGTTAATGATAGCATTAGTTTTAAGCATATCATGGGTGATAAGTATAGCATTAGTTTTAAGTATAGCATGGGTGTTAATGATAGCATTAGTTTTAAGTATAGCATGGGTGTTAATGATAGCATTAGTTTAAATTATAACATGGGTGTTAATGATATAATTATTTTTAAGTATAGCATTGGTGTTAATGATAGCATTAGTTTTAAGTATAGCATGGGTGTTAATGATAGCATTAGTTTTAAGTATAGCATGGGTGTTAATGATAGCATTAGTTTTAAGTATAGCATGGGTGTTAATGATAGCATTAGTTTAAATTATAACATGGGTGTTAATGATAGCATTAGTTTTAAGTATAGCATGGGTGTTAATGATAGCATTAGTTTTAATTATAACATGGGTGTTAATGATAGCATTGGTTTTAAGTATAGCATGGGTGTTAATGATAGCATTAGTTTTAAGTATAGCATGGGTGTTAATGATAGCATTAGTTTTAAGTATAGCATGGATGTCAATTATAGCATTAGTTTTAAGTATAGCATGGGTGTTAATGATATTATTAGTTTTAAGTATAGCATGGGTGTTAATGATAGCATTAGTTTTAAGTATAGCATGGGTGTTAATGATAGCATTAGTTTAAATTATAACATGGGTGTTAATGATAGCATTAGTTTTAATTATAGCATGGGTGTTAATGATAGCATTAGTTTTAATTATAACATGGGTGTTAATGATAGCATTGGTTTTAAGTATAGCATGGGTGTTAATGATAGCATTAGTTTTAAGTATAGCATGATTGTTAATGATAGCATTAGTTTTAAGTATAGCATGGGTGTTAATGATAGCATTAGTTTTAAGTATAGCATGGGTGTTAATGATAGCATTAGTTTAAATTATAACATGGGTGTTAATGATAGCATTAGTTTTAAGTATAGCATGGGTGTTAATGATAGCATTAGTTTTAATTATAACATGGGTGTTAATGATAGCATTGGTTTTAAGTATAGCATGGGTGTTAATGATAGCATTAGTTTTAA
Organism: Osedax fenrisi; assembly: GCA_964019155.1. Lineage (NCBI taxonomy): Eukaryota > Metazoa > Annelida > Polychaeta > Sabellida > Siboglinidae > Osedax > Osedax fenrisi. The sequence continues at coordinate 237,614 of CAXHSG010000088.1, forward strand.
GTATAGCATGGGTGTTAATGATAGCATTAGTTTTAAGTATAGCATGGATGTCAATTATAGCATTAGTTTTAAGTATAGCATGGGTGTTAATGATATTATTAGTTTTAAGTATAGCATGGGTGTTAATGATAGCATTAGTTTTAAGTATAGCATGGGTGTTAATGATAGCATTAGTTTAAATTATAACATGGGTGTTAATGATAGCATTAGTTTTAATTATAGCATGGGTGTTAATGATAGCATTAGTTTTAATTATAACATGGGTGTTAATGATAGCATTGGTTTTAAGTATAGCATGGGTGTTAATGATAGCATTAGTTTTAAGTATAGCATGATTGTTAATGATAGCATTAGTTTTAAGTATAGAATGGGTGTTAATGATAGCATTAGTTTTAAGTATAGTATGAGTGTTAATGATAGCATTAGTTTTAAGTATAGCATGGGTGTTAATGATAGCATTAGTTTTAAATATAGCATGGGTGTTAATGATAGTATTAGTTTTAAGTATAGCATGGATGTTAATGATAGCATTAGTTTTAAGTATAGCATGGGTGTTAATGATAGTATTAGTTTTAAGTATAGCATGGGTGTTAATGATAGCATTAGTTTAAATTATAACATGGGTGTTAATGATAGCATTAGTTTTAAGTATAGCATGGGTGTTAATGATAGCATTAGTTTTAATTATAACATGGGTGTTAATGATAGCATTGGTTTTAAGTATAGCATGGGTTTTAATGATATCATTAGTTTTAAGTATAGCATGGGTGTTAATATTAGATTTGTTGTAAGGATAGCATGGGTGTTAATGATAGCATTAGTTTTAGGTATAGCATGGGTGTAATGATAGCATTAGTTTTAAGTATAGCATGGATGTTAATGATAGCTTTATTTTTAAGTATAGCATGGTTGATAATGATAGCATTGATTTTAAGTATAGCATGGGTGTTAATGATAGCATTAGTTTTAAGTATAGCATGGGTGTTAATGATAGCATTAGTTTTAATTATAACATGGGTGTTAATGATAGAATTGGTTTTAAGTATAGCATGGGTGTTAATGATAGCATTAGTTTTAAGTATAGCATGGGTGTTAATGATAGCATTAGTTTTAAGTATAGCATGGATGTCAATTATAGCATTAGTTTTAAGTATAGCATGGGTGTTAATGATATTATTAGTTTTAAGTATAGCATGGGTGTTAATGATAGCATTAGTTTTAAGTATAGCATGGGTGTTAATGATAGCATTAGTTTAAATTATAACATGGGTGTTAATGATAGCATTAGTTTTAATTATAACATGGGTGTTAATGATAGCATTGGTTTTAAGTATAGCATGGGTGTTAATGATAGCATTATTTTTAAGTATAGCATGGGTGTTAATGATAGCATTAGTTTTAAGTATAGAATGGGTGTTAATGATAGCATTAGTTTTAAGTATAGCATGGGTGTTAATGATAGCATTAGTTTTAAGTATAGCATGGGTGTTAATGATAGCATTAGTTTTAAATATAGCATGGGTGTTAATGATAGTATTAGTTTTAAGTATAGTATGGGTATTAATGATAGCATTAGTTTTAAGTATAGCATGGTTGTTAATGATATTATTAGTTTTAAGTATAGCATGGGTGTTAATGATAGCATTAGTTTTAAGTATAGCATGGGTGTTAATGATAGCATTAGTTTAAATTATAACATGGGTGTTAATGATAGCATTAGTTTTAAGTATAGCATGGGTGTTAAAGATATCATTAATTTTATGTTTAGCATGGGTGTTAATGATAGCATTAGTTTTAAGGAAATCATGGGTGATAAGTATAGCATTAGTTTTAAGTATAGCATGGGTGTTAATGATAGCATTAGTTTTAAGTATAGCATGGGTGTTAATGATAGCATTAGTTTTAAGTATAGCATGGGTGTTAATGATAGCATTAGTTTTAAGTATAGCATGGGTGTTAATGATAGCATTAGTTTTAAGTATAGCATGGGTGTTAATGATAGCATTAGTTTAAATTATAACATGGGTGTTAATGATAGCATTAGTTTTAAGTATAGCATGGGTGTTAATGATAGCATTAGTTTTAATTATAACATGGGTGTTAATGATAGCATTGATTTTAAGTATAGCATGGGTTTTAATGATATCATTAGTTTTAAGTATAGCATGGGTGTTAATATTATATTTGTTGTAAGGATAGCATGGGTGTTAATGATAGCATTAGTTTTAAGTATAGCATGAGTGTTAATGATAGCATTAGTTTTAAGTATAGCATGGATGTTAATTATCGCATTTGTTTTAAGTATAGCATGGGTGTTAATGATAGCATTAGTTTTAAGTATAGAATGGGTGTTAATGATAGCATTAGTTTTAATTATAACATGGGTGTTAATGATAGCATTATTTTTAAGAATAGCATGGGTGATAATTATAGCATTAGTTTTAAGTATAGCATGGGTGTTAATGATAGCATTAGTTTTAAGTATAGCATGGGTGTTAATGATAGCATTAGTTTAAATTATAACATGGGTGTTAATGATAGCATTAGTTTTAAGAATAGCATGGGTGATAAGTATAGCATTAGTTTTAAGTATAGCATGGGTGTTAATGATAGCATTAGTTTTAAGTATAGCATGGATGTTAATTATCGCATTAGTTTTAAGTATAGCATGGGTGTTAATGATAGCATTAGTTTTAAGTATAGCATGGGTGTTAATGATAGCATTAGTTTTAAGGAAAGCATGGGTGATAAGTATAGCATTAGTTTTAAGTATAGCATGGGTGTTAATAATAGCATTAGTTTTAAGTATAGCATGGGTTTTAATGATAGCATTAGTTTTAAGTATAGCATGGATGTTAATTATCGCATTAGTTTTAAGTATAGCATGGGTGTTAATGATAGTATTAGTTTTAAGTATAGCATGGGTGTTAATGATAGCATTAGTTTTAAGGAAAGCATGGGTGATAAGTATAGCATTAGTTTTAAGTATAGCATGGGTGTTAATAATAGCATTAGTTTTAGTATAGCATGGGTGTTAATGATAGCATTAGTTTTAAGTATAGCATGGGTGTTAATGATAGCATTAGTTTTAATTATAACATGGGTGTTAATGATAGCATTGGTTTTAAGTATAGCATGGGTTTTAATGATATCATTAGTTTTAAGTATAGCATGGGTGTTAATATTAGATTTGTTGTAAGGATAGCATGGGTGTTAATGATAGCATTAGTTTTAGGTATAGCATGGGTGTAATGATAGCATTAGTTTTAAGTATAGCATGGTTGATAATGATAGCATTACTTTTAAGTATAGCATGGGTGTTAATGATAGCTTTAGTTTTAAGTATAGCATGGGTGTTAATGATAGCATTTGTTTTAAATATAGCATGGGTGTTAAAGATATCATTAATTTTATGTTTAGCATGGGTGTTAATGATAGCATTAGTTTTAAGGAAAGCATGGGTGATAAGTATAGCATTAGTTTTAAGTATAGCATGGGTGTTAATGATAGCATTAGTTTTAAGTATAGCATGGGTGTTAATGATAGCATTAGTTTTAAGTATAGCATGGGTGTTAATGATAGCATTAGTTTTAAGTATAGCATGGGTGTTAATGATAGCATTAGTTTTAAGTATAGCATGGGTGTTAATGATAGCATTAGTTTAAATTATAACATGGGTGTTAATGATAGCATTAGTTTTAAGTATAGCATGGGTGTTAATGATAGCATTAGTTTTAATTATAACATGGGTGTTAATGATAGCATTGATTTTAAGTATAGCATGGGTTTTAATGATATCATTAGTTTTAAGTATAGCATGGGTGTTAATATTATATTTGTTGTAAGGATAGCATGGGTGTTAATGATAGCATTAGTTTTAAGTATAGCATGAGTGTTAATGATAGCATTAGTTTTAAGTATAGCATGGATGTTAATTATCGCATTAGTTTTAAGTATAGCATGGGTGTTAATGATAGCATTAGTTTTAAGTATAGCATGGGTGTTAATGATAGCATTAGTTTTAAGGAAAGCATGGGTGATAAGTATAGCATTAGTTTTAAGTATGTGTGTTAATGATAGCTTTAGTTTTAAGTATAGCATGGGTGTTAATGATAGTATTAGTTTTAAGTATAGCATGGATGTAAGTGATAGCATTAGTTTTAAGTATAGCATGGGTTTTAATGATAACATTAGTTTTAAGTATAGCATGGGTGTTAATGATAGCATTAGTTTTAAGTATAGCATGGGTGTTAATGATAGCATTAGTTTAAATTATAACATGGGTGTTAATGATAGCATTAGTTTTAAGTATAGCATGGGTGTTAATGATAGCATTAGTTTTAATTATAACATGGGTGTTAATGATAGCATTGGTTTTAAGTATAGCATGGGTGTTAATGATAGCATTAGTTTTAAGTATAGCATGGGTGATAAGTATAGCATTAGTTTTAAGTATATCATGGGTGTTAATGATAGCATTAGTTTTAAGTATAGCATGGATGTTAATTATAGCATTAGTTTTAAGTATATCATGGGTGTTAATGATAGCATTAGTTTTAAGTATAGCATGGGTGTTAATGATAGCATTAGTTTTAAGCATATCATGGGTGATAAGTATAGCATTAGTTTTAAGTATAGCATGGGTGTTAATGATAGCATTAGTTTTAAGTATAGCATGGGTGTTAATGATAGCATTAGTTTAAATTATAACATGGGTGTTAATGATATAATTATTTTTAAGTATAGCATTGGTGTTAATGATAGCATTAGTTTTAAGTATAGCATGGGTGTTAATGATAGCATTAGTTTTAAGTATAGCATGGGTGTTAATGATAGCATTAGTTTTAAGTATAGCATGGGTGTTAATGATAGCATTAGTTTAAATTATAACATGGGTGTTAATGATAGCATTAGTTTTAAGTATAGCATGGGTGTTAATGATAGCATTAGTTTTAATTATAACATGGGTGTTAATGATAGCATTGGTTTTAAGTATAGCATGGGTGTTAATGATAGCATTAGTTTTAAGTATAGCATGGGTGTTAATGATAGCATTAGTTTTAAGTATAGCATGGATGTCAATTATAGCATTAGTTTTAAGTATAGCATGGGTGTTAATGATATTATTAGTTTTAAGTATAGCATGGGTGTTAATGATAGCATTAGTTTTAAGTATAGCATGGGTGTTAATGATAGCATTAGTTTAAATTATAACATGGGTGTTAATGATAGCATTAGTTTTAATTATAGCATGGGTGTTAATGATAGCATTAGTTTTAATTATAACATGGGTGTTAATGATAGCATTGGTTTTAAGTATAGCATGGGTGTTAATGATAGCATTAGTTTTAAGTATAGCATGATTGTTAATGATAGCATTAGTTTTAAGTATAGAATGGGTGTTAATGATAGCATTAGTTTTAAGTATAGTATGAGTGTTAATGATAGCATTAGTTTTAAGTATAGCATGGGTGTTAATGATAGCATTAGTTTTAAATATAGCATGGGTGTTAATGATAGTATTAGTTTTAAGTATAGCATGGATGTTAATGATAGCATTAGTTTTAAGTATAGCATGGGTGTTAATGATAGTATTAGTTTTAAGTATAGCATGGGTGTTAATGATAGCATTAGTTTAAATTATAACATGGGTGTTAATGATAGCATTAGTTTTAAGTATAGCATGGGTGTTAATGATAGCATTAGTTTTAATTATAACATGGGTGTTAATGATAGCATTGGTTTTAAGTATAGCATGGGTTTTAATGATATCATTAGTTTTAAGTATAGCATGGGTGTTAATATTAGATTTGTTGTAAGGATAGCATGGGTGTTAATGATAGCATTAGTTTTAGGTATAGCATGGGTGTAATGATAGCATTAGTTTTAAGTATAGCATGGATGTTAATGATAGCTTTATTTTTAAGTATAGCATGGTTGATAATGATAGCATTGATTTTAAGTATAGCATGGGTGTTAATGATAGCATTAGTTTTAAGTATAGCATGGGTGTTAATGATAGCATTAGTTTTAATTATAACATGGGTGTTAATGATAGAATTGGTTTTAAGTATAGCATGGGTGTTAATGATAGCATTAGTTTTAAGTATAGCATGGGTGTTAATGATAGCATTAGTTTTAAGTATAGCATGGATGTCAATTATAGCATTAGTTTTAAGTATAGCATGGGTGTTAATGATATTATTAGTTTTAAGTATAGCATGGGTGTTAATGATAGCATTAGTTTTAAGTATAGCATGGGTGTTAATGATAGCATTAGTTTAAATTATAACATGGGTGTTAATGATAGCATTAGTTTTAATTATAGCATGGGTGTTAATGATAGCATTAGTTTTAATTATAACATGGGTGTTAATGATAGCATTGGTTTTAAGTATAGCATGGGTGTTAATGATAGCATTAGTTTTAAGTATAGCATGGGTGTTAATGATAGCATTAGTTTTAAGTATAGAATGGGTGTTAATGATAGCATTAGTTTTAAGTATAGCATGGGTGTTAATGATAGCATTAGTTTTAAGTATAGCATGGGTGTTAATGATAGCATTAGTTTTAAATATAGCATGGGTGTTAATGATAGTATTAGTTTTAAGTATAGTATGGGTATTAATGATAGCATTAGTTTTAAGTATAGCATGGTTGTTAATGATATTATTAGTTTTAAGTATAGCATGGGTGTTAATGATAGCATTAGTTTTAAGTATAGCATGGGTGTTAATGATAGCATTAGTTTAAATTATAACATGGGTGTTAATGATAGCATTAGTTTTAAGTATAGCATGGGTGTTAAAGATATCATTAATTTTATGTTTAGCATGGGTGTTAATGATAGCATTAGTTTTAAGGAAATCATGGGTGATAAGTATAGCATTAGTTTTAAGTATAGCATGGGTGTTAATGATAGCATTAGTTTTAAGTATAGCATGGGTGTTAATGATAGCATTAGTTTTAAGTATAGCATGGGTGTTAATGATAGCATTAGTTTTAAGTATAGCATGGGTGTTAATGATAGCATTAGTTTTAAGTATAGCATGGGTGTTAATGATAGCATTAGTTTAAATTATAACATGGGTGTTAATGATAGCATTAGTTTTAAGTATAGCATGGGTGTTAATGATAGCATTAGTTTTAATTATAGCATGGGTGTTAATATTATATTTGTTGTAAGGATAGCATGGGTGTTAATGATAGCATTAGTTTTAAGTATAGCATGAGTGTTAATGATAGCATTAGTTTTAAGTATAGCATGGATGTTAATTATCGCATTTGTTTTAAGTATAGCATGGGTGTTAATGATAGCATTAGTTTTAAGTATAGCATGGGTGTTAATGATAGCATTAGTTTTAAGGAAAGCATGGGTGATAAGTATAGCATTAGTTTTAAGTATGTGTGTTAATGATAGCATTAGTTTTAAGTATAGCATGGATGTTAATTATAGCATTAGTTTTAAGTATATCATGGGTGTTAATGATAGCATTAGTTTTAAGTATAGCATGGGTGTTAATGATAGCATTAGTTTTAAGCATATCATGGGTGATAAGTATAGCATTAGTTTTAAGTATAGCATGGGTATTAATGATAGCATTAGTTTTAAGTATAGCATGGGTGTTAATGATAGCATTAGTTTTAATTATAACATGGGTGTTAATGATAGCATTGGTTTTAAGTATAGCATGGGTTTTAATGATATCATTAGTTTTAATTATAACATGGGTGTTAATGATAGCATTGTTTTTAAGTATAGCATGGGTGTTAATGATAGCATTAGTTTTAAGTATAGCATGGGTGTTAATGATAGCATTAGTTTTAAGTATAGCATGGATGTCAATTATAGCATTAGTTTTAAGTATAGCATGGGTGTTAATGATATTATTAGTTTTAAGTATAGCATGGGTGTTAATGATAGCATTAGTTTTAAGTATAGCATGGGTGTTAATGATAGCATTAGTTTAAATTATAACATGGGTGTTAATGATAGCATTAGTTTTAATTATAGCATGGGTGTTAATGATAGCATTAGTTTTAATTATAACATGGGTGTTAATGATAGCATTGGTTTTAAGTATAGCATGGGTGTTAATGATAGCATTAGTTTTAAGTATAGCATGGGTGTTAATGATAGCATTAGTTTTAAGTATAGAATGGGTGTTAATGATAGCATTAGTTTTAAGTATAGCATGGGTGTTAATGATAGCATTAGTTTTAAGTATAGCATGGGTGTTAATGATAGCATTAGTTTTAAATATAGCATGGGTGTTAATGATAGTATTAGTTTTAAGTATAGTATGGGTATTAATGATAGCATTAGTTTTAAGTATAGCATGGTTGTTAATGATATTATTAGTTTTAAGTATAGCATGGGTGTTAATGATAGCATTAGTTTTAAGTATAGCATGGGTGTTAATGATAGCATTAGTTTAAATTATAACATGGGTGTTAATGATAGCATTAGTTTTAAGTATAGCATGGGTGTTAAATATATCATTAATTTTATGTTTAGCATGGGTGTTAATGATAGCATTAGTTTTAAGGAAAGCATGGGTGATAAGTATAGCATTAGTTTTAAGTATAGCATGGGTGTTAATGATAGGATTAGTTTTAAGTATAGCATGGGTGTTAATGATAGCATTAGTTTTAAGTATAGCATGGGTGTTAATGATAGCATTAGTTTTAAGTATAGCATGGGTGTTAATGATAGCATTAGTTTTAAGTATAGCATGGGTGTTAATGATAGCATTAGTTTAAATTATAACATGGGTGTTAATGATAGCATTAGTTTTAAGTATAGCATGGGTGTTAATGATAGCATTAGTTTTAATTATAACATGGGTGTTAATGATAGCATTGATTTTAAGTATAGCATGGGTTTTAATGATATCATTAGTTTTAAGTATAGCATGGGTGTTAATATTATATTTGTTGTAAGGATAGCATGGGTGTTAATGATAGCATTAGTTTTAAGTATAGCATGAGTGTTAATGATAGCATTAGTTTTAAGTATAGCATGGATGTTAATTATCGCATTAGTTTTAAGTATAGCATGGGTGTTAATGATAGCATTAGTTTTAAGTATAGCATGGGTGTTAATGATAGCATTAGTTTTAAGGAAAGCATGGGTGATAAGTATAGCATTAGTTTTAAGTATGTGTGTTAATGATAGCATTAGTTTTAAGTATAGCATGGGTGTTAATGATAGTATTAGTTTTAAGTATAGCATGGATGTCAGTGATAGCATTAGTTTTAAGTATAGCATGGGTTTTAATGATAACATTAGTTTTAAGTATAGCATGGGTGTTAATGATAGCATTAGTTTTAAGTATAGCATGGGTGTTAATGATAGCATTAGTTTAAATTATAACATGGGTGTTAATGATAGCATTAGTTTTAAGTATAGCATGGGTGTTAAGGATAGCATTAGTTTTAAATATAGCATGGGTGTTAATGATAGTATTAGTTTTAAGTATAGTATGGGTATTAATGATAGCATTAGTTTTAAGTATAGCATGGTTGTTAATGATATTATTAGTTTTAAGTATAGCATGGGTGTTAATGATAGCATTAGTTTTAAGTATAGCATGGGTGTTAATGATAGCATTAGTTTAAATTATAACATGGGTGTTAATGATAGCATTAGTTTTAAGTATAGCATGGGTGTTAAAGATATCATTAATTTTATGTTTAGCATGGGTGTTAATGATAGCATTAGTTTTAAGGAAATCATGGGTGATAAGTATAGCATTAGTTTTAAGTATAGCATGGGTGTTAATGATAGCATTAGTTTTAAGTATAGCATGGGTGTTAATGATAGCATTAGTTTTAAGTATAGCATGGGTGTTAATGATAGCATTAGTTTTAAGTATAGCATGGGTGTTAATGATAGCATTAGTTTTAAGTATAGCATGGGTGTTAATGATAGCATTAGTTTAAATTATAACATGGGTGTTAATGATAGCATTAGTTTTAAGTATAGCATGGGTGTTAATGATAGCATTAGTTTTAATTATAACATGGGTGTTAATGATAGCATTGATTTTAAGTATAGCATGGGTTTTAATGATATCATTAGTTTTAAGTATAGCATGGGTGTTAATATTATATTTGTTGTAAGGATAGCATGGGTGTTAATGATAGCATTAGTTTTAAGTATAGCATGAGTGTTAATGATAGCATTAGTTTTAAGTATAGCATGGATGTTAATTATCGCATTTGTTTTAAGTATAGCATGGGTGTTAATGATAGCATTAGTTTTAAGTATAGCATGGGTGTTAATGATAGCATTAGTTTTAAGGAAAGCATGGGTGATAAGTATAGCATTAGTTTTAAGTATGTGTGTTAATGATAGCATTAGTTTTAAGTATAGCATGGGTGTTAATGATAGTATTAGTTTTAAGTATAGCATGGATGTCAGTGATAGCATTAGTTTTAAGTATAGCATGGGTTTTAATGATAACATTAGTTTTAAGTATAGCATGGGTGTTAATGATAGCATTAGTTTTAAGTATAGCATGGGTGTTAATGATAGCATTAGTTTAAATTATAACATGGGTGTTAATGATAGCATTAGTTTTAAGTATAGCATGGGTGTTAATGATAGCATTAGTTTTAATTATAACATGGGTGTTAATGATAGCATTGGTTTTAAGTATAGCATGGGTGTTAATGATAGCATTAGTTTTAAGTATAGCATGGGTGATAAGTATAGCATTAGTTTTAAGTATAGCATGGGTGTTAATGATAGCATTAGTTTTAAGTATAGCATGGATGTTAATTATAGCATTAGTTTTAAGTATATCATGGGTGTTAATGATAGCATTAGTTTTAAGTATAGCATGGGTGTTAATGATAGCATTAGTTTTAAGCATATCATGGGTGATAAGTATAGCATTAGTTTTAAGTATAGCATGGGTATTAATGATAGCATTAGTTTTAAGTATAGCATGGGTGTTAATGATAGCATTAGTTTTAATTATAACATGGGTGTTAATGATAGCATTGGTTTTAAGTATAGCATGGGTTTTAATGATATCATTAGTTTTAAGTATAGCATGGGTGTTAATATTAGATTTGTTGTAAGGATAGCATGGGTGTTAATGATAGCATTAGTTTTAGGTATAGCATGGGTGTAATGATAGCATTAGTTTTAAGTATAGCATGGATGTTAATGATAGCTTTATTTTTAAGTATAGCATGGTTGATAATGATAGCATTGATTTTAAGTATAGCATGGGTGTTAATGATAGCATTAGTTTTAAGTATAGCATGGGTGTTAATGATAGCATTAATTTTAAGTATAGCATGGGTGTTAATGATAGCATTAGTTTAAATTATAACATGGGTGTTAATGATAGCATTAGTTTTAAGTATAGCATGGGTGTTAATGATAGCATTAGTTTTAATTATAACATGGGTGTTAATGATAGCATTGTTTTTAAGTATAGCATGGGTGTTAATGATAGCATTAGTTTTAAGTATAGCATGGGTGTTAATGATAGCATTAGTTTTAAGTATAGCATGGATGTCAATTATAGCATTAGTTTTAAGTATAGCATGGGTGTTAATGATATTATTAGTTTTAAGTATAGCATGGGTGTTAATGATAGCATTAGTTTTAAGTATAGCATGGGTGTTAATGATAGCATTAGTTTAAATTATAACATGGGTGTTAATGATAGCATTAGTTTTAATTATAGCATGGGTGTTAATGATAGCATTAGTTTTAATTATAACATGGGTGTTAATGATAGCATTGGTTTTAAGTATAGCATGGGTGTTAATGATAGCATTAGTTTTAAGTATAGCATGGGTGTTAATGATAGCATTAGTTTTAAGTATAGAATGGGTGTTAATGATAGCATTAGTTTTAAGTATAGCATGGGTGTTAATGATAGCATTAGTTTTAAGTATAGCATGGGTGTTAATGATAGCATTAGTTTTAAATATAGCATGGGTGTTAATGATAGTATTAGTTTTAAGTATAGTATGGGTATTAATGATAGCATTAGTTTTAAGTATAGCATGGTTGTTAATGATATTATTAGTTTTAAGTATAGCATGGGTGTTAATGATAGCATTAGTTTTAAGTATAGCATGGGTGTTAATGATAGCATTAGTTTAAATTATAACATGGGTGTTAATGATAGCATTAGTTTTAAGTATAGCATGGGTGTTAAATATATCATTAATTTTATGTTTAGCATGGGTGTTAATGATAGCATTAGTTTTAAGGAAAGCATGGGTGATAAGTATAGCATTAGTTTTAAGTATAGCATGGGTGTTAATGATAGGATTAGTTTTAAGTATAGCATGGGTGTTAATGATAGCATTAGTTTTAAGTATAGCATGGGTGTTAATGATAGCATTAGTTTTAAGTATAGCATGGGTGTTAATGATAGCATTAGTTTTAAGTATAGCATGGGTGTTAATGATAGCATTAGTTTAAATTATAACATGGGTGTTAATGATAGCATTAGTTTTAAGTATAGCATGGGTGTTAATGATAGCATTAGTTTTAATTATAACATGGGTGTTAATGATAGCATTGATTTTAAGTATAGCATGGGTTTTAATGATATCATTAGTTTTAAGTATAGCATGGGTGTTAATATTATATTTGTTGTAAGGATAGCATGGGTGTTAATGATAGCATTAGTTTTAAGTATAGCATGAGTGTTAATGATAGCATTAGTTTTAAGTATAGCATGGATGTTAATTATCGCATTAGTTTTAAGTATAGCATGGGTGTTAATGATAGCATTAGTTTTAAGTATAGCATGGGTGTTAATGATAGCATTAGTTTTAAGGAAAGCATGGGTGATAAGTATAGCATTAGTTTTAAGTATGTGTGTTAATGATAGCATTAGTTTTAAGTATAGCATGGGTGTTAATGATAGTATTAGTTTTAAGTATAGCATGGATGTCAGTGATAGCATTAGTTTTAAGTATAGCATGGGTTTTAATGATAACATTAGTTTTAAGTATAGCATGGGTGTTAATGATAGCATTAGTTTTAAGTATAGCATGGGTGTTAATGATAGCATTAGTTTAAATTATAACATGGGTGTTAATGATAGCATTAGTTTTAAGTATAGCATGGGTGTTAAGGATAGCATTAGTTTTAATTATAACATGGGTGTTAATGATAGCATTGGTTTTAAGTATAGCATGGGTGTTAATGATAGCATTAGTTTTAAGTATAGCATGGGTGATAAGTATAGCATTAGTTTTAAGTATAGCATGGGTGTTAATGATAGCATTAGTTTTAAGTATAGCATGGATGTTAATTATAGCATTAGTTTTAAGTATATCATGGGTGTTAATGATAGCATTAGTTTTAAGTATAGCATGGGTGTTAATGATAGCATTAGTTTTAAGCATATCATGGGTGATAAGTATAGCATTAGTTTTAAGTATAGCATGGGTGTTAATGATAGCATTAGTTTTAAGTATAGCATGGGTGTTAATGATAGCATTAGTTTTAATTATAACATGGGTGTTAATTATAGCATTGGTTTTAAGTATAGCATGGGTGTTAATGATAGCATTAGTTTTAAGTATAGAATGGGTGTTAATGATAGCATTAGTTTTAAGTATAGCATGGGTGTTAATGATAGCATTAGTTTAAATTATAACATGGGTGTTAATGATAGCATTAGTTTTAAGTATAGCATGGGTGTTAATGATAGAATTAGTTTTAATTATAACATGGGTGTTAATGATAGCATTGGTTTTAAGTATAGCATGGGTGTTAATGATAGCATTAGTTTTAAGTATAGCATGGATGTTAATGATAGCATTAGTTTTAAGTATAGCATGGATGTCAATTATAGCATTAGTTTTAAGTATATCATGGGTGTTAATGATAGCAATAGTTTTAAGTATAGCATGGGTGTTAATGATAGCATTAGTTTTAAGTATAGCATGGATGTTAATTATCGCATTAGTTTTAAGTATAGCATGGGTGTTAATGATAGTATTAGTTTTAAGTATAGCATGGGTGTTAATGATAGCATTAGTTTTAAGGAAAGCATGGGTGATAAGTATAGCATTAGTTTTAAGTATAGCATGGGTGTTAATAATAGCATTAGTTTTAAGTATAGCATGGGTGTTAATGATAGCATTAGTTTTAAGTATAGCATGGGTGTTAATGATAGCATTAGTTTTAATTATAACATGGGTGTTAATGATAGCATTGGTTTTAAGTATAGCATGGGTTTTAATGATATCATTAGTTTTAAGTATAGCATGGGTGTTAATATTAGATTTGTTGTAAGGATAGCATGGGTGTTAATGATAGCATTAGTTTTAGGTATAGCATGGGTGTAATGATAGCATTAGTTTTAAGTATAGCATGGATGTTAATGATAGCATTAGTTTTAAGTATAGCATGGGTGTTAATGATAGCATTAGTTTTAATTATAACATGGGTGTTAATGATAGCATTGGTTTTAAGTATAGCATGGGTGTTAATGATAGCATTAGTTTTAAGTATAGCATGGGTGTTAATGATAGCATTAGTTTTAAGTATAGCATGGATGTCAATTATAGCATTAGTTTTAAGTATAGCATGGGTGTTAATGATATTATTAGTTTTAAGTATAGCATGGGTGTTAATGATAGCATTAGTTTTAAGTATAGCATGGGTGTTAATGATAGCATTAGTTTTAATTATAACATGGGTGTTAATGATAGCATTGGTTTTAAGTATAGCATGGGTGTTAATGATAGCATTAGTTTTAAGTATAGCATGGGTGTTAATGATAGCATTAGTTTAAAGTATAGAATGGGTGTTAATGATAGCATTAGTTTTAAGTATAGCATGGGTGTTAATGATAGCATTAGTTTTAAGTATAGCATGGGTGTTAATGATAGCATTAATTTTAAGTATAGCATGGGTGTTAATGATAGCATTAGTTTAAATTATAACATGGGTGTTAATGATAGCATTAGTTTTAAGTATAGCATGGGTGTTAATGATAGCATTAGTTTTAATTATAACATGGGTGTTAATGATAGCATTGTTTTTAAGTATAGCATGGGTGTTAATGATAGCATTAGTTTTAAGTATAGCATGGGTGTTAATGATAGCATTAGTTTTAAGTATAGCATGGATGTCAATTATAGCATTAGTTTTAAGTATAGCATGGGTGTTAATGATATTATTAGTTTTAAGTATAGCATGGGTGTTAATGATAGCATTAGTTTTAAGTATAGCATGGGTGTTAATGATAGCATTAGTTTAAATTATAACATGGGTGTTAATGATAGCATTAGTTTTAATTATAGCATGGGTGTTAATGATAGCATTAGTTTTAATTATAACATGGGTGTTAATGATAGCATTGGTTTTAAGTATAGCATGGGTGTTAATGATAGCATTAGTTTTAAGTATAGCATGGGTGTTAATGATAGCATTAGTTTTAAGTATAGAATGGGTGTTAATGATAGCATTAGTTTTAAGTATAGCATGGGTGTTAATGATAGCATTAGTTTTAAGTATAGCATGGGTGTTAATGATAGCATTAGTTTTAAATATAGCATGGGTGTTAATGATAGTATTAGTTTTAAGTATAGTATGGGTATTAATGATAGCATTAGTTTTAAGTATAGCATGGTTGTTAATGATATTATTAGTTTTAAGTATAGCATGGGTGTTAATGATAGCATTAGTTTTAAGTATAGCATGGGTGTTAATGATAGCATTAGTTTAAATTATAACATGGGTGTTAATGATAGCATTAGTTTTAAGTATAGCATGGGTGTTAAATATATCATTAATTTTATGTTTAGCATGGGTGTTAATGATAGCATTAGTTTTAAGGAAAGCATGGGTGATAAGTATAGCATTAGTTTTAAGTATAGCATGGGTGTTAATGATAGGATTAGTTTTAAGTATAGCATGGGTGTTAATGATAGCATTAGTTTTAAGTATAGCATGGGTGTTAATGATAGCATTAGTTTTAAGTATAGCATGGGTGTTAATGATAGCATTAGTTTTAAGTATAGCATGGGTGTTAATGATAGCATTAGTTTAAATTATAACATGGGTGTTAATGATAGCATTAGTTTTAAGTATAGCATGGGTGTTAATGATAGCATTAGTTTTAATTATAACAT
Source organism: Osedax fenrisi (assembly GCA_964019155.1). Lineage (NCBI taxonomy): Eukaryota > Metazoa > Annelida > Polychaeta > Sabellida > Siboglinidae > Osedax > Osedax fenrisi. The sequence continues at coordinate 253,745 of CAXHSG010000088.1, forward strand.
GGGTGTTAATGATAGCATTGATTTTAAGTATAGCATGGGTTTTAATGATATCATTAGTTTTAAGTATAGCATGGGTGTTAATATTATATTTGTTGTAAGGATAGCATGGGTGTTAATGATAGCATTAGTTTTAAGTATAGCATGAGTGTTAATGATAGCATTAGTTTTAAGTATAGCATGGATGTTAATTATCGCATTAGTTTTAAGTATAGCATGGGTGTTAATGATAGCATTAGTTTTAAGTATAGCATGGGTGTTAATGATAGCATTAGTTTTAAGGAAAGCATGGGTGATAAGTATAGCATTAGTTTTAAGTATGTGTGTTAATGATAGCATTAGTTTTAAGTATAGCATGGGTGTTAATGATAGTATTAGTTTTAAGTATAGCATGGATGTCAGTGATAGCATTAGTTTTAAGTATAGCATGGGTTTTAATGATAACATTAGTTTTAAGTATAGCATGGGTGTTAATGATAGCATTAGTTTTAAGTATAGCATGGGTGTTAATGATAGCATTAGTTTAAATTATAACATGGGTGTTAATGATAGCATTAGTTTTAAGTATAGCATGGGTGTTAAGGATAGCATTAGTTTTAATTATAACATGGGTGTTAATGATAGCATTGGTTTTAAGTATAGCATGGGTGTTAATGATAGCATTAGTTTTAAGTATAGCATGGGTGATAAGTATAGCATTAGTTTTAAGTATAGCATGGGTGTTAATGATAGCATTAGTTTTAAGTATAGCATGGATGTTAATTATAGCATTAGTTTTAAGTATATCATGGGTGTTAATGATAGCATTAGTTTTAAGTATAGCATGGGTGTTAATGATAGCATTAGTTTTAAGCATATCATGGGTGATAAGTATAGCATTAGTTTTAAGTATAGCATGGGTGTTAATGATAGCATTAGTTTTAAGTATAGCATGGGTGTTAATGATAGCATTAGTTTTAATTATAACATGGGTGTTAATTATAGCATTGGTTTTAAGTATAGCATGGGTGTTAATGATAGCATTAGTTTTAAGTATAGAATGGGTGTTAATGATAGCATTAGTTTTAAGTATAGCATGGGTGTTAATGATAGCATTAGTTTAAATTATAACATGGGTGTTAATGATAGCATTAGTTTTAAGTATAGCATGGGTGTTAATGATAGAATTAGTTTTAATTATAACATGGGTGTTAATGATAGCATTGGTTTTAAGTATAGCATGGGTGTTAATGATAGCATTAGTTTTAAGTATAGCATGGATGTTAATGATAGCATTAGTTTTAAGTATAGCATGGATGTCAATTATAGCATTAGTTTTAAGTATATCATGGGTGTTAATGATAGCAATAGTTTTAAGTATAGCATGGGTGTTAATGATAGCATTAGTTTTAAGTATAGCATGGATGTTAATTATCGCATTAGTTTTAAGTATAGCATGGGTGTTAATGATAGTATTAGTTTTAAGTATAGCATGGGTGTTAATGATAGCATTAGTTTTAAGGAAAGCATGGGTGATAAGTATAGCATTAGTTTTAAGTATAGCATGGGTGTTAATAATAGCATTAGTTTTAAGTATAGCATGGGTGTTAATGATAGCATTAGTTTTAAGTATAGCATGGGTGTTAATGATAGCATTAGTTTTAATTATAACATGGGTGTTAATGATAGCATTGGTTTTAAGTATAGCATGGGTTTTAATGATATCATTAGTTTTAAGTATAGCATGGGTGTTAATATTAGATTTGTTGTAAGGATAGCATGGGTGTTAATGATAGCATTAGTTTTAGGTATAGCATGGGTGTAATGATAGCATTAGTTTTAAGTATAGCATGGATGTTAATGATAGCATTAGTTTTAAGTATAGCATGGGTGTTAATGATAGCATTAGTTTTAATTATAACATGGGTGTTAATGATAGCATTGGTTTTAAGTATAGCATGGGTGTTAATGATAGCATTAGTTTTAAGTATAGCATGGGTGTTAATGATAGCATTAGTTTTAAGTATAGCATGGATGTCAATTATAGCATTAGTTTTAAGTATAGCATGGGTGTTAATGATATTATTAGTTTTAAGTATAGCATGGGTGTTAATGATAGCATTAGTTTTAAGTATAGCATGGGTGTTAATGATAGCATTAGTTTTAATTATAACATGGGTGTTAATGATAGCATTGGTTTTAAGTATAGCATGGGTGTTAATGATAGCATTAGTTTTAAGTATAGCATGGGTGTTAATGATAGCATTAGTTTAAAGTATAGAATGGGTGTTAATGATAGCATTAGTTTTAAGTATAGCATGGGTGTTAATGATAGCATTAGTTTTAAGTATAGCATGGGTGTTAATGATAGCATTAGTTTTAAATATAGCATGGGTGTTAATGATAGTATTAGTTTTAAGTATAGTATGGGTATTAATGATAGCATTAGTTTTAAGTATAGCATGGTTGTTAATGATATTATTAGTTTTAAGTATAGCATGGGTGTTAATGATAGCATTAGTTTTAAGTATAGCATGGGTGTTAATGATAGCATTAGTTTAAATTATAACATGGGTGTTAATGATAGCATTAGTTTTAATTATAGCATGGGTGTTAATGATAGCATTAGTTTTAATTATAACATGGGTGTTAATGATAGCATTGGTTTTAAGTATAGCATGGGTGTTAATGATAGCATTAGTTTTAAGTATAGCATGGGTGTTAATGATAGCATTAGTTTTAAGAATAGCATGGGTGATAAGTATAGCATTAGTTTTAAATATAGCATGGGTGTTAATGATAGCATTAGTTTTAAGTATAGCATGGATGTTAATTATAGCATTAGTTTTAAGTATAGCATGGGTGTTAATGATAGCATTAGTTTTAAGTATAGCATGGATGTTAATGATATCATTATTTTTAAGTATAGCATGGGTGTTAATGATAGCATTAGTTTTAAGTATAGCATGGGTGTTAATGATAGCATTAATTTTAAGGAAATCATGGGTGATAAGTATAGCATTAGTTTTAAGTATAGCATGGGTGTTAATAATAGCATTAGTTTTAAGTATAGCATGGGTGTTAATGATAGCATTAGTTTTAAGTATAGCATGGGTGTTAATGATAGCATTAGTTTTAATTATAACATGGGTGTTAATGATAGCATTGGTTTTAAGTATAGCATGGGTTTTAATGATATCATTAGTTTTAAGTATAGCATGGGTGTTAATATTAGATTTGTTGTAAGGATAGCATGGGTGTTAATGATAGCATTAGTTTTAGGTATAGCATGGGTGTAATGATAGCATTAGTTTTAAGTATAGCATGGATGTTAATGATAGCTTTAGTTTTAAGTATAGCATGGTTGATAATGATAGCATTAGTTTTAAGTATAGCATGGGTGTTAATGATAGCTTTAGTTTTAAGTATAGCATGGGTGTTAATGATAGCATTAGTTTTAAATATAGCATGGGTGTTAATGATATCATTAATTTTATGTTTAGCATGGGTGTTAATGATAGCATTAGTTTTAAGGAAAGCATGGGTGATAAGTATAGCATTAGTTTTAAGTATAGCATGGGTGTTAATGATAGCATTAGTTTTAAGTATAGCATGAGTGTTAATGATAGCATTAGTTTAAATTATAACATGGGTGTTAATTATAGCATTTGTTTTAAGTATAGCATGGGTGTTAATGATAGCATTAGTTTTAAGAATAGCATGGGTGATAAGTATAGCATTAGTTTTAAGTATAGCATGGGTGTTAATGATAGCATTAGTTTTAAGTATAGCATGGATGTTAATTATCGCATTAGTTTTAAGTATAGCATGGGTGTTAATGATAGCATTAGTTTTAAGTATAGCATGGGTGTTAATGATAGCATTAGTTTTAAGGAAAGCATGGGTGATAAGTATAGCATTAGTTTTAAGTATGTGTGTTAATGATAGCATTAGTTTTAAGTATAGCATGGGTGTTAATGATAGTATTAGTTTTAAGTATAGCATGGATGTCAGTGATAGCATTAGTTTTAAGTATAGCATAGGTTTTAATGATAACATTAGTTTTAAGTATAGCATGGGTGTTAATGATAGCATTAGTTTTAAGTATAGCATGGGTGTTAATGATAGCATTAGTTTTAAGTATAGCATGGGTGTTAATGATAGCATTAGTTTTAAGTATAGCATGGGTGTTAATGATAGCATTAGTTTTAAGTATAGCATGGGTGTTAATGATAGCATTAGTTTTATATATAGCATGGGTGTTAATGATAGTATTAGTTTTAAGTATAGTATGGGTATTAATGATAGCATTAGTTTTAAGTATATCATGGGTGTTAATGATAGCATTAGTTTTAAGTATAGCATGGGTGTTAATGATAGCATTAGTTTTAAGCATATCATGGGTGATAAGTATAGCATTAGTTTTAAGTATAGCATGGGTGTTAATGATAGCATTAGTTTTAAGTATAGCATGGGTGTTAATGATAGCATTAGTTTAAATTATAGCATGGGTGTTAATGATAGCATTAGTTTTAAGTATAGCATGGGTGTTAATGATAGCATTAGTTTAAATTATAACATGGGTGTTAATGATAGCATTAGTTTTAAGTATATCATGGGTGTTAATGATAGCATTAGTTTTAATTATAACATGGGTGTTAATGATAGCATTGGTTTTAAGTATAGCATGGGTGTTAATGATAGCATTAGTTTTAAGTATAGCATGGGTGTTAATAATAGCATTAGTTTTAAGTATAGCATGGGTGTTAATGATAGCATTAGTTTTAAGTATAGCATGGGTGTTAATGATAGCATTATTTTTAAGTATAGCATGGGTGTTAATGATAGCATTATTTTTAAGTATAGCATGGGTGTTAATGATAGCATTAGTTTTAAGAATAGCATGGGTGATAAGTATAGCATTAGTATTAAGTATAGCATGGGTGTTAATGATAGCATTATTTTTAAGTATAGCATGGGTGTTAATGATGTCATTATTTTTAAGTATAGCATGGGTGTTAATGATAGCATTAGTTTTAATTATAGCATGGGTGTTAATGATAGCATTAGTTTTAAGTATAGCATGGGTGTTAATGATGTCATTATTTTTAAGTATAGCATGGGTGTTAATGATAGCATTAGTTTTAAGTATAGCATGGGTGTTAATGATAGCATTAGTTTTAATTATAACATGGGTGTTAATGATAGCATTGGTTTTAAGTATAGCATGGGTGTTAATGATAGCATTAGTTTTAAGTATAGCATGGGTGTTAATGATAGCATTAGTTTAAAGTATAGAATGGGTGTTAATGATAGCATTAGTTTTAAGTATAGCATGGGTGTTAATGATAGCATTAGTTTTAAGTATAGCATGGGTGTTAATGATAGCATTAGTTTTAAATATAGCATGGGTGTTAATGATAGTATTAGTTTTAAGTATAGTATGGGTATTAATGATAGCATTAGTTTTAAGTATAGCATGGTTGTTAATGATATTATTAGTTTTAAGTATAGCATGGGTGTTAATGATAGCATTAGTTTTAAGTATAGCATGGGTGTTAATGATAGCATTAGTTTAAATTATAACATGGGTGTTAATGATAGCATTAGTTTTAATTATAGCATGGGTGTTAATGATAGCATTAGTTTTAATTATAACATGGGTGTTTATGATAGCATTGGTTTTAAGTATAGCATGGGTGTTAATGATAGCATTAGTTTTAAGTATAGCATGGGTGTTAATGATAGCATTAGTTTTAAGAATAGCATGGGTGATAAGTATAGCATTAGTTTTAAATATAGCATGGGTGTTAATGATAGCATTAGTTTTAAGTATAGCATGGATGTTAATTATAGCATTAGTTTTAAGTATAGCATGGGTGTTAATGATAGCATTAGTTTTAAGTATAGCATGGATGTTAATGATATCATTATTTTTAAGTATAGCATGGGTGTTAATGATAGCATTAGTTTTAAGTATAGCATGGGTGTTAATGATAGCATTAATTTTAAGGAAATCATGGGTGATAAGTATAGCATTAGTTTTAAGTATAGCATGGGTGTTAATAATAGCATTAGTTTTAAGTATAGCATGGGTGTTAATGATAGCATTAGTTTTAAGTATAGCATGGGTGTTAATGATAGCATTAGTTTTAATTATAACATGGGTGTTAATGATAGCATTGGTTTTAAGTATAGCATGGGTTTTAATGATATCATTAGTTTTAAGTATAGCATGGGTGTTAATATTAGATTTGTTGTAAGGATAGCATGGGTGTTAATGATAGCATTAGTTTTAGGTATAGCATGGGTGTAATGATAGCATTAGTTTTAAGTATAGCATGGATGTTAATGATAGCTTTAGTTTTAAGTATAGCATGGTTGATAATGATAGCATTAGTTTTAAGTATAGCATGGGTGTTAATGATAGCTTTAGTTTTAAGTATAGCATGGGTGTTAATGATAGCATTAGTTTTAAATATAGCATGGGTGTTAATGATATCATTAATTTTATGTTTAGCATGGGTGTTAATGATAGCATTAGTTTTAAGGAAAGCATGGGTGATAAGTATAGCATTAGTTTTAAGTATAGCATGGGTGTTAATGATAGCATTAGTTTTAAGTATAGCATGAGTGTTAATGATAGCATTAGTTTAAATTATAACATGGGTGTTAATTATAGCATTTGTTTTAAGTATAGCATGGGTGTTAATGATAGCATTAGTTTTAAGAATAGCATGGGTGATAAGTATAGCATTAGTTTTAAGTATAGCATGGGTGTTAATGATAGCATTAGTTTTAAGTATAGCATGGATGTTAATTATCGCATTAGTTTTAAGTATAGCATGGGTGTTAATGATAGCATTAGTTTTAAGTATAGCATGGGTGTTAATGATAGCATTAGTTTTAAGGAAAGCATGGGTGATAAGTATAGCATTAGTTTTAAGTATGTGTGTTAATGATAGCATTAGTTTTAAGTATAGCATGGGTGTTAATGATAGTATTAGTTTTAAGTATAGCATGGATGTCAGTGATAGCATTAGTTTTAAGTATAGCATGGGTTTTAATGATAACATTAGTTTTAAGTATAGCATGGGTGTTAATGATAGCATTAGTTTTAAGTATAGCATGGGTGTTAATGATAGCATTAGTTTTAAGTATAGCATGGGTGTTAATGATAGCATTAGTTTTAAGTATAGCATGGGTGTTAATGATAGCATTAGTTTTAAGTATAGCATGGGTGTTAATGATAGCATTAGTTTTATATATAGCATGGGTGTTAATGATAGTATTAGTTTTAAGTATAGTATGGGTATTAATGATAGCATTAGTTTTAAGTATATCATGGGTGTTAATGATAGCATTAGTTTTAAGTATAGCATGGGTGTTAATGATAGCATTAGTTTTAAGCATATCATGGGTGATAAGTATAGCATTAGTTTTAAGTATAGCATGGGTGTTAATGATAGCATTAGTTTTAAGTATAGCATGGGTGTTAATGATAGCATTAGTTTAAATTATAGCATGGGTGTTAATGATAGCATTAGTTTTAAGTATAGCATGGGTGTTAATGATAGCATTAGTTTAAATTATAACATGGGTGTTAATGATAGCATTAGTTTTAAGTATATCATGGGTGATAATGATAGCATTAGTTTTAATTATAACATGGGTGTTAATGATAGCATTGGTTTTAAGTATAGCATGGGTGTTAATGATAGCATTAGTTTTAAGTATAGCATGGGTGTTAATAATAGCATTAGTTTTAAGTATAGCATGGGTGTTAATGATAGCATTAGTTTTAAGTATAGCATGGGTGTTAATGATAGCATTATTTTTAAGTATAGCATGGGTGTTAATGATAGCATTATTTTTAAGTATAGCATGGGTGTTAATGATAGCATTAGTTTTAAGAATAGCATGGGTGATAAGTATAGCATTAGTATTAAGTATAGCATGGGTGTTAATGATAGCATTATTTTTAAGTATAGCATGGGTGTTAATGATGTCATTATTTTTAAGTATAGCATGGATGTTAATGATAGCATTAGTTTTAATTATAGCATGGGTGTTAATGATAGCATTAGTTTTAAGTATAGCATGGGTGTTAATGATGTCATTATTTTTAAGTATAGCATGGGTGTTAATGATAGCATTAGTTTTAAGTATAGCATGGGTGTTAATGATAGCATTATTTTTAAGTATAGCATGGGTGTTAATGATAGCATTAGTTTTAATTATAACATGGGTGTTAATGATAGCATTGGTTTTAAGTATAGCATGGGTTTTAATGATAGCATTAGTTTTAAGTATAGCATGGGTGTTAATATTTTATTTGTTGTAAGGATAGCATGGGTGTTAATGATAGCATTAGTTTTAGGTATAGCATGGGTGTAATGATAGCATTAGTTTTAAGTATAGCATGGATGTTAATGATAGCTTTAGTTTTAAGTATAGCATGGTTGATAATGATAGCATTAGTTTTAAGTATAGCATGGGTGTTAATTGTAGCATTAGTTTTAAGTATAGCATGGGTGTTAATGATAGCATTAGTTTTAAGTATTGCATGGGTGTTAATGATAGTATTAGTTTTAAGTATAGCATGGATGTCAGTGATAGCATTAGTTTTAAGTATAGCATGGGTGTTAATGATATCATTAATTTTATGTTTAGCATGGGTGTTAATGATAGCATTAGTTTTAAGGAAAGCATGGGTGATAAGTATAGCATTAGTTTTAAGTATAGCATGGGTGTTAATGATAGCATTAGTTTTAAGTATAGCATGAGTGTTAATGATAGCATTAGTTTAAATTATAACATGGGTGTTAATTATAGCATTTGTTTTAAGTATAGCATGGGTGTTAATGATAGCATTAGTTTTAAGAATAGCATGGGTGATAAGTATAGCATTAGTTTTAAGTATAGCATGGGTGTTAATGATAGCATTAGTTTTAAGTATAGCATGGATGTTAATTATCGCATTAGTTTTAAGTATAGCATGGGTGTTAATGATAGCATTAGTTTTAAGTATAGCATGGGTGTTAATGATAGCATTAGTTTTAAGGAAAGCATGGGTGATAAGTATAGCATTAGTTTTAAGTATGTGTGTTAATGATAGCATTAGTTTTAAGTATAGCATGGGTGTTAATGATAGTATTAGTTTTAAGTATAGCATGGATGTCAGTGATAGCATTAGTTTTAAGTATAGCATGGGTTTTAATGATAACATTAGTTTTAAGTATAGCATGGGTGTTAATGATAGCATTAGTTTTAAGTATAGCATGGGTGTTAATGATAGCATTAGTTTTAAGTATAGCATGGGTGTTAATGATAGCATTAGTTTTAAGTATAGCATGGGTGTTAATGATAGCATTAGTTTTAAGTATAGCATGGGTGTTAATGATAGCATTAGTTTTAAATATAGCATGGGTGTTAATGATAGTATTAGTTTTAAGTATAGTATGGGTATTAATGATAGCATTAGTTTTAAGTATATCATGGGTGTTAATGATAGCATTAGTTTTAAGTATAGCATGGGTGTTAATGATAGCATTAGTTTTAAGCATATCATGGGTGATAAGTATAGCATTAGTTTTAAGTATAGCATGGGTGTTAATGATAGCATTAGTTTTAAGTATAGCATGGGTGTTAATGATAGCATTAGTTTAAATTATAGCATGGGTGTTAATGATAGCATTAGTTTTAAGTATAGCATGGGTGTTAATGATAGCATTAGTTTAAATTATAACATGGGTGTTAATGATAGCATTAGTTTTAAGTATATCATGGGTGTTAATGATAGCATTAGTTTTAATTATAACATGGGTGTTAATGATAGCATTGGTTTTAAGTATAGCATGGGTGTTAATGATAGCATTAGTTTTAAGTATAGCATGGGTGTTAATAATAGCATTAGTTTTAAGTATAGCATGGGTGTTAATGATAGCATTAGTTTTAAGTATAGCATGGGTGTTAATGATAGCATTATTTTTAAGTATAGCATGGGTGTTAATGATAGCATTATTTTTAAGTATAGCATGGGTGTTAATGATAGCATTAGTTTTAAGAATAGCATGGGTGATAAGTATAGCATTAGTATTAAGTATAGCATGGGTGTTAATGATAGCATTATTTGTAAGTATAGCATGGGTGTTAATGATGTCATTATTTTTAAGTATAGCATGGGTGTTAATGATAGCATTAGTTTTAATTATAGCATGGGTGTTAATGATAGCATTAGTTTTAAGTATAGCATGGGTGTTAATGATGTCATTATTTTTAAGTATAGCATGGGTGTTAATGATAGCATTAGTTTTAAGTATAGCATGGGTGTTAATGATAGCATTATTTTTAAGTATAGCATGGGTGTTAATGATAGCATTAGTTTTAATTATAACATGGGTGTTAATGATAGCATTGGTTTTAAGTATAGCATGGGTTTTAATGATAGCATTAGTTTTAAGTATAGCATGGGTGTTAATATTATATTTGTTGTAAGGATAGCATGGGTGTTAATGATAGCATTAGTTTTAGGTATAGCATGGGTGTAATGATAGCATTAGTTTTAAGTATAGCATGGATGTTAATGATAGCTTTAGTTTTAAGTATAGCATGGTTGATAATGATAGCATTAGTTTTAAGTATAGCATGGGTGTTAATTGTAGCATTAGTTTTAAGTATAGCATGGGTGTTAATGATAGCATTAGTTTTAAGTATTGTATGGGTGTTAATGATAGTATTAGTTTTAAGTATAGCATGGATGTCAGTGATAGCATTAGTTTTAAGTATAGCATGGGTTTTAATGATAACATTAGTTTTAAGTATAGCATGGGTGTTAATGATAGCATTAGTTTTAAGTATAGCATGGGTGTTAATGATAGCATTAGTTTTAAGTATAGCATGGGTGTTAATGATAGCATTAGTTTTAAGTATAGCATGGGTGTTAATGATAGCATTAGTTTTAAGTATAGCATGGGTGTTAATGATAGCATTAGTTTTAAATATAGCATGGGTGTTAATGATAATATTAGTTTTAAGTATAGTATGGGTATTAATGATAGCATTAGTTTTAAGTATATCATGGGTGTTAATGATAGCATTAGTTTTAAGTATAGCATGGGTGTTAATGATAGCATTAGTTTTAAGCATATCATGGGTGATAAGTATAGCATTAGTTTTAAGTATAGCATGGGTGTTAATGATAGCATTAGTTTTAAGTATAGCATGGGTGTTAATGATAGCATTAGTTTAAATTATAGCATGGGTGTTAATGATAGCATTAGTTTTAAGTATAGCATGGGTGTTAATGATAGCATTAGTTTAAATTATAACATGAGTGTTAATGATAGCATTAGTTTTAAGTATAGCATGGGTGTTAATGATAGCATTATTTTTAAGTATAGCATGGGTGTTAATGATAGCATTATTTTTAAGTATAGCATGGGTGTTAATGATAGCATTAGTTTTAAGTATAGCATGGGTGTTAATGATAGCATTAGTTTTAAGAATAGCATGGGTGATAAGTATAGCATTAGTATTAAGTATAGCATGGGTGTTAATGATAGCATTATTTTTAAGTATAGCATGGGTGTTAATGATGTCATTATTTTTAAGTATAGCATGGGTGTTAATGATAGCATTAGTTTTAATTATAGCATGGGTGTTAATGATAGCATTAGTTTTAAGTATAGCATGGGTGTTAATGATGTCATTATTTTTAAGTATAGCATGGGTGTTAATGATAGCATTAGTTTTAAGTATAGCATGGGTGTTAATGATAGCATTAGTTTTAAGTATAGCATGGGTGTTAATGATAGCATTAGTTTTAATTACAACATGGGTGTTAATGATAGCATTGGTTTTAAGTATAGCATGGGTTTTAATGATAGCATTAGTTTTAAGTATAGCATGGGTGTTAATATTATATTTGTTGTAAGGATAGCATGGGTGTTAATGATAGCATTAGTTTTAGGTATAGCATGGGTGTAATGATAGCATTAGTTTTAAGTATAGCATGGATGTTAATGATAGCTTTAGTTTTAAGTATAGCATGGTTGATAATGATAGCATTAGTTTTAAGTATAGCATGGGTGTTAATGATAGCATTAGTTTTAAATATAGCATGGGTGTTAATGATAGTATTAGTTTTAAGTATAGTATGGGTATTAATGATAGCATTAGTTTTAAGTATATCATGGGTGATAATGATAGCATTAGTTTTAAGTATAGCATGGGTGTTAATGATAGCATTAGTTTTAAGCATATCATGGGTGATAAGTATAGCATTAGTATTAAGTATAGCATGGGTGTTAATAATAGCATTAGTTTTAAGTATAGCATGGGTGTTAATGATAGCATTAGTTTTAAGTATAGCATGGGTGTTAATGATAGCATTATTTTTAAGTATAGCATGGGTGTTAATGATAGCATTATTTTTAAGTATAGCATGGGTGTTAATGATAGCATTAGTTTTAAGAATAGCATGGGTGATAAGTATAGCATTAGTATTAAGTATAGCATGGGTGTTAATGATAGCATTATTTTTAAGTATAGCATGGGTGTTAATGATGTCATTATTTTTAAGTATAGCATGGGTGTTAATGATAGCATTAGTTTTAATTATAGCATGGGTGTTAATGATAGCATTAGTTTTAAGTATAGCATGGGTGTTAATGATGTCATTATTTTTAAGTATAGCATGGGTGTTAATGATAGCATTAGTTTTAAGTATAGCATGGGTGTTAATGATAGCATTATTTTTAAGTATAGCATGGGTGTTAATGATAGCATTAGTTTTAATTATAACATGGGTGTTAATGATAGCATTGGTTTTAAGTATAGCATGGGTTTTAATGATAGCATTAGTTTTAAGTATAGCATGGGTGTTAATATTATATTTGTTGTAAGGATAGCATGGGTGTTAATGATAGCATTAGTTTTAGGTATAGCATGGGTGTTAATTGTAGCATTAGTTTTAAGTATAGCATGGGTGTTAATGATAGCATTAGTTTTAAGCATATCATGGGTGATAAGTATAGCATTAGTTTTAAGTATAGCATGGGTGTTAATGATAGCATTAGTTTAAATTATAACATGAGTGTTAATGATAGCATTAGTTTTAAGTATAGCATGGGTGTTAATGATAGCATTATTTTTAAGTATAGCATGGGTGTTAATGATAGCATTATTTTTAAGTATAGCATGGGTGTTAATGATAGCATTAGTTTTAAGTATAGCATGGGTGTTAATGATAGCATTAGTTTTAAGAATAGCATGGGTGATAAGTATAGCATTAGTATTAAGTATAGCATGGGTGTTAATGATAGCATTATTTTTAAGTATAGCATGGGTGTTAATGATGTCATTATTTTTAAGTATAGCATGGGTGTTAATGATAGCATTAGTTTTAATTATAGCATGGGTGTTAATGATAGCATTAGTTTTAAGTATAGCATGGGTGTTAATGATGTCATTATTTTTAAGTATAGCATGGGTGTTAATGATAGCATTAGTTTTAAGTATAGCATGGGTGTTAATGATAGCATTAGTTTTAAGTATAGCATGGGTGTTAATGATAGCATTAGTTTTAATTACAACATGGGTGTTAATGATAGCATTGGTTTTAAGTATAGCATGGGTTTTAATGATAGCATTAGTTTTAAGTATAGCATGGGTGTTAATATTATATTTGTTGTAAGGATAGCATGGGTGTTAATGATAGCATTAGTTTTAGGTATAGCATGGGTGTAATGATAGCATTAGTTTTAAGTATAGCATGGATGTTAATGATAGCTTTAGTTTTAAGTATAGCATGGTTTATAATGATAACATTAGTTTTAAGTATAGCATGGGTGTTAATGATAGCATTAGTTTTAAATATAGCATGGGTGTTAATGATAGTATTAGTTTTAAGTATAGTATGGGTATTAATGATAGCATTAGTTTTAAGTATATCATGGGTGATAATGATAGCATTAGTTTTAAGTATAGCATGGGTGTTAATGATAGCATTAGTTTTAAGCATATCATGGGTGATAAGTATAGCATTAGTTTTAAGTATAGCATGGGTGTTAATGATAGCATTAGTTTTAAGTATAGCATGGGTGTTAATGATAGCATTAGTTTAAATTATAGCATGGGTGTTAATGATAGCATTAGTTTTAAGTATAGCATGGGTGTTAATGATAGCATTAGTTTAAATTATAACATGGGTGTTAATGATAGCATTATTTTAAAGTATAGCATGGGTGTTAATGATAGCATTAGTTTTAATTATAACATGGGTGTTAATGATAGCATTGGTTTTAAGTATAGCATGGGTTTTAATGATAGCATTAGTTTTAAGTATAGCATGGGTGTTAATATTATATTTGTTGTAAGGATAGCATGGGTGTTAATGATAGCATTAGTTTTAGGTATAGCATGGGTGTTAATTGTAGCATTAGTTTTAAGTATAGCATGGGTGTTAATGATAGCATTAGTTTTAAGTATTGCATGGGTGTTAATGATAGTATTAGTTTTAAGTATAGCATGGATGTCAGTGATAGCATTAGTTTTAAGTATAGCATGGGTTTTAATGATAACATTAGTTTTAAGTATAGCATGGGTGTTAATGATAGCATTAGTTTTAAGTATAGCATGGGTGTTAATGATAGCATTAGTTTTAAGTATAGCATGGGTGTTAATGATAGCATTAGTTTTAAGTATAGCATGGGTGTTAATGATAGCATTAGTTTTAAGTATAGCATGGGTGTTAATGATAGCATTAGTTTTAAATATAGCATGGGTGTTAATGATAGTATTAGTTTTAAGTATAGTATGGGTATTAATGATAGCATTAGTTTTAAGTATATCATGGGTGTTAATGATAGCATTAGTTTTAAGTATAGCATGGGTGTTAATGATAGCATTAGTTTTAAGCATATCATGGGTGATAAGTATAGCATTAGTTTTAATATAGCATGGGTGTTAATGATAGCATTAGTTTTAAGTATAGCATGGGTGTTAATGATAGCATTAGTTTAAATTATAGCATGGGTGTTAATGATAGCATTAGTTTTAAGTATAGCATGGGTGTTAATGATAGCATTAGTTTAAATTATAACATGGGTGTTAATGATAGCATTAGTTTTAAGTATATCATGGGTGTTAATGATAGCATTAGTTTTAATTATAACATGGGTGTTAATGATAGCATTGGTTTTAAGTATAGCATGGGTGTTAATGATAGCATTAGTTTTAAGTATAGCATGGGTGTTAATAATAGCATTAGTTTTAAGTATAGCATGGGTGTTAATGATAGCATTAGTTTTAAGTATAGCATGGGTGTTAATGATAGCATTATTTTTAAGTATAGCATGGGAGTTAATGATAGCATTATTTTTAAGTATAGCATGGGTGTTAATGATAGCATTAGTTTTAAGTATAGCATGGGTATTAATGATAGCATTAGTTTTAAGAATAGCATGGGTGATAAGTATAGCATTAGTATTAAGTATAGCATGGGTGTTAATGATAGCATTATTTTTAAGTATAACATGGGTGTTAATGATGTCATTATTTTTAAGTATAGCATGGGTGTTAATGATAGCATTAGTTTTAATTATAGCATGGGTGTTAATGATAGCATTAGTTTTAAGTATAGCATGGGTGTTAATGATAGCATTAGTTTTAATTATAACATGGGTGTTAATGATAGCATTGGTTTTAAGTATAGCATGGGTTTTAATGATAGCATTAGTTTTAAGTATAGCATGGGTGTTAATATTATATTTGTTGTAAGGATAGCATGGGTGTTAATGATAGCATTAGTTTTAGGTATAGCATGGGTGTAATGATAGCATTAGTTTTAAGTATAGCATGGATGTTAATGATAGCTTTAGAGTTAAGTATAGCATGGTTGATAATGATAGCATTAGTTTTAAGTATAGCATGGGTGTTAATTGTAGCTTTAGTTTTAAGTATAGCATGGGTGTTAATGATAGCATTAGTTTTAAGTATAGCATGGGTGTTAATGATAGCATTAGTTTTAAGTATAGCATGGGTGTTAATGATAGCATTAGTTTTAAGTATAGCATGGGTGTTAATGATAGCATTAGTTTTAAGTATAGCATGGGTGTTAATGATAGCATTAGTTTTAAGTATAGCATGGGTGTTAATGATAGCATTATTTTTAAGTATAGCATGGGTGTTAATGATAGTATTATTTTTAAGTATAGCATGGGTGTTAATGATAGCATTAGTTTTAAGTATAGCATGGGTGTTAATGATAGCATTAGTTTTAAGAATAGCATGGGTGATAAGTATAGCATTAGTATCAAGTATAGCATGGGTGTTAATGATAGCATTAGTTTTAAGTATAGCATGGATGTTAATTATAGCATTAGTTTTAAGTATAGCATGGATGTTAATGATAGAATTAGTTTTAAGTATAGCATGGGTGTTAATGATGTCATTATTTTTAAGTATAGCATGGGTGTTAATGATAGCATTAGTTTTAAGTATAGCATGGGTGTTAATGATAGCATTAGTTTTAAGTATAGCATGGGTGTTAATGATGTCATTATTTTTAAGTATAGCATGGGTGTTAATGATAGCATTAGTTTTAAGTATAGCATGGGTGTTAATGATAGCATTAGTTTTAAGTATAGCATGGGTGTTAATGATAGCATTAGTTTTAATTATAACATGGGTGTTAATTATAGCATTGGTTTTAAGTAACATGGGTTTTAATGATAGTATTAGTTTTAAGTATAGCATGGGTGTTAATATTATATTTGTTGTAAGGATAGCATGGGTGTTAATGATAGCATTAGTTTTAGGTATAGCATGGGTGTAATGATAGCATTAGTTTTAAGTATAGCATGGATGTTAATGATAGCTTTAGTTTTAAGTATAGCATGGTTGATAATGATAGCATTAGTTTTAAGTATAGCATGGGTGTTAATTATAGCATTAGTTTTAAGTATAGCATGGGTGTTAATGATAGCATTAGTTTAAATTATAACATGGGTGTTAATGATAGCATTAGTTTTAAGTATAGCATGGGTGTTAATGATAGCATTAGTTTTAATTATAACATGGGTGTTAATGATAGCATTGGTTTTAAGTATAGCATGGGTGTTAATGATAGCATTAGATTTAAGTATAGCATTGGTGTTAATGATAGCATTAGTTTTAAGTATAGCATGGGTGTTAATGATAGCATTAGTTTTAAGTATAGCATGGGTGTTAATGATAGCATTATTTTTAAGTATAGCATGGTGTTAATGATAGCATTATTTTTAAGTATAGCATGGGTGTTAATGATAGCATTAGTTTTAAGAATAGCATGGGTGATAAGTATAGCATTAGTTTTAAGTATAGCATGGGTGTTAATGATAGCATTAGTTTTAAGTATAGCATGGGTGTTAATGATGTCATTATTTTTAAGTATAGCATGGGTGTTAATGATAGCATTAGTTTTAAGTATAGCATGGGTTTTAATGATAGCATTAGTTTTAAGTATAGCATGGGTGTTAATGATAGTTTTAGTTTTAAGTATAGCATGGGTGTTAATGATAGCATTAGTTTTAAATATAGCATGGGTGTTAATGATAGTATTAGTTTTAAGTATAGTATGGGTATTAATGATAGCATTAGTTTTAAGTATAGCATGGATGTTAATGATGTCATTATTTTTAAGTATAGCATGGGTGTTAATGATAGCATTAGTTTTAATTATAGCATGGGTGTTAATGATAGCATTAGTTTTAAGTATAGCATGGGTGTTAATGATGTCATTATTTTTAAGTATAGCATGGGTGTTAATGATAGCATTATTTTTAAGTGTAGCATGGGTGTTAATGATAGCATTAGTTTTAAATATAGCATGGGTATTAATGATAGTATTAGTTTTAAGTATAGCATGGGTGTTAATGATAGCATTATTTTTAAGTATAGCATGGGTGTTAATGATAGCATTAGTTTTAATTATAACATGGGTGTTAATGATAGCATTGGTTTTAAGTATAGCATGGGTTTTAATGATAGCATTAGTTTTAAGTATAGCATGGGTGTTAATATTATATTTGTTGTAAGGATAGCATGGGTGTTAATGATAGCATTAGTTTTAAGCATATCATGGGTGATAAGTATAGCATTAGTTTTAATATAGCATGGGTGTTAATGATAGCATTAGTTTTAAGTATAGCATGGGTGTTAATGATAGCATTAGTTTAAATTATAGCATGGGTGTTAATGATAGCATTAGTTTTAAGTATAGCATGGGTGTTAATGATAGCATTAGTTTAAATTATAACATGGGTGTTAATGATAGCATTAGTTTTAAGTATATCATGGGTGTTAATGATAGCATTAGTTTTAATTATAACATGGGTGTTAATGATAGCATTGGTTTTAAGTATAGCATGGGTGTTAATGATAGCATTAGTTTTAAGTATAGCATGGGTGTTAATAATAGCATTAGTTTTAAGTATAGCATGGGTGTTAATGATAGCATTAGTTTTAAGTATAGCATGGGTGTTAATGATAGCATTATTTTTAAGTATAGCATGGGTGTTAATGATAGCATTATTTTTAAGTATAGCATGGGTGTTAATGATAGCATTAGTTTTAAGTATAGCATGGGTGTTAATGATAGCATTAGTTTTAAGAATAGCATGGGTGATAAGTATAGCATTAGTATTAAGTATAGCATGGGTGTTAATGATAGCATTATTTTTAAGTATAACATGGGTGTTAATGATGTCATTATTTTTAAGTATAGCATGGGTGTTAATGATAGCATTAGTTTTAATTATAGCATGGGTGTTAATGATAGCATTAGTTTTAAGTATAGCATGGGTGTTAATGATAGCATTAGTTTTAATTATAACATGGGTGTTAATGATAGCATTGGTTTTAAGTATAGCATGGGTTTTAATGATAGCATTAGTTTTAAGTATAGCATGGGTGTTAATATTATATTTGTTGTAAGGATAGCATGGGTGTTAATGATAGCATTAGTTTTAGGTATAGCATGGGTGTAATGATAGCATTAGTTTTAAGTATAGCATGGATGTTAATGATAGCTTTAGAGTTAAGTATAGCATGGTTGATAATGATAGCATTAGTTTTAAGTATAGCATGGGTGTTAATTGTAGCTTTAGTTTTAAGTATAGCATGGGTGTTAATGATAGCATTAGTTTTAAGTATAGCATGGGTGTTAATGATAGCATTAGTTTTAATTATAACATGGGTGTTAATGATAGCATTGGTTTTAAGTATAGCATGGGTGTTAATGATAGCATTAGTTTTAAGTATAGCATGGGTGTTAATGATAGCATTAGTTTTAAGTATAGCATGGGTTTTAATGATAGCATTAGTTTTAAGTATAGCATGGGTGTTAATGATAGCATTATTTTTAAGTATAGCATGGGTGTTAATGATAGCATTATTTTTAAGTATAGCATGGGTGTTAATGATAGCATTAGTTTTAAGTATAGCATGGGTGTTAATGATAGCATTAGTTTTAAGAATAGCATGGGTGATAAGTACAGCATTAGTATCAAGTATAGCATGGGTGTTAATGATAGCATTAGTTTTAAGTATAGCATGGATGTTAATTATAGCATTAGTTTTAAGTATAGCATGGATGTTAATGATAGAATTAGTTTTAAGTATAGCATGGGTGTTAATGATGTCATTATTTTTAAGTATAGCATGGGTGTTAATGATAGCATTAGTTTTAAGTATAGCATGGGTGTTAATGATAGCATTAGTTTTAAGTATAGCATGGGTGTTAATGATGTCATTATTTTTAAGTATAGCATGGGTGTTAATGATAGCATTAGTTTTAAGTATAGCATGGGTGTTAATGATAGCATTAGTTTTAAGTATAGCATGGGTGTTAATGATAGCATTAGTTTTAATTATAACATGGGTGTTAATTATAGCATTGGTTTTAAGTAACATGGGTTTTAATGATAGCATTAGTTTTAAGTATAGCATGGGTGTTAATATTATATTTGTTGTAAGGATAGCATGGGTGTTAATGATAGCATTAGTTTTAGGTATAGCATGGGTGTAATGATAGCATTAGTTTTAAGTATAGCATGGATGTTAATGATAGCTTTAGTTTTAAGTATAGCATGGTTGATAATGATAGCATTAGTTTTAAGTATAGCATGGGTGTTAATTATAGCATTAGTTTTAAGTATAGCATGGGTGTTAATGATAGCATTAGTTTAAATTATAACATGGGTGTTAATGATAGCATTAGTTTTAAGTATAGCATGGGTGTTAATGATAGCATTAGTTTTAATTATAACATGGGTGTTAATGATAGCATTGGTTTTAAGTATAGCATGGGTGTTAATGATAGCATTAGATTTAAGTATAGCATTGGTGTTAATGATAGCATTAGTTTTAAGTATAGCATGGGTGTTAATGATAGCATTAGTTTTAAGTATAGCATGGGTGTTAATGATAGCATTATTTTTAAGTATAGCATGGTGTTAATGATAGCATTATTTTTAAGTATAGCATGGGTGTTAATGATAGCATTAGTTTTAAGAATAGCATGGGTGTTAATGATGTTATTATTTTTAAGTATAGCATGGGTGTTAATGATAGCATTAGTTTTAAGTATAGCATGGGTGTTAATGATAGCATTAGTTTTAAGTATAGCATGGGTGTTAATGATAGCATTAGTTTTAAGTATAGCATGGGTGTTAATGATAGTATTAGTTTAAATTATTACATGGGTGTTAATGATAGCATTAGTTTTAAGTATAGCATGGGTGTTAATGATAGCATTAGTTTTAATTATAACATGGGTGTTAATGATAGCATTAGTTTTAAGTATAGCATGGGTGTTAATGATGTCATTATTTTTAAGTATAGCATGGGTGTTAATGATAGCATTAGTTTTAAGTATAGCATGGGTGTTAATGATAGCATTAGTTTTAAGTATAGCATGGGTGTTAATGATAGCATTAGTTTTAAGTATAGCATGGGTGTTAATGATAGTATTAGTTTAAATTATTACATGGGTGTTAATGATAGCATTAGTTTTAAGTATAGCATGGGTGTTAATGATAGCATTAGTTTTAATTATAACATGGGTGTTAATGATAGCATTGGTTTTAAGTATAGCATGTGTTTTAATGATATCATTAGTTTTAAGTATAGCATGGGTGTTAATATTATATTAGTTGTAAGGATAGCATGGGTGTTAATGATAGCATTATTTTTAGGTATAGCATGGGTGTAATGATAGCATTAGTTTTAAGTATAGCATGGATGTTAATGATTGCTTTAGTTTTAAGTATAGCATGGTTGATAATGATAGCATTAGTTTTAAGTATAGCATGGGTGTTAATGATAGTTTTAGTTTTAAGTATAGCATGGGTGTTAATGATAGCATTAGTTTTAAATATAGCATGGGTGTTAATGATAGTATTAGTTTTAAGTATAGTATGGGTATTAATGATAGCATTAGTTTTAAGTATAGCATGGATGTTAATGATGTCATTATTTTTAAGTATAGCATGGGTGTTAATGATAGCATTAGTTTTAATTATAGCATGGGTGTTAATGATAGCATTAGTTTTAAGTATAGCATGGGTGTTAATGATGTCATTATTTTTAAGTATAGCATGGGTGTTAATGATAGCATTATTTTTAAGTGTAGCATGGGTGTTAATGATAGCATTAGTTTTAAATATAGCATGGGTATTAATGATAGTATTAGTTTTAAGTATAGCATGGGTGTTAATGATAGCATTATTTTTAAGTATAGCATGGGTGTTAATGATAGCATTAGTTTTAATTATAACATGGGTGTTAATGAT
This sequence comes from Osedax fenrisi, assembly GCA_964019155.1. NCBI lineage: Eukaryota > Metazoa > Annelida > Polychaeta > Sabellida > Siboglinidae > Osedax > Osedax fenrisi. Next base: position 275,554 of record CAXHSG010000088.1, read on the forward strand.
AGCATTGGTTTTAAGTATAGCATGGGTTTTAATGATAGCATTAGTTTTAAGTATAGCATGGGTGTTAATATTATATTTGTTGTAAGGATAGCATGGGTGTTAATGATAGCATTAGTTTTAGGTATAGCATGGGTGTAATGATAGCATTAGTTTTAAGTATAGCATGGATGTTAATGATAGCTTTAGTTTTAAGTATAGCATGGTTGATAATGATAGCATTAGTTTTAAGTATAGCATGGGTGTTAATTGTAGCATTAGTTTTAAGTATAGCATGGGTGTTAATGATAACATTAGTTTTAAGTATTGCATGGGTGTTAATGATAGTATTAGTTTTAAGTATAGCATGGATGTCAGTGATAGCATTAGTTTTAAGTATAGCATGGGTTTTAATGATAACATTAGTTTTAAGTATAGCATGGGTGTTAATGATAGCATTAGTTTTAAGTATAGCATGGGTGTTAATGATAGCATTAGTTTTAAGTATAGCATGGGTGTTAATGATAGCATTAGTTTTAAGTATAGCATGGGTGTTAATGATAGCATTAGTTTTAAGTATAGCATGGGTGTTAATGATAGCATTAGTATTAAGTATAGCATGGGTGTTAATGATAGCATTATTTTTAAGTATAGCATGGGTGTTAATGATGTCATTAGTTTTAAGTATAGCATGGTTGATAATGATAGCATTAGTTTTAAGTATAGCATGGGTGTTAATTGTAGCATTAGTTTTAAGTATAGCATGGGTGTTAATGATAACATTAGTTTTAAGTATTGCATGGGTGTTAATGATAGTATTAGTTTTAAGTATAGCATGGATGTCAGTGATAGCATTAGTTTTAAGTATAGCATGGGTTTTAATGATAACATTAGTTTTAAGTATAGCATGGGTGTTAATGATAGCATTAGTTTTAAGTATAGCATGGGTGTTAATGATAGCATTAGTTTTAAGTATAGCATGGGTGTTAATGATAGCATTATTTTTAAGTATAGCATGGGTGTTAATGATAGCATTATTTTTAAGTATAGCATGGGTGTTAATGATAGCATTAGTTTTAAGTATAGCATGGGTGTTAATGATAGCATTAGTTTTAAGTATAGCATGGGTGTTAATGATAGCATTAGTTTTAATTACAACATGGGTGTTAATGATAGCATTGGTTTTAAGTATAGCATGGGTTTTAATGATAGCATTAGTTTTAAGTATAGCATGGGTGTTAATATTATATTTGTTGTAAGGATAGCATGGGTGTTAATGATAGCATTAGTTTTAGGTATAGCATGGATGTTAATGATAGCTTTAGTTTTAAGTATAGCATGGTTGATAATGATAGCATTAGTTTTAAGTATAGCATGGGTGTTAATGATAGCATTAGTTTTAAATATAGCATGGGTGTTAATGATAGTATTAGTTTTAAGTATAGTATGGGTATTAATGATAGCATTAGTTTTAAGTATATCATGGGTGATAATGATAGCATTAGTTTTAAGTATAGCATGGGTTTTAATGATAGCATTAGTTTTAAGTATAGCATGGGTGTTAATGATAGCATTAGTTTTAAGTATAGCATGGGTGTTAATGATAGCATTAGTTTTAAGTATAGCATGGGTGTTAATGATAGCATTAGTTTTAAGTATAGCATGGGTGTTAATGATAGTATTAGTTTTAAGTATAGTATGGGTATTAATGATAGCATTAGTTTTAAGTATATCATGGGTGTTAATGATAGCATTAGTTTTAAGTATAGCATGGGTGTTAATGATAGCATTTGTTTTAAGCATATCATGGGTGATAAGTATAGCATTAGTTTTAAGTATAGCATGGGTGTTAATGATAGCATTAGTTTTAAGTATAGCATGGGTGTTAATGATAGCATTAGTTTAAATTATAGCATGGGTGTTAATGATAGCATTAGTTTTAAGTATAGCATGGGTGTTAATGATAGCATTAGTTTAAATTATAACATGAGTGTTAATGATAGCATTAGTTTTAAGTATATCATGGGTGTTAATGATAGCATTAGTTTTAATTATAACATGGGTGTTAATGATAGCATTGGTTTTAAGTATAGCATGGGTGTTAATGATAGCATTAGTTTTAAGTATAGCATGGGTGTTAATAATAGCATTAGTTTTAAGTATAGCATGGGTGATAAGTATAGCATTAGTATTAAGTATAGCATGGGTGTTAATGATAGCATTATTTTTAAGTATAGCATGGGTGTTAATGATGTCATTATTTTTAAGTATAGCATGGGTGTTAATGATAGCATTAGTTTTAATTATAGCATGGGTGTTAATGATAGCATTAGTTTTAAGTATAGCATGGGTGTTAATGATGTCATTATTTTTAAGTATAGCATGGGTGTTAATGATAGCATTAGTTTTAATTACAACATGGGTGTTAATGATAGCATTGGTTTTAAGTATAGCATGGGTTTTAATGATATCATTAGTTGTAAGGATAGCATGGGTGTTAATGATAGAATTAGTTTTAGGTATAGCATGGGTGTAATGATAGCATTAGTTTTAAGTATAGCATGGATGTTAATGATAGCTTTAGTTTTAAGTATAGCATGGTTGATAATGATAGCATTAGTTTTAAGTATAGCATGGGTGTTAATGATAGTTTTAGTTTTAAGTATAGCATGGGTGTTAATGATAGCATTAGTTTTAAATATAGCATGGGTGTTAATGATAGTATTAGTTTTAAGTATAGTATGGGTATTAATGATAGCATTAGTTTTAAGTATAGCATGGATGTTAATGATGTCATTATTTTTAAGTATAGCATGGGTGTTAATGATAGCATTAGTTTTAATTATAGCATGGGTGTTAATGATAGCATTAGTTTTAAGTATAGCATGGGTGTTAATGATGTCATTATTTTTAAGTATAGCATGGGTGTTAATGATAGCATTATTTTTAAGTGTAGCATGGGTGTTAATGATAGCATTAGTTTTAAATATAGCATGGGTATTAATGATAGTATTAGTTTTAAGTATAGCATGGGTGTTAATGATAGCATTATTTTTAAGTATAGCATGGGTGTTAATGATAGCATTAGTTTTAATTATAACATGGGTGTTAATGATAGCATTGGTTTTAAGTATAGCATGGGTTTTAATGATAGCATTAGTTTTAAGTATAGCATGGGTGTTAATATTATATTTGTTGTAAGGATAGCATGGGTGTTAATGATAGCATTAGTTTTAGGTATAGCATGGGTGTAATGATAGCATTAGTTTTAAGTATAGCATGGATGTTAATGATAGCTTTAGTTTTAAGTATAGCATGGTTGATAATGATAGCATTAGTTTTAAGTATAGCATGGGTGTTAATTGTAGCATTAGTTTTAAGTATAGCATGGGTGTTAATGATAACATTAGTTTTAAGTATTGCATGGGTGTTAATGATAGTATTAGTTTTAAGTATAGCATGGATGTCAGTGATAGCATTAGTTTTAAGTATAGCATGGGTTTTAATGATAACATTAGTTTTAAGTATAGCATGGGTGTTAATGATAGCATTAGTTTTAAGTATAGCATGGGTGTTAATGATAGCATTAGTTTTAAGTATAGCATGGGTGTTAATGATAGCATTAGTTTTAAGTATAGCATGGGTGTTAATGATAGCATTAGTTTTAAGTATAGCATGGGTGTTAATGATAGCATTAGTATTAAGTATAGCATGGGTGTTAATGATAGCATTATTTTTAAGTATAGCATGGGTGTTAATGATGTCATTAGTTTTAAGTATAGCATGGTTGATAATGATAGCATTAGTTTTAAGTATAGCATGGGTGTTAATTGTAGCATTAGTTTTAAGTATAGCATGGGTGTTAATGATAACATTAGTTTTAAGTATTGCATGGGTGTTAATGATAACATTAGTTTTAAGTATAGCATGGGTGTTAATGATAGCATTAGTTTTAAGTATAGCATGGGTGTTAATGATAGCATTAGTTTTAAGTATAGCATGGGTGTTAATGATAGCATTAGTTTTAAGTATAGCATGGGTGTTAATGATAGCATTAGTTTTAAGTATAGCATGGGTGTTAATGATAGCATTAGTTTTAAGTATAGCATGGGTGTTAATGATAGCATTATTTTTAAGTATAGCATGGGTGTTAATGATAGCATTATTTTTAAGTATAGCATGGGTGTTAATGATAGCATTAGTTTTAAGTATAGCATGGGTGTTAATGATAGCATTAGTTTTAAGTATAGCATGGGTGTTAATGATAGCATTAGTTTTAATTACAACATGGGTGTTAATGATAGCATTGGTTTTAAGTATAGCATGGGTTTTAATGATAGCATTAGTTTTAAGTATAGCATGGGTGTTAATATTATATTTGTTGTAAGGATAGCATGGGTGTTAATGATAGCATTAGTTTTAGGTATAGCATGGATGTTAATGATAGCTTTAGTTTTAAGTATAGCATGGTTGATAATGATAGCATTAGTTTTAAGTATAGCATGGGTGTTAATGATAGCATTAGTTTTAAATATAGCATGGGTGTTAATGATAGTATTAGTTTTAAGTATAGTATGGGTATTAATGATAGCATTAGTTTTAAGTATATCATGGGTGATAATGATAGCATTAGTTTTAAGTATAGCATGGGTTTTAATGATAGCATTAGTTTTAAGTATAGCATGGGTGTTAATGATAGCATTAGTTTTAAGTATAGCATGGGTGTTAATGATAGCATTAGTTTTAAGTATAGCATGGGTGTTAATGATAGCATTAGTTTTAAGTATAGCATGGGTGTTAATGATAGTATTAGTTTTAAGTATAGTATGGGTATTAATGATAGCATTAGTTTTAAGTATATCATGGGTGTTAATGATAGCATTAGTTTTAAGTATAGCATGGGTGTTAATGATAGCATTTGTTTTAAGCATATCATGGGTGATAAGTATAGCATTAGTTTTAAGTATAGCATGGGTGTTAATGATAGCATTAGTTTTAAGTATAGCATGGGTGTTAATGATAGCATTAGTTTAAATTATAGCATGGGTGTTAATGATAGCATTAGTTTTAAGTATAGCATGGGTGTTAATGATAGCATTAGTTTAAATTATAACATGAGTGTTAATGATAGCATTAGTTTTAAGTATATCATGGGTGTTAATGATAGCATTAGTTTTAATTATAACATGGGTGTTAATGATAGCATTGGTTTTAAGTATAGCATGGGTGTTAATGATAGCATTAGTTTTAAGTATAGCATGGGTGTTAATAATAGCATTAGTTTTAAGTATAGCATTGGTGTTAATGATAGCATTAGTTTTAAGTATAGCATGGGTGTTAATGATAGCATTAGTTTTAAGTATAGCATGGGTGTTAATGATAGCATTATTTTTAAGTATAGCATGGTGTTAATGATAGCATTATTTTTAAGTATAGCATGGGTGTTAATGATAGCATTAGTTTTAAGAATAGCATGGGTGTTAATGATGTTATTATTTTTAAGTATAGCATGGGTGTTAATGATAGCATTAGTTTTAAGTATAGCATGGGTGTTAATGATAGCATTAGTTTTAAGTATAGCATGGGTGTTAATGATAGCATTAGTTTTAAGTATAGCATGGGTGTTAATGATAGTATTAGTTTAAATTATTACATGGGTGTTAATGATAGCATTAGTTTTAAGTATAGCATGGGTGTTAATGATAGCATTAGTTTTAATTATAACATGGGTGTTAATGATAGCATTAGTTTTAAGTATAGCATGGGTGTTAATGATGTCATTATTTTTAAGTATAGCATGGGTGTTAATGATAGCATTAGTTTTAAGTATAGCATGGGTGTTAATGATAGCATTAGTTTTAAGTATAGCATGGGTGTTAATGATAGCATTAGTTTTAAGTATAGCATGGGTGTTAATGATAGTATTAGTTTAAATTATTACATGGGTGTTAATGATAGCATTAGTTTTAAGTATAGCATGGGTGTTAATGATAGCATTAGTTTTAATTATAACATGGGTGTTAATGATAGCATTGGTTTTAAGTATAGCATGTGTTTTAATGATATCATTAGTTTTAAGTATAGCATGGGTGTTAATATTATATTAGTTGTAAGGATAGCATGGGTGTTAATGATAGCATTATTTTTAGGTATAGCATGGGTGTAATGATAGCATTAGTTTTAAGTATAGCATGGATGTTAATGATTGCTTTAGTTTTAAGTATAGCATGGTTGATAATGATAGCATTAGTTTTAAGTATAGCATGGGTGTTAATGATAGTTTTAGTTTTAAGTATAGCATGGGTGTTAATGATAGCATTAGTTTTAAATATAGCATGGGTGTTAATGATAGTATTAGTTTTAAGTATAGTATGGGTATTAATGATAGCATTAGTTTTAAGTATAGCATGGATGTTAATGATGTCATTATTTTTAAGTATAGCATGGGTGTTAATGATAGCATTAGTTTTAATTATAGCATGGGTGTTAATGATAGCATTAGTTTTAAGTATAGCATGGGTGTTAATGATGTCATTATTTTTAAGTATAGCATGGGTGTTAATGATAGCATTATTTTTAAGTGTAGCATGGGTGTTAATGATAGCATTAGTTTTAAATATAGCATGGGTATTAATGATAGTATTAGTTTTAAGTATAGCATGGGTGTTAATGATAGCATTATTTTTAAGTATAGCATGGGTGTTAATGATAGCATTAGTTTTAATTATAACATGGGTGTTAATGATAGCATTGGTTTTAAGTATAGCATGGGTTTTAATGATAGCATTAGTTTTAAGTATAGCATGGGTGTTAATATTATATTTGTTGTAAGGATAGCATGGGTGTTAATGATAGCATTAGTTTTAGGTATAGCATGGGTGTAATGATAGCATTAGTTTTAAGTATAGCATGGATGTTAATGATAGCTTTAGTTTTAAGTATAGCATGGTTGATAATGATAGCATTAGTTTTAAGTATAGCATGGGTGTTAATTGTAGCATTAGTTTTAAGTATAGCATGGGTGTTAATGATAACATTAGTTTTAAGTATTGCATGGGTGTTAATGATAGTATTAGTTTTAAGTATAGCATGGATGTCAGTGATAGCATTAGTTTTAAGTATAGCATGGGTTTTAATGATAACATTAGTTTTAAGTATAGCATGGGTGTTAATGATAGCATTAGTTTTAAGTATAGCATGGGTGTTAATGATAGCATTAGTTTTAAGTATAGCATGGGTGTTAATGATAGCATTAGTTTTAAGTATAGCATGGGTGTTAATGATAGCATTAGTTTTAAGTATAGCATGGGTGTTAATGATAGCATTAGTATTAAGTATAGCATGGGTGTTAATGATAGCATTATTTTTAAGTATAGCATGGGTGTTAATGATGTCATTAGTTTTAAGTATAGCATGGTTGATAATGATAGCATTAGTTTTAAGTATAGCATGGGTGTTAATTGTAGCATTAGTTTTAAGTATAGCATGGGTGTTAATGATAACATTAGTTTTAAGTATTGCATGGGTGTTAATGATAGTATTAGTTTTAAGTATAGCATGGATGTCAGTGATAGCATTAGTTTTAAGTATAGCATGGGTTTTAATGATAACATTAGTTTTAAGTATAGCATGGGTGTTAATGATAGCATTAGTTTTAAGTATAGCATGGGTGTTAATGATAGCATTAGTTTTAAGTATAGCATGGGTATTAATGATAGCATTATTTTTAAGTATAGCATGGGTGTTAATGATAGCATTATTTTTAAGTATAGCATGGGTGTTAATGATAGCATTAGTTTTAAGTATAGCATGGGTGTTAATGATAGCATTAGTTTTAAGTATAGCATGGGTGTTAATGATAGCATTAGTTTTAATTACAACATGGGTGTTAATGATAGCATTGGTTTTAAGTATAGCATGGGTTTTAATGATAGCATTAGTTTTAAGTATAGCATGGGTGTTAATATTATATTTGTTGTAAGGATAGCATGGGTGTTAATGATAGCATTAGTTTTAGGTATAGCATGGATGTTAATGATATCTTTAGTTTTAAGTATAGCATGGTTGATAATGATAGCATTAGTTTTAAGTATAGCATGGGTGTTAATGATAGCATTAGTTTTAAATATAGCATGGGTGTTAATGATAGTATTAGTTTTAAGTATAGTATGGGTATTAATGATAGCATTAGTTTTAAGTATATCATGGGTGATAATGATAGCATTAGTTTTAAGTATAGCATGGGTTTTAATGATAGCATTAGTTTTAAGTATAGCATGGGTGTTAATGATAGCATTAGTTTTAAGTATAGCATGGGTGTTAATGATAGCATTAGTTTTAAGTATAGCATGGGTGTTAATGATAGCATTAGTTTTAAGTATAGCATGGGTGTTAATGATAGTATTAGTTTTAAGTATAGTATGGGTATTAATGATAGCATTAGTTTTAAGTATATCATGGGTGTTAATGATAGCATTAGTTTTAAGTATAGCATGGGTGTTAATGATAGCATTTGTTTTAAGCATATCATGGGTGATAAGTATAGCATTAGTTTTAAGTATAGCATGGGTGTTAATGATAGCATTAGTTTTAAGTATAGCATGGGTGTTAATGATAGCATTAGTTTAAATTATAGCATGGGTGTTAATGATAGCATTAGTTTTAAGTATAGCATGGGTGTTAATGATAGCATTAGTTTAAATTATAACATGAGTGTTAATGATAGCATTAGTTTTAAGTATATCATGGGTGTTAATGATAGCATTAGTTTTAATTATAACATGGGTGTTAATGATAGCATTGGTTTTAAGTATAGCATGGGTGTTAATGATAGCATTAGTTTTAAGTATAGCATGGGTGTTAATAATAGCATTAGTTTTAAGTATAGCATGGGTGATAAGTATAGCATTAGTATTAAGTATAGCATGGGTGTTAATGATAGCATTATTTTTAAGTATAGCATGGGTGTTAATGATGTCATTATTTTTAAGTATAGCATGGGTGTTAATGATAGCATTAGTTTTAATTATAGCATGGGTGTTAATGATAGCATTAGTTTTAAGTATAGCATGGGTGTTAATGATGTCATTATTTTTAAGTATAGCATGGGTGTTAATGATAGCATTAGTTTTAAGTATAGCATGGGTGTTAATGATAGCATTAGTTTTAAGTATAGCATGGGTGTTAATGATAGCATTAGTTTTAATTACAACATGGGTGTTAATGATAGCATTGGTTTTAAGTATAGCATGGGTTTTAATGATATCATTAGTTGTAAGGATAGCATGGGTGTTAATGATAGAATTAGTTTTAGGTATAGCATGGGTGTAATGATAGCATTAGTTTTAAGTATAGCATGGATGTTAATGATAGCTTTAGTTTTAAGTATAGCATGGTTGATAATGATAGCATTAGTTTTAAGTATAGCATGGGTGTTAATGATAGTTTTAGTTTTAAGTATAGCATGGGTGTTAATGATAGCATTAGTTTTAAATATAGCATGGGTGTTAATGATAGTATTAGTTTTAAGTATAGTATGGGTATTAATGATAGCATTAGTTTTAAGTATAGCATGGATGTTAATGATGTCATTATTTTTAAGTATAGCATGGGTGTTAATGATAGCATTAGTTTTAATTATAGCATGGGTGTTAATGATAGCATTAGTTTTAAGTATAGCATGGGTGTTAATGATGTCATTATTTTTAAGTATAGCATGGGTGTTAATGATAGCATTATTTTTAAGTGTAGCATGGGTGTTAATGATAGCATTAGTTTTAAATATAGCATGGGTATTAATGATAGTATTAGTTTTAAGTATAGCATGGGTGTTAATGATAGCATTATTTTTAAGTATAGCATGGGTGTTAATGATAGCATTAGTTTTAATTATAACATGGGTGTTAATGATAGCATTGGTTTTAAGTATAGCATGGGTTTTAATGATAGCATTAGTTTTAAGTATAGCATGGGTGTTAATATTATATTTGTTGTAAGGATAGCATGGGTGTTAATGATAGCATTAGTTTTAGGTATAGCATGGGTGTAATGATAGCATTAGTTTTAAGTATAGCATGGATGTTAATGATAGCTTTAGTTTTAAGTATAGCATGGTTGATAATGATAGCATTAGTTTTAAGTATAGCATGGGTGTTAATTGTAGCATTAGTTTTAAGTATAGCATGGGTGTTAATGATAACATTAGTTTTAAGTATTGCATGGGTGTTAATGATAGTATTAGTTTTAAGTATAGCATGGATGTCAGTGATAGCATTAGTTTTAAGTATAGCATGGGTTTTAATGATAACATTAGTTTTAAGTATAGCATGGGTGTTAATGATAGCATTAGTTTTAAGTATAGCATGGGTGTTAATGATAGCATTAGTTTTAAGTATAGCATGGGTGTTAATGATAGCATTAGTTTTAAGTATAGCATGGGTGTTAATGATAGCATTAGTTTTAAGTATAGCATGGGTGTTAATGATAGCATTAGTATTAAGTATAGCATGGGTGTTAATGATAGCATTATTTTTAAGTATAGCATGGGTGTTAATGATGTCATTAGTTTTAAGTATAGCATGGTTGATAATGATAGCATTAGTTTTAAGTATAGCATGGGTGTTAATTGTAGCATTAGTTTTAAGTATAGCATGGGTGTTAATGATAACATTAGTTTTAAGTATTGCATGGGTGTTAATGATAGTATTAGTTTTAAGTATAGCATGGATGTCAGTGATAGCATTAGTTTTAAGTATAGCATGGGTTTTAATGATAACATTAGTTTTAAGTATAGCATGGGTGTTAATGATAGCATTAGTTTTAAGTATAGCATGGGTGTTAATGATAGCATTAGTTTTAAGTATAGCATGGGTGTTAATGATAGCATTAGTTTTAAGTATAGCATGGGTGTTAATGATAGCATTAGTTTTAAGTATAGCATGGGTGTTAATGATAGCATTAGTTTTAAGTATAGCATGGGTGTTAATGATAGCATTATTTTTAAGTATAGCATGGGTGTTAATGATAGCATTATTTTTAAGTATAGCATGGGTGTTAATGATAGCATTAGTTTTAAGTATAGCATGGGTGTTAATGATAGCATTAGTTTTAAGTATAGCATGGGTGTTAATGATAGCATTAGTTTTAATTACAACATGGGTGTTAATGATAGCATTGGTTTTAAGTATAGCATGGGTTTTAATGATAGCATTAGTTTTAAGTATAGCATGGGTGTTAATATTATATTTGTTGTAAGGATAGCATGGGTGTTAATGATAGCATTAGTTTTAGGTATAGCATGGATGTTAATGATAGCTTTAGTTTTAAGTATAGCATGGTTGATAATGATAGCATTAGTTTTAAGTATAGCATGGGTGTTAATGATAGCATTAGTTTTAAATATAGCATGGGTGTTAATGATAGTATTAGTTTTAAGTATAGTATGGGTATTAATGATAGCATTAGTTTTAAGTATATCATGGGTGATAATGATAGCATTAGTTTTAAGTATAGCATGGGTTTTAATGATAGCATTAGTTTTAAGTATAGCATGGGTGTTAATGATAGCATTAGTTTTAAGTATAGCATGGGTGTTAATGATAGCATTAGTTTTAAGTATAGCATGGGTGTTAATGATAGCATTAGTTTTAAGTATAGCATGGGTGTTAATGATAGTATTAGTTTTAAGTATAGTATGGGTATTAATGATAGCATTAGTTTTAAGTATATCATGGGTGTTAATGATAGCATTAGTTTTAAGTATAGCATGGGTGTTAATGATAGCATTTGTTTTAAGCATATCATGGGTGATAAGTATAGCATTAGTTTTAAGTATAGCATGGGTGTTAATGATAGCATTAGTTTTAAGTATAGCATGGGTGTTAATGATAGCATTAGTTTAAATTATAGCATGGGTGTTAATGATAGCATTAGTTTTAAGTATAGCATGGGTGTTAATGATAGCATTAGTTTAAATTATAACATGAGTGTTAATGATAGCATTAGTTTTAAGTATATCATGGGTGTTAATGATAGCATTAGTTTTAATTATAACATGGGTGTTAATGATAGCATTGGTTTTAAGTATAGCATGGGTGTTAATGATAGCATTAGTTTTAAGTATAGCATGGGTGTTAATAATAGCATTAGTTTTAAGTATAGCATGGGTGATAAGTATAGCATTAGTATTAAGTATAGCATGGGTGTTAATGATAGCATTATTTTTAAGTATAGCATGGGTGTTAATGATGTCATTATTTTTAAGTATAGCATGGGTGTTAATGATAGCATTAGTTTTAATTATAGCATGGGTGTTAATGATAGCATTAGTTTTAAGTATAGCATGGGTGTTAATGATGTCATTATTTTTAAGTATAGCATGGGTGTTAATGATAGCATTAGTTTTAAGTATAGCATGGGTGTTAATGATAGCATTAGTTTTAAGTATAGCATGGGTGTTAATGATAGCATTAGTTTTAATTATAACATGGGTGTTAATGATAGCATTGGTTTTAAGTATAGCATGGGTTTTAATGATAGCATTAGTTTTAAGTATAGCATGGGTGTTAATATTATATTTGTTGTAAGGATAGCATGGGTGTTAATGATAGCATTAGTTTTAGGTATAGCATGGGTGTAATGATAGCATTAGTTTTAAGTATAGCATGGATGTTAATGATAGCTTTAGTTTTAAGTATAGCATGGTTGATAATGATAGCATTAGTTTTAAGTATAGCATGGGTGTTAATTGTAGCATTAGTTTTAAGTATAGCATGGGTGTTAATGATAACATTAGTTTTAAGTATTGCATGGGTGTTAATGATAGTATTAGTTTTAAGTATAGCATGGATGTCAGTGATAGCATTAGTTTTAAGTATAGCATGGGTTTTAATGATAACATTAGTTTTAAGTATAGCATGGGTGTTAATGATAGCATTAGTTTTAAGTATAGCATGGGTGTTAATGATAGCATTAGTTTTAAGTATAGCATGGGTGTTAATGATAGCATTAGTTTTAAGTATAGCATGGGTGTTAATGATAGCATTAGTTTTAAGTATAGCATGGGTGTTAATGATAGCATTAGTATTAAGTATAGCATGGGTGTTAATGATAGCATTATTTTTAAGTATAGCATGGGTGTTAATGATGTCATTAGTTTTAAGTATAGCATGGTTGATAATGATAGCATTAGTTTTAAGTATAGCATGGGTGTTAATTGTAGCATTAGTTTTAAGTATAGCATGGGTGTTAATGATAACATTAGTTTTAAGTATTGCATGGGTGTTAATGATAGTATTAGTTTTAAGTATAGCATGGATGTCAGTGATAGCATTAGTTTTAAGTATAGCATGGGTTTTAATGATAACATTAGTTTTAAGTATAGCATGGGTGTTAATGATAGCATTAGTTTTAAGTATAGCATGGGTGTTAATGATAGCATTAGTTTTAAGTATAGCATGGGTGTTAATGATAGCATTAGTTTTAAGTATAGCATGGGTGTTAATGATAGCATTAGTTTTAAGTATAGCATGGGTGTTAATGATAGCATTAGTTTTAAGTATAGCATGGGTGTTAATGATAGCATTATTTTTAAGTATAGCATGGGTGTTAATGATAGCATTATTTTTAAGTATAGCATGGGTGTTAATGATAGCATTAGTTTTAAGTATAGCATGGGTGTTAATGATAGCATTAGTTTTAAGTATAGCATGGGTGTTAATGATAGCATTAGTTTTAATTACAACATGGGTGTTAATGATAGCATTGGTTTTAAGTATAGCATGGGTTTTAATGATAGCATTAGTTTTAAGTATAGCATGGGTGTTAATATTATATTTGTTGTAAGGATAGCATGGGTGTTAATGATAGCATTAGTTTTAGGTATAGCATGGATGTTAATGATAGCTTTAGTTTTAAGTATAGCATGGTTGATAATGATAGCATTAGTTTTAAGTATAGCATGGGTGTTAATGATAGCATTAGTTTTAAATATAGCATGGGTGTTAATGATAGTATTAGTTTTAAGTATAGTATGGGTATTAATGATAGCATTAGTTTTAAGTATATCATGGGTGATAATGATAGCATTAGTTTTAAGTATAGCATGGGTTTTAATGATAGCATTAGTTTTAAGTATAGCATGGGTGTTAATGATAGCATTAGTTTTAAGTATAGCATGGGTGTTAATGATAGCATTAGTTTTAAGTATAGCATGGGTGTTAATGATAGCATTAGTTTTAAGTATAGCATGGGTGTTAATGATAGTATTAGTTTTAAGTATAGTATGGGTATTAATGATAGCATTAGTTTTAAGTATATCATGGGTGTTAATGATAGCATTAGTTTTAAGTATAGCATGGGTGTTAATGATAGCATTTGTTTTAAGCATATCATGGGTGATAAGTATAGCATTAGTTTTAAGTATAGCATGGGTGTTAATGATAGCATTAGTTTTAAGTATAGCATGGGTGTTAATGATAGCATTAGTTTAAATTATAGCATGGGTGTTAATGATAGCATTAGTTTTAAGTATAGCATGGGTGTTAATGATAGCATTAGTTTAAATTATAACATGAGTGTTAATGATAGCATTAGTTTTAAGTATATCATGGGTGTTAATGATAGCATTAGTTTTAATTATAACATGGGTGTTAATGATAGCATTGGTTTTAAGTATAGCATGGGTGTTAATGATAGCATTAGTTTTAAGTATAGCATGGGTGTTAATAATAGCATTAGTTTTAAGTATAGCATGGGTGATAAGTATAGCATTAGTATTAAGTATAGCATGGGTGTTAATGATAGCATTATTTTTAAGTATAGCATGGGTGTTAATGATGTCATTATTTTTAAGTATAGCATGGGTGTTAATGATAGCATTAGTTTTAAGTATAGCATGGGTGTTAATGATAGCATTAGTTTTAAGTATAGCATGGGTGTTAATGATAGCATTAGTTTTAATTACAACATGGGTGTTAATGATAGCATTGGTTTTAAGTATAGCATGGGTTTTAATGATATCATTAGTTGTAAGGATAGCATGGGTGTTAATGATAGAATTAGTTTTAGGTATAGCATGGGTGTAATGATAGCATTAGTTTTAAGTATAGCATGGATGTTAATGATAGCTTTAGTTTTAAGTATAGCATGGTTGATAATGATAGCATTAGTTTTAAGTATAGCATGGGTGTTAATGATAGCATTAGTTTTAAATATAGCATGGGTGTTAATGATAGTATTAGTTTTAAGTATAGTATGGGTATTAATGATAGCATTAGTTTTAAGTATATCATGGGTGTTAATGATAGCATTAGTTTTAAGTATAGCATGGGTGTTAATGATAGCATTAGTTTTAAGCATATCATGGGTGATAAGTATAGCATTAGTTTTAAGTATAGCATGGGTGTTAATGATAGCATTAGTTTTAAGTATAGCATGGGTGTTAATGATAGCATTAGTTTAAATTATAGCATGGGTGTTAATGATAGCATTAGTTTTAAGTATAGCATGGGTGTTAATGATAGTATTAGTTTAAATTATAACATGGGTGTTAATGATAGCATTAGTTTTAAGTATATCATGGGTGTTAATGATAGCATTAGTTTTAATTATAACATGGGTGTTAATGATAGCATTGGTTTTAAGTATAGCATGGGTGTTAATGATAGCATTAATTTTAAGTATAGCATGGGTGTTAATAATAGCATTAGTTTTAAGTATAGCATGGGTGTTAATGATAGCATTAGTTTTAAGTATAGCATGGGTGTTAATGATAGCATTATTTTTAAGTATAGCATGGGTGTTAATGATAGCATTATTTTTAAGTATAGCATGGGTGTTAATGATAGCATTAGTTTTAAGAATAGCATGGGTGATAAGTATAGCATTAGTATTAAGTATAGCATGGGTGTTAATGATAGCATTATTTTTAAGTATAGCATGGGTGTTAATGATGTCATTATTTTTAAGTATAGCATGGGTGTTAATGATAGCATTAGTTTTAATTATAGCATGGGTGTTAATGATAGCATTAGTTTTAAGTATAGCATGGGTGTTAATGATGTCATTATTTTTAAGTATAGCATGGGTGTTAATGATAGCATTAGTTTTAAGTATAGCATGGGTGTTAATGATAGCATTATTTTTAAGTATAGCATGGGTGTTAATGATAGCATTAGTTTTAATTATAACATGGGTGTTAATGATAGCATTGGTTTTAAGTATAGCATGGGTTTTAATGATAGCATTAGTTTTAAGTATAGCATGGGTGTTAATATTATATTTGTTGTAAGGATAGCATGGGTGTTAATGATAGCATTAGTTTTAGGTATAGCATGGGTGTAATGATAGCATTAGTTTTAAGTATAGCATGGATGTTAATGATAGCTTTAGTTTTAAGTATAGCATGGTTGATAATGATAGCATTAGTTTTAAGTATAGCATGGGTGTTAATTGTAGCATTAGTTTTAAGTATAGCATGGGTGTTAATGATAGCATTAGTTTTAAGTATTGCATGGGTGTTAATGATAGTATTAGTTTTAAGTATAGCATGGATGTCAGTGATAGCATTAGTTTTAAGTATAGCATGGGTTTTAATGATAACATTAGTTTTAAGTATAGCATGGGTGTTAATGATAGCATTAGTTTTAAGTATAGCATGGGTATTAATGATAGCATTAGTTTTAAGTATAGCATGGGTGTTAATGATAGCATTAGTTTTAAGTATAGCATGGGTGTTAATGATAGCATTAGTTTTAAGTATAGCATGGGTGTTAATGATAGCATTAGTTTTAAATATAGCATGGGTGTTAATGATAGTATTAGTTTTAAGTATAGTATGGGTATTAATGATAGCATTAGTTTTAAGTATATCATGGGTGTTAATGATAGCATTAGTTTTAAGTATAGCATGGGTGTTAATGATAGCATTAGTTTTAAGCATATCATGGGTGATAAGTATAGCATTAGTTTTAATATAGCATGGGTGTTAATGATAGCATTAGTTTAAATTATAACATAGGTGTTAATGATAGCATTAGTTTTAAGTATATCATGGGTAGTAATGATATCATTAGTTTTAATTATAACATGGGTGTTAATGATAGCATTGGTTTTAAGTATAGCATGGGTGTTAATGATAGCATTAGTTTTAAGTATAGCATGGGTGTTAATAATAGCATTAGTTTTAAGTATAGCATGGGTGTTAATGATAGCATTATTTTTAAGTATAGCATGGGTGTTAATGATAGCATTATTTTTAAGTATAGCATGGGTGTTAATGATAGCATTATTTTTAAGTATAGCATGGGTGTTAATGATAGCATTAGTTTTAATTATAGCATGGGTGTTAATGATAGCATTAGTTTTAAGTATAGCATGGGTGTTAATGATGTCATTATTTTTAAGTATAGCATGGGTGTTAATGATAGCATTAGTTTTAAGTATAGCATGGGTGTTAATGATAGCATTAGTTTTAAGTATAGCATGGGTGTTAATGATAGCATTAGTTTTAATTATAACATGGGTGTTAATGATAGCATTGGTTTTAAGTATAGCATGGGTTTTAATGATAGCATTAGTTTTAAGTATAGCATGGGTGTTAATATTATATTTGTTGTAAGGATAGCATGGGTGTTAATGATAGCATTAGTTTTAGGTATAGCATGGGTGTAATGATAGCATTAGTTTTAAGTATAGCATGGATGTTAATGATAGCTTTAGAGTTAAGTATAGCATGGTTGATAATGATAGCATTAGTTTTAAGTATAGCATGGGTGTTAATTGTAGCTTTAGTTTTAAGTATAGCATGGGTGTTAATGATAGCATTAGTTTTAAGTATAGCATGGGTGTTAATGATAGCATTAGTTTTAATTATAACATGGGTGTTAATGATAGCATTGGTTTTAAGTATAGCATGGGTGTTAATGATAGCATTAGTTTTAAGTATAGCATGGGTGTTAATTATAGCATTAGTTTTAAGTATAGCATGGGTGTTAATGATAGCATTAGTTTTAAGTATAGCATGGGTGTTAATGATAGCATTATTTTTAAGTATAGCATGGGTGTTAATGATAGCATTATTTTTAAGTATAGCATGGGTGTTAATGATAGCATTAGTTTTAAGTATAGCATGGGTGTTAATGATAGCATTAGTTTTAAGAATAGCATGGGTGATAAGTATAGCATTAGTATCAAGTATAGCATGGGTGTTAATGATAGCATTAGTTTTAAGTATAGCATGGATGTTAATTATAGCATTAGTTTTAAGTATAGCATGGATGTTAATGATAGAATTAGTTTTAAGTATAGCATGGGTGTTAATGATGTCATTATTTTTAAGTATAGCATGGGTGTTAATGATAGCATTAGTTTTAAGTATAGCATGGGTGTTAATGATAGCATTAGTTTTAAGTATAGCATGGGTGTTAATGATGTCATTATTTTTAAGTATAGCATGGGTGTTAATGATAGCATTAGTTTTAAGTATAGCATGGGTGTTAATGATAGCATTAGTTTTAAGTATAGCATGGGTGTTAATGATAGCATTAGTTTTAATTATAACATGGGTGTTAATTATAGCATTGGTTTTAAGTAACATGGGTTTTAATGATAGCATTAGTTTTAAGTATAGCATGGGTGTTAATATTATATTTGTTGTAAGGATAGCATGGGTGTTAATGATAGCATTAGTTTTAGGTATAGCATGGGTGTAATGATAGCAATAGTTTTAAGTATAGCATGGATGTTAATGATAGCTTTAGTTTTAAGTATAGCATGGTTGATAATGATAGCATTAGTTTTAAGTATAGCATGGGTGTTAATTATAGCATTAGTTTTAAGTATAGCATGGGTGTTAATGATAGCATTAGTTTAAATTATAACATGGGTGTTAATGATAGCATTAGTTTTAAGTATAGCATGGGTGTTAATGATAGCATTAGTTTTAATTATAACATGGGTGTTAATGATAGCATTGGTTTTAAGTATAGCATGGGTGTTAATGATAGCATTAGATTTAAGTATAGCATTGGTGTTAATGATAGCATTAGTTTTAAGTATAGCATGGGTGTTAATGATAGCATTAGTTTTAAGTATAGCATGGGTGTTAATGATAGCATTATTTTTAAGTATAGCATGGTGTTAATGATAGCATTATTTTTAGGTATAGCATGGGTGTAATGATAGCATTAGTTTTAAGTATAGCATGGATGTTAATGATAGCTTTAGTTTTAAGTATAGCATGGTTGATAATGATAGCATTAGTTTTAAGTATAGCATGGGTGTTAATTATAGCATTAGTTTTAAGTATAGCATGGGTGTTAATGATAGCATTAGTTTAAATTATAACATGGGTGTTAATGATAGCATTAGTTTTAAGTATAGCATGGGTGTTAATGATGTCATTATTTTTAAGTATAGCATGGGTGTTAATGATAGCATTAGTTTTAAGTATAGCATGGGTGTTAATGATAGCATTAGTTTTAAGTATAGCATGGGTGTTAATGATAGCATTAGTTTTAATTATAACATGGGTGTTAATTATAGCATTGGTTTTAAGTAACATGGGTTTTAATGATAGCATTAGTTTTAAGTATAGCATGGGTGTTAATATTATATTTGTTGTAAGGATAGCATGGGTGTTAATGATAGCATTAGTTTTAGGTATAGCATGGGTGTAATGATAGCATTAGTTTTAAGTATAGCATGGATGTTAATGATAGCTTTAGTTTTAAGTATAGCATGGTTGATAATGATAGCATTAGTTTTAAGTATAGCATGGGTGTTAATTATAGCATTAGTTTTAAGTATAGCATGGGTGTTAATGATAGCATTAGTTTAAATTATAACATGGGTGTTAATGATAGCATTAGTTTTAAGTATAGCATGGGTGTTAATGATAGCATTAGTTTTAATTATAACATGGGTGTTAATGATAGCATTGGTTTTAAGTATAGCATGGGTGTTAATGATAGCATTAGATTTAAGTATAGCATTGGTGTTAATGATAGCATTAGTTTTAAGTATAGCATGGGTGTTAATGATAGCATTAGTTTTAGGTATAGCATGGGTGTAATGATAGCATTAGTTTTAAGTATAGCATGGATGTTAATGATAGCTTTAGTTTTAAGTATAGCATGGTTGATAATGATAGCATTAGTTTTAAGTATAGCATGGGTGTTAATTATAGCATTAGTTTTAAGTATAGCATGGGTGTTAATGATAGCATTAGTTTAAATTATAACATGGGTGTTAATGATAGCATTAGTTTTAAGTATAGCATGGGTGTTAATGATAGCATTAGTTTTAATTATAACATGGGTGTTAATGATAGCATTGGTTTTAAGTATAGCATGGGTGTTAATGATAGCATTAGATTTAAGTATAGCATTGGTGTTAATGATAGCATTAGTTTTAAGTATAGCATGGGTGTTAATGATAGCATTAGTTTTAAGTATAGCATGGGTGTTAATGATAGCATTAGTTTTAAGAATAGCATGGGTGATAAGTATAGCATTAGTTTTAAGTATAGCATGGGTGTTAATGATAGCATTAGTTTTAAGTATAGCATGGGTGTTAATGATAGCATTAGTTTTAAGTATAGCATGGGTGTTAATGATAGCATTAGTTTTAAGTATAACATGGGTGTTAATGATAGTATTAGTTTAAATTATTACATGGGTGTTAATGATAGCATTAGTTTTAAGTATAGCATGGGTGTTAATGATAGCATTAGTTTTAATTATAACATGGGTGTTAATGATAGCATTGGTTTTAAGTATAGCATGTGTTTTAATGATATCATTAGTTTTAAGTATAGCATGGGTGTTAATATTATATTAGTTGTAAGGATAGCATGGGTGTTAATGATAGCATTATTTTTAGGTATAGCATGGGTGTAATGATAGCATTAGTTTTAAGTATAGCATGGATGTTAATGATAGCTTTAGTTTTAAGTATAGCATGGTTGATAATGATAGCATTAGTTTTAAGTATAGCATGGGTGTTAATGATAGTTTTAGTTTTAAGTATAGCATGGGTGTTAATGATAGCATTAGTTTTAAATATAGCATGGGTGTTAATGATAGTATTAGTTTTAAGTATAGTATGGGTATTAATGATAGCATTAGTTTTAAGTATAGCATGGATGTTAATGATAACATGGGTGATAATTATAGCATTAGTTTTAAGTATAGCATGGGTGATAAGTATAGCATTAGTTTTAAGTTTAGCATAGGTGTTAATGATAGAATTAGTTTTAAGTATATCATGGGTGTTAATGATATCATCAATTTTATGTTTAGCATGGGTTTTAATGATAGCATTAGTTTTAAGGAAAGCATGGGTGATAAGTATAGCATTAGTTTAAATTATAACATGGGTGTTAATGATAGCATTAGTTTTAAGTATAGCATGGGTGTTAATGATAGCATTAGTTTTAAGAATAGCATGGGTGATAAGTATAGCATTAGTTTTAAGTATAGCATGGGTGTTAATGATAGCATTAGTTTTAAGTATAGCATGGATGTTAATTATCGCATTAGTTTTAAGTATAGCATGGGTGTTAATGATAGCATTAGTTTTAAGGATAGCATGGGAGATAAGTATAGCATTAGTTTTAAGTGTAGCATGTGTGTTAATGATAGCATTAGTTTTAAGTATAGAATGGGTGTTAATGATAGCATTAGTTTAAATTATAACATGGGTGTTAATGATAGCATTAGTTTTAAGAATAGCATGGGTGATAAGTATAGCATTAGTTTTAAGTATAGCATGGGTTTTAATGATAACATTAGTTTTAAGTATAGCATGGGCGTTAATGATAGAATTAGTTTTAAGTATAGCATGGGTTTTAATGAAAGCATTAGTTTTAAGTATAGCATGGGCGTTACTGATAGCATTAGTTTTAAGTATAGCATGGCTGTTAATGATAGCATTAGTTTTAAGTATATCATGGATGTTAATGATAGAATTAGTTTTAAGTATAGCATGGGTGTTAATGATAGCATTAGTTTTAAGGATAGCATGGGAGATAAGTATAGAATTAGTTTTAAGTATAGCATGGGTGTTAATGATAGCATTAGTTTTAAGTATAGCATGGGTGTTAATGATAGCATTAGTTTTAAGTATAGCATGGGTGTTAATGATAGCATTAGATTTATGTTTAGCATGGGTGTTAATGATAGTATTAGTTTTAAGTATATCATGGATGTTAATGATATAATTAGTTTTAAGTATAGCATGGGTGTTAATGATAGCATAAGTTTTAAGGATAGCATGGGAGATAAGTATAGTATTAGTTTTAAGAATAGCATGGGTGATAAGTATAGCATTAGTTTTAAGTATAGCATGGGTGTTAATGATAGCATTAGTTTTAAGTATAGCATGGATGTTAATTATAGCATTAGTTTTAAGTATAGCATGGGTGTTAATGATAGCATTAGTTTTAAGGAAAGCATGGGTGATAAGTATAGCATTAGTTTTAAGTATGGGTGTTAATGATATCATTAGTTTTAAGTATAGCATGGGTGTTAATGATAGTATTAGTTTTAAGTATAGCATGGATGTTAGTGATAACATTAGTTTTAAGTATAGCATGGGTGTTAATGATAGCATTAGTTTTAAGTATAGCATGGGTGTTAATGATAGCATTAGTTTTAAGTATATCATGGTTGTTAATGATAGCATTAGTTTTAAGTATAGCATGGGTGTTAATGATAGCATTAGTTTTAAGTATAGCATGGGTGTTAATGATAGCATTAGTTTTAAGTATAGCATGGATGTTAATTATAACATTGGTTTTAAGTATAGCATGGGTTTTAATGATAGCATTAGTTTTAAGTATAGCATGGGTGTTAATGATAGCATTAGTTTTAAGTATAGCATGGGTGTTAATGATAGCATTAGTTTTAAGTATAGCATGGGTGTTAATGATAGCATTAGTTTTAAGTATAGCATGGGTTTTAATGATAGCATTAGTTTTAAGGAAAGCATGGGTGATAAGTATAGCATTAGTTTTAAGTATGGGTGTTAATTATCGCATTAGTTTTAAGTATAGCATGGGTGTTAATGATAGCATTAGTTTTAAGTATAGCATGGGTGTTAATGATAGCATTAGTTTTAAGGATAGCATGGGAGATAAGTATAGAATTAGTTTTAAGTTTAGCATTAGTTTTAAGTATAGCATTAGTTTTAAGTATAGCATGGGTGTTAATGATAGCATTGGTTTTAAGGATAGCATGGGTGTTAATGATAGCATTAGTTTTAAGTATAGCATGGGTGTTAATGATAGCATTAGTTTTAAGGATAGCATGGGTGGTAATGATAGCATTAGTTTTAAGTATAGCATGGGTGTTAATGATAGCATTAGTTTTAAGAATAGCATGGGTGATAAGTATAGCATTAGTTTTAAGTATAGCATGGGTGTTAATGATAGCATTAGTTTTAAGGATAGCATGGGAGATAAGTATAGCATTAGTTTTAAGTATAGTATGTGTGTTAATGATAGCATTAGTTTTAATTATAACATGGGTGTTAATTATAACATTGGTTTTAAGTATAGCATGGGTTTTAATGATAGCATTAGTTTTAAGTATAGCATGGGTGTTAATGATAGCATTAGTTTTAAGGATAGCATGGGAGATAAGTATAGCATTAGTTTTAAGTATAGCATGTGTGTTAATGATAGCATTAGTTTTAAGTATATCATGGATGTTAATGATAGCATTAGTTTTAAGTATAGCATGGGTGTTAATGATAGCATTAGTTTTAAGGATAGCATGGGAGATAAGTATAGAATTAGTTTTAAGTTTAGCATTAGTTTTAAGTATAGCATTAGTTTTAAGTATAGCATGGGTGTTAATGATAGCATTAGTTTTAAGGATAGCATGGGTGTTAATGATAGCATTAGTTTTAAGTATAGCATGGGTGTTAATGATAGCATTAGTTTTAAGGATAGCATGGGAGATAAGTATAGCATTAGTTTTAAGTATAGCATGGGTGTTAATGATAGCATTAGTTTTAAGTATAGAATGGGTGTTAATGATAGCATTAGTTTTAATTATAACATGGGTGTTAATTATAGCATTCGTTTTAAGTATAGCATGGGTGTTAATGATAGCATTAGTTTTAAGAATAGCATGGGTGATAAGTATAGCATTAGTTTTAAGTATAGCATGGGTGTTAATGATAGCATTAGTTTTAAGGATAGCATGGGAGATAAGTATAGCATTAGTTTTAAGTATAGCATGTGTGTTAATGATAGAATTAGTTTTAAGTATAGAATGGGTGTTAATGATAGCATTAGTTTAAATTATAACATGGGTGTTAATGATAGCATTAGTTTTAAGAATAGCATGGGTGATAAGTATAGCATTAGTTTTAAGGATAGCATGGGAGATAAGTATAGAATTAGTTTTAATTTTAGCATTAGTTTTAAGTATAGCATTAGTTTTATGTATAGCATGGGTGTTAATGATAGCATTAGTTTTAAGGATAGCATGGGTGTTAATGATAGCATTAGTTTTAAGAATAGCATGGGTGATAAGTATAGCATTAGTTTTAAGTATAGCATGGGTGTTAATGATAGCATTAGTTTTAAGGATAGCATGGGAGATAAGTATAGCATTAATTTTAATTATAACATGGGTGTTAATTATAGCATTGGTTTTAAGTATAGCATGGGTGTTAATGATAGCATTAGATTTATGTTTAGCATGGGTGTTAATGATAGTATTAGTTTTAAGTATATCATGGATGTTAATGATAGAATTAGTTTTAAGTATAGCATGGGTTTTAATGAAAGCATTAGTTTTAAGTATAGCATCGGCGTTAATGATAGCATTAGTTTTAAGTATAGCATGTGTTTTAATGATAACATTAGTTTTAAGTATAGCATGGGCGTTAATGATAGAATTAGTTTTAAGTATAGCATGGGTTTTAATGAAAGCATTAGTTTTAAGTATAGCATGGGCGTTAATGATAGCATTAGTTTTAAGTATAGCATGGCTATTAATGATAGCATTAGTTTTAAGTATATCATAGATGTTAATGATAGAATTAGTTTTAAGTATAGCATGGGTGTTAATGATAGCATTAGTTTTAAGGATAGCATGGGAGATAAGTATAGAATTAGTTTTAAGTTTAGCATGGGTGTTAATGATAGCATTAGTTTTAAGTATAGCATGGATGTTAATTATAGCATTAGTTTTAAGTATAGTATTAGTTTTAAGTATAGCATGGGTGTTAATGATAGCATTAGTTTTAAGGATAGCATGGGTGTTAATGATAGCATTAGTTTTAAGTATAGCATTGGTGTTAATGATAGCATTAGTTTTAAGAATAGCATGGGTGATAAGTATAGCATTAGTTTTAAGTATAGCATGGGTGTTAATGATAGCATTAGTTTTAAGTATAGCATGGATGTTAATGATAGCATTAGTTTTAAGTATAGTATGGGTGTTAATGATAGCATTAGTTTTAATTATAACATGGGTGTTAATTATAACATTGGTTTTAAGTATAGCATGGGTTTTAATGATAGCATTAGTTTTAAGTATAGCATGGGTGTTAATGATAGCATTAGTTTTAAGTATAGCATGGGCGTTAATGATAAAATTAGTTTTAAGTATAGCATGGGTGTTAATGATAGCATTAGTTTTAAGTATAGCATGGGTGTTAATGATAGCATTAGATTTATGTTTAGCATGGGTGTTAATGATAGTATTAGTTTTAAGTATATCATGGATGTTAATGATATAATTAGTTTTAAGTATAGCATGGGTGTTAATGATAGCATTAGTTTTAAGGATAGCATGGGAGATAAGTATAGTATTAGTTTTAAGTATAGCATGGGTGTTAATGATAGCATTAGTTTTAAGTATAGCATGGGTGTTAATGATAGCATTAGTTTTAAGTATAGCATGGGTGTTAATGATAGCATTAGTTTTAAGTATAGCTTGGATGTTAATTATAGCATTAGTTTTAAGTATAGCATGGGTGTTAATGATAGCATTAGTTTTAAGGAAAGCATGGGTGATAAGTATAGCATTAGTTTTAAGTATGGGTGTTAATTATATCATTAGTTTTAAGTATAGCATGGGTGTTAATGATAGTATTAGTTTTAAGTATAGCATGGATGTTAGTGATAGCATTAGTTTTAAGTATAGCATGGGTTTTAATGATAACATTAGTTTTAAGTATAGATTTGGGTGTTAATGATAGCATTAGTTTTAAGTATAGCATGGGTGTTAATGATAGCATTAGTTTTAAGTATATCATGGGTGTTAATGATAGCATTAGTTTTAATTATAGCATGGGTGTTAATGATAGCATTAGTTTTAAGTATAGCATGGGTGTTAATGATAGCATTAGTTTTAAATATAGCATGGGTGTTAATGATAGTATTAGTTTTAAGTATAGTATGGGTATTAATGATAGCATTAGTTTTAAGTATAGCATGGGTGTTAATGATAGCATTAGTTTTAAGTATAGCATGGGTGTTAATGATAGCATTATTTTTAAGTATATCATGGGTGTTAATGATAGCATTAGTTTTAAGTATAGTATGGGTGTTAATGATAGCATTAGTTTTAAGTATATCATGGGTGTTAATAATAACATTAGTTTTAAGTATAGCATAGGTGTTAATGATAGCATTAGTTTTAAGAATAGCATGGGTGATAAGTATAGCATTAGTTTTAAGTATAGCATGGGTGTTAATGATAGCATTAGTTTTAAGTATAGCATGGATGTTAATTATAGCATTAGTTTTAAGTATAGCATGGGTGTTAATGATAGCATTAGTTTTAAGTATAGCATGGGTGTTAATGATAGCATTAGTTTTAAGGAAAGCATGGGTGATAAGTATAGCATTAGTTTTAAGTATGTGTGTTAATGATAGCATTAGTTTTAAGTATAGCATGTGTGTTAATGATAGTATTAGTTTTAAGTATAGCATGGATGTCAGTGATAGCATTAGTTTTAAGTATAGCATGGGTTTTAATGATAACATTAGTTTTAAGTATAGCATGGGTGTTAATAATAGCATTAGTTTTAAGTATAGCATGGGTGTTAATGATAGCATTAGTTTTAAGTATAGCATGGGTGATAAGTATAGCATTAGTTTTAAGTATGGGTGTTAATTATCGCATTAGTTTTAAGTATAGCATGGGTGTTAATGATAGCATTAGTTTTAAGTATAGCATGGGTGTTAATGATAGCATTAGTTTTAAGTATATCATGGGTGTTAATGATAGCATTAGTTTTAAGTATAGCATGGGTGTTAATGATAGTATTAGTTTTAAGTATAGTATGGGTATTAATGATAGCATTAGTTTTAAGTATATCATGGGTGTTAATGATAGCATTAGTTTTAAGTATAGCATGGGTGTTAATGATATCATTAGTTTTAAGAATAGCATTGGTGATAAGTATAGCATTAGTTTTAAGTATAGCATGGGTGTTAATGATAGCATTAGTTTTAAGTATAGCATGGATGTTAATTATAGCATTAGTTTTAAGTAAAGCATGGGTGTTAATGATAGATTTAGTTTTAAGTATAGCATGGGTGTTAATGATAGCATTAGTTTTAAGTATAGCATGGATGTTAATGATAACATGAGTGATAATTATAGCATTAGTTTTAAGTATAGCATGGGTGATAAGTATAGCATTAGTTTTAAGTTTAGCATGGGTGTTAATGATAGCATTAGTTTTATGTTTAGCATGGGTGTTCATGATAGAATTAGTTTTAAGGATAGGATGGGTGATAAGTATAACATTAGTTTTAAGTATAGCATGGGTGTTAATGATAGAATTAGTTTTAAGTATATCATGGGTGTTAATGATAGCATTAGTTTAAATTATAACATGGGTGTTAATGATAGCATTAGTTTTAAGAATAGCATGGGTGATAAGTATAGCATTAGTTTTAAGTATAGCATGGGTTTTAATGATAGCATTAGTTTTAAGAATAGCATGGGTGATAAGTATAGCATTAGTTTTAAGTATAGCATGGGTGTTAATGATAGCATTAGTTTTAAGGATAGCATGGGAGATAAGTATAGCATTAGTTTTAAGTATAGCATGTGTGTTAATGATAGCATTAGTTTTAAGTATAGAATGGGTGTTAATGATAGCATTAGTTTAAATTATAACATGGGTGTTAATGATAGCATTAGTTTTAAGAATAGCATGGGTGATAAGTATAGCATTAGTTTTAAGTATAGCATGGGTTTTAATGATAACATTAGTTTTAAGTATAGCATGGGCGTTAATGATAGAATTAGTTTTAAGGAAAGCATGGGTGATAAGTATAGCATTAGTTTAAATTATAACATGGGTGTTAATGATAGCATTAGTTTTAAGTATAGCATGGGTGTTAATGATAGCATTAGTTTTAAGTATATCATGGGTGTTAATGATAGCATTAGTTTTAAGGATAGCATGGGAGATAAGTATAGAATTAGTTTTAAGTTTAGCATGGGTGTTAATGATAGCATTAGTTTTAAGTATAGCATGGATGTTAATTATAGCATTAGTTTTAAGTATAGCATTAGTTTTAAGTATAGCATGGGTGTTAATGATAGCATTATTTTTAAGTATAGCATGGGTATTAGTGATAGCATTATTTTTAAGTATAGCATGGGTGTTAATGATAGCATTAGTTTTAAGAATAGCATGGGTGATAAGTATAGCATTAGTTTTAAGTATAGCATGGGTGTTAATGATAGCATTAGTTTTAAGTATAGCATGGATGTTAATGATAGCATTAGTTTTAAGTATAGTATGGGTGTTAATGATAGCATTAGTTTTAATTATACCATGGGTGTTAATTATAGAATTAGTTTTAAGTATAGCATGGGTGTTAATGATAGCATTAGTTTTAAGTATAGCATGGGTGTTAATGATAGCATTAGATTTATGTTTAGCATGGGTGTTAATGATAGTATTAGTTTTAAGTATATCATGGATGTTAATGATATAATTAGTTTTAAGTATAGCATGGGTGTTAATGATAGCATTTGTTTTAAGTATAGCATGGGTGTTAATGATAGCATTAGTATTAAGGAAAGCATGGGTGATAAGTATAGCATTAGTTTTAAGTATGCGTGTTAATGATATCATTAGTTTTAAGTATAGCATGGGTTTTAATGATAACATTAGTTTTAAGTATAGCATGGGTGTTAATGATAGCATTAGTTTTAAGTATAGCATGGGTGTTAATGATAGCATTAGTTTTAAGTATAGCATGGGTGTTAATGATAGCATTAGTTTTAAGTATAGCATGGGTGTTAATGATAGTATTAGTTTTAAGTATAGCATGGGTGTTAATGATAGCATTAGTTTTAAGTATATCATGGGTGTTAATGATAGCATTAGTTTTAAGTATAGCATGGGTGTTAATGATATCATTAGTTTTAAGAATAGCATTGGTGATAAGTATAGCATTAGTTTTAAGTATAGCATGGGTGTTAATGATAGCATTAGTTTTAAGTATAGCATGGATGTTAATTATAGCATTAGTTTTAAGTAAAGCATGGGTGTTAATGATAGATTTAGTTTTAAGTATAGCATGGGTGTTAATGATAGCATTAGTTTTAAGTATAGCATGGATGTTAATGATAACATGAGTGATAATTATAGCATTAGTTTTAAGTATAGCATGGGTGATAAGTATAGCATTAGTTTTAAGTTTAGCATGGGTAATAATGATAGCATTAGTTTTATGTTTAGCATGGGTGTTCATGATAGAATTAGTTTTAAGGATAGGATGGGTGATAAGTATAACATTAGTTTTAAGTATAGCATGGGTGTTAATGATAGAATTAGTTTTAAGTATATCATGGGTGTTAATGATAGCATTAGTTTAAATTATAACATGGGTGTTAATGATAGCATTAGTTTTAAGAATAGCATGGGTGATAAGTATAGCATTAGTTTTAAGTATAGCATGGGTTTTAATGATAGCATTAGTTTTAAGAATAGCATGGGTGATAAGTATAGCATTAGTTTTAAGTATAGCATGGGTGTTAATGATAGCATTAGTTTTAAGGATAGCATGGGAGATAAGTATAGCATTAGTTTTAAGTATAGCATGTGTGTTAATGATAGCATTAGTTTTAAGTATAGAATGGGTGTTAATGATAGCATTAGTTTAAATTATAACATGGATGTTAATGATAGCATTAGTTTTAAGAATAGCATGGGTGATAAGTATAGCATTAGTTTTAAGTATAGCATGGGTTTTAATGATAACATTAGTTTTAAGTATAGCATGGGCGTTAATGATAGAATTAGTTTTAAGGAAAGCATGGGTGATAAGTATAGCATTAGTTTAAATTATAACATGGGTGTTAATGATAGCATTAGTTTTAAGTATAGCATGGGTGTTAATGATAGCATTAGTTTTAAGTATATCATGGGTGTTAATGATAGCATTAGTTTTAAGGATAGCATGGGAGATAAGTATAGAATTAGTTTTAAGTTTAGCATGGGTGTTAATGATAGCATTAGTTTTAAGTATAGCATGGATGTTAATTATAGCATTAGTTTTAAGTATAGCATTAGTTTTAAGTATAGCATGGGTGTTAATGATAGCATTATTTTTAAGTATAGCATGGGTGTTAGTGATAGCATTATTTTTAAGTATAGCATGGGTGTTAATGATAGCATTAGTTTTAAGAATAGCATGGGTGATAAGTATAGCATTAGTTTTAACTATAGCATGGGTTTTAATGATAGCATTAGTTTTAAGAATAGCATGGGTGATAAGTATAGCATTAGTTTTAAGTATAGCATGGGTGTTAATGATAGCATTAGTTTTAAGGATAGCATGGGAGATAAGTATAGCATTAGTTTTAAGTATAGCATGTGTGTTAATGATAGCATTAGTTTTAAGTATAGCATGGGTGTTAATGATAGTATTAGTTTTAATTATAGCATGGATGTTAGTGATAGCATTAATTTTAAGTATAGCATGGGTTTTAATGATAACATTAGTTTTAAGTATAGCATGGCTGTTAATGATAGCATTAGTTTTAAGTATATCATGGATGTTAATGATAGAATTAGTTTTAAGTATAGCATGGGTGTTAATGATAGCATTAGTTTTAAGGATAGCATGGGAGATAAGTATAGAATTAGTTTTAAGTTTAGCATGGGTGTTAATGATAGCATTAGTTTTAAGTATAGCATGGATGTTAATTATAGCATTAGTTTTAAGTATAGCATTAGTTTTAAGTATAGTATGGGTGTTAATGATAGCATTAGTTTTAAGGATAGCATGGGTGTTAATGATAGCATTAGTTTTAAGTATAGCATGGGTGTTAATGATAGCATTAGTTTTAAGAATAGCATGGGTGATAAGTATAGCATTAGTTTTAAGTATAGCATGGGTATTAATGATAGCATTAGTTTTAATTATAACATGGGTGTTAATTATAACATTGGTTTTAAGTATAGCATGGGTTTTAATGATAGCATTAGTTTTAAGTATAGTATGGGTGTTAATGATAGCATTAGTTTTAAATATAGCATGGGCGTTAATGATAGAATTAGTTTTAAGTATAGAATGGGTGTTAATGATAGCATTAGTTTTAAGTATAGCATGGGTGTTAATGATAGCATTATTTTTAAGTATAGCATGGGTGTTAGTGATAGCATTATTTTTAAGTATAGCATGGGTGTTAATGATAGCATTAGTTTTAAGAATAGCATGGGTGATAAGTATAGCATTAGTTTTAACTATAGCATGGGTGTTAATGATAGCATTAGTTTTAAGTATAGCATGGATGTTAATGATAGCATTAGTTTTAAGTATAGTATGGGTGTTAATGATAGCATTAGTTTTAATTATACCATGGGTGTTAATTATAGAATTAGTTTTAAGTATAGCATGGGTGTTAATGATAGCATTAGTTTTAAGTATAGCATGGGTGTTAATGATAGCATTAGATTTATGTTTAGCATGGGTGTTAATGATAGTATTAGTTTTAAGTATATCATGGATGTTAATGATATAATTAGTTTTAAGTATAGCATGGGTGTTAATGATAGCATTTGTTTTAAGTATAGCATGGGTGTTAATGATAGCATTAGTTTTAAGGAAAGCATGGGTGATAAGTATAGCATTAGTTTTAAGTATGCGTGTTAATGATATCATTAGTTTTAAGTATAGCATGGGTATTAATGATAGTATTAGTTTTAAGTATAGCATGGATGTTAGTGATAGCATTAGTTTTAAGTATAGCATGGGTTTTAATGATAACATTAGTTTTAAGTATAGCATGGGTGTTAATGATAGCATTAGTTTTAAGTATAGCATGGGTGTTAATGATAGCATTAGTTTTAAGTATAGCATGGGTGTTAATGATAGCATTAGTTTTAAGTATAGCATGGGTGTTAATGATAGTATTAGTTTTAAGTATAGCATGGGTGTTAATAATAGCATTAGTTTTAAATATAGCATGGGTGTTAATGATAGTATTAGTTTTAAGTATAATATGGGTATTAATGATAGCATTAGTTTTAAGTATATCATGGGTGTTAATGATAGCATTAGTTTTAAGTATAGCATGGGTGTTAATGATATCATTAGTTTTAAGGAAAGTATGGGTGATAAGTATAGCATTAGTTTTAAGTATGTGTGTTAATGATAGCATTAGTTTTAAGTATAGCATGGGTGTTAATGATAGTATTAGTTTTAAGTATAGCATGGATGTCAGTGATAGCATTAGTTTTAAGTATAGCATGGGTTTTAATGATAATATAAGTTTTAAGTATAGCATGGGTGTTAATAATAGCATTAGTTTTAAGTATAGCATGGGTGTTAATGATAGCATTAGTTTTAAGTATAGCATGGGTGTTAATGATAGCATTAGTTTTAAGGAAAGCATGGGTGATAAGTATAGCATTAGTTTTAAGTATGGGTGTTAATTATCGCATTAGTTTTAAGTATAGCATGGGTGTTAATGATAGCATTAGTTTTAAGTATAGCATGGGTGTTAATGATAGAATTAGTTTTAAGTATATCATGGGTGTTAATGATAGCATTAGTTTAAATTATAACATGGGTGTTAATGATAGCATTAGTTTTAAGAATAGCATGGGTGATAAGTATAGCATTAGTTTTAAGTATAGCATGGGTTTTAATGATAGCATTAGTTTTAAGAATAGCATGGGTGATAAGTATAGCATTAGTTTTAAGTATAGCATGGGTGTTAATGATAGCATTAGTTTTAAGGATAGCATGGGAGATAAGTATAGCATTAGTTTTAAGTATAGCATGTGTGTTAATGATAGCATTAGTTTTAAGTATAGAATGGGTGTTAATGATAGAATTAGTTTAAATTATAACATGGGTGTTAATGATAGCATTAGTTTTAAGAATAGCATGGGTGATAAGTATAGCATTAGTTTTAAGTATAGCATGGGTTTTAATGATAACATTAGTTTTAAGAATAGCATGGGTGATAAGTATAGCATTAGTTTTAAGTATAGCATGGGTGTTAATGATAGCATTAGTTTTAAGGATAGCATGGGAGATAAGTATAGCATTAGTTTTAAGTATAGCATGTGTGTTAATGATAGCATTAGTTTTAAGTATAGCATGGCTGTTAATGATAGCATTAGTTTTAAGTATATCATGGATGTTAATGATAGAATTAGTTTTAAGTATAGCATAGGTGTTAATGATAGCATTAGTTTTAAGGATAGCATGGGAGATAAGTATAGAATTAGTTTTAAGTTTAGCATGGGTGTTAATGATAGCATTAGTTTTAAGTATAGCATGGATGTTAATTATAGCATTAGTTTTAAGTATAGCATTAGTTTTAAGTATAGCATGGGTGTTAATGATAGCATTATTTTTAAGTATAGCATGGGTGTTAGTGATAGCATTATTTTTAAGTATAGCATGGGTGTTAATGATAGCATTAGTTTTAAGAATAGCATGGGTGTTAATTATAACATTGGTTTTAAGTATAGCATGGGTTTTAATGATAGCATTAGTTTTAAGTATAGCATGGGTGTTAATGATAGCATTAGTTTTAAGTATAGCATGGGCGTTAATGATAGAATTAGTTTTAAGTATAGCATGGGTGTTAATGATAGCATTAGTTTTAAGTATAGCATGGGTGTTAATGATAGCATTAGATTTATGTTTAGCATGGGTGTTAATGATAGTATTAGTTTTAAGTATATCATGGATGTTAATGATATAATTAGTTTTAAGTATAGCATGGGTGTTAATGATAGCATTAGTTTTAAGGATAGCATGGGAGATAAGTATAGTATTAGTTTTAAGTATAGCATGGGTGTTAATGATAGCATTAGTTTTAAGTATAGCATGGGTGTTAATGATAGCATTAGTTTTAAGTATAGCATGGGTGTTAATGATAGCATTAGTTTTAAGGAAAGCATGGGTGATAAATATAGCATTAGTTTTAAGTATGGGTGTTAATTATCGCATTAGTTTTAAGTATAGCATGGGTGTTAATGATAGCATTTGTTTTAAGTATAGCATGGGTGTTAATGATAGCATTAGTTTTAAGGAAAGCATGGGTGATAAGTATAGCATTAGTTTTAAGTATGCGTGTTAATGATATCATTAGTTTTAAGTATAGCATGGGTATTAATGATAGTATTAGTTTTAAGTATAGCATGGATGTTAGTGATAGCATTAGTTTTAAGTATAGCATGGGTTTTAATGATAACATTAGTTTTAAGTATAGCATGGGTGTTAATGATAGAATTAGTTTTAAGTATAGCATGGGTGTTAATGATAGCATTAGTTTTAAGTATAGCATGGGTGTTAATGATAGCATTAGTTTTAAGTATAGCATGGGTGTTAATGATAGTATTAGTTTTAAGTATAGCATGGGTGTTAATGATAGCATTAGTTTTAAATATAGCATGGGTGTTAATGATAGTATTAGTTTTAAGTATAATATGGGTATTAATGATAGCATTAGTTTTAAGTATATCATGGGTGTTAATAATAGCATTAGTTTTAAGGAAAGCATGGGTGATAAACATAGCATTAGTTTTAAGTATGGGTGTTAATTATCGCATTAGTTTTAAGTATAGCATGGGTGTTAATGATAGCATTAGTTTTAAGAATAGCATGGGTGATAAGTATAGCATTAGTTTTAAGTATAGCATGGGTGTTAATGATAGCATTAGTTTTAAGGATAGCATGGGAGATAAGTATAGTATTAGTTTTAAGTATAGCATGGGTGTTAATGATAGCATTAGTTTTAAGTATAGCATGGGTGTTAATGATAGCATTAGTTTTAAGTATAGCATGGGTGTTAATGATAGCATTAGTTTTAAGGAAAGCATGGGTGATAAATATAGCATTAGTTTTAAGTATGGGTGTTAATTATCGCATTAGTTTTAAGTATAGCATGGGTGTTAATGATAGCATTTGTTTTAAGTATAGCATGGGTGTTAATGATAGCATTAGTTTTAAGGAAAGCATGGGTGATAAGTATAGCATTAGTTTTAAGTATGCGTGTTAATGATATCATTAGTTTTAAGTATAGCATGGGTATTAATGATAGTATTAGTTTTAAGTATAGCATGGATGTTAGTGATAGCATTAGTTTTAAGTATAGCATGGGTTTTAATGATAACATTAGTTTTAAGTATAGCATGGGTGTTAATGATAGAATTAGTTTTAAGTATAGCATGGGTGTTAATGATAGCATTAGTTTTAAGTATAGCATGGGTGTTAATGATAGCATTAGTTTTAAGTATAGCATGGGTGTTAATGATAGTATTAGTTTTAAGTATAGCATGGGTGTTAATGATAGCATTAGTTTTAAGTATAATATGGGTATTAATGATAGTATTAGTTTTAAGTATAGCATGGATGTTAGTGATAGCATTAGTTTTAAGTATAGCATGGGTTTTAATGATAACATTAGTTTTAAGTATAGCATGGGTGTTAATGATAGCATTAGTTTTAAGTATAGCATGGGTGTTAATGATAGCATTAGTTTTAAGAATAGCATGGGTGATAAGTATAGCATTAGTTTTAAGTATAGCATGGGTGTTAATGATAGCATTAGTTTTAAGTATAGCATGTATGTTAAGTATAGCATTAGTTTTAAGTATAGCATGGGTGTTAATGATAGCATTAGTTTTAAGTATAGCATGGGTGTT
This sequence comes from Osedax fenrisi, assembly GCA_964019155.1. Lineage (NCBI taxonomy): Eukaryota > Metazoa > Annelida > Polychaeta > Sabellida > Siboglinidae > Osedax > Osedax fenrisi. The sequence continues at coordinate 311,692 of CAXHSG010000088.1, forward strand.
AATGATAGTATTAGTTTTAAGTATAGCATGGATGTCAGTGATAGCATTAGTTTTAAGTATAGCATGGGTTTTAATGATAACATTAGTTTTAAGTATAGCATGGGTGTTAATAATAGCATTAGTTTTAAGTATAGCATGGGTGTTAATGATAGCATTAGTTTTAAGTATAGCATGGGTGTTAATAATAGCATTAGTTTTAAGGAAAGCATGGGTGATAAACATAGCATTAGTTTTAAGTATGGGTGTTAATTATCGCATTAGTTTTAAGTATAGCATGGGTGTTAATGATAGCATTAGTTTTAAGTATAGCATGGGTGTTAATGATAGCATTAGTTTTAAGGAAAGCATGGGTGATAAGTATAGCATTAGTTTTAAGTATGGGTGTTAATGATATCATTAGTTTTAAGTATAGCATGGGTGTTAATGATAGTATTAGTTTTAAGTATAGCATGGATGTTAGTGATAGCATTAGTTTTAAGTATAGCATGGGTTTTAATGATAACATTAGTTTTAAGTATAGCATGGGTGTTAATGATAGCATTAGTTTTAAGTATAGGATGGGTGTTAATGATAGCATTAGTTTTAAGTATAGCATGGGTGTTAATGATAGCATTAGTTTTAAGTATAGCATGGGTGTTAATGATAGCATTAGTTTTAAGTATAGCATGGGTGTTAATGATAGCATTAGTTTTAAATATAGCATGGGTGTTAATGATAGTATTAGTTTTAAGTATAGTATGGGTATTAATGATAGCATTAGTTTTAAGTATATCATGGGTGATAATGATAGCATTAGTTTTAAGTATAGCATGGGTGTTAATGATAGCATTAGTTTTAAGAATAGCATGGGTGATAAGTATAGCATTAGTTTTAAGTATAGCATGGGTGTTAATGATAGCATTAGTTTTAAGTATAGCATGGATGTTAATTATAGCATTAGTTTTAAGTATAGCATGGGTGTTAATGATAGCATTAGTTTTAAGTATAGCATGGGTGTTAATGATAGCATTAGTTTTAAGGAAAGCATGGGTGATAAGTATAGCATTAGTTTTAAGTATGGGTGTTAATTATCGCATTAGTTTTAAGTATAGCATGGGTGTTAATGATAGCATTAGTTTTAAGTATAGCATGGGTGTTAATAATAGCATTAGTTTTAAGTATAGCATGGGTGTTAATGATAGCATTAGTTTTAAGTATAGCATGGGTGTTAATGATAGCATTAGTTTTAAGGAAAGCATGGGTGATAAGTATAGCATTAGTTTTAAGTATAGTATGGGTATTAATGATAGCATTAGTTTTAAGTATATCATGGGTGTTAATGATAGCATTAGTTTTAAGTATAGCATGGGTGTTAATGATAGCATTAGTTTTAAGGAAAGCATGGGTGATAAGTATAGCATTAGTTTTAAGTATGGGTGTTAATTATCGCATTAGTTTTAAGTATAGCATGGGTGTTAATGATAGCATTAGTTTTAAGTATAGCATGGGTGTTAATAATAGCATTAGTTTTAAGTATAGCATGGGTGTTAATGATAGCATTAGTTTTAAGTATAGCATGTGTGTTAATGATAGCATTAGTTTTAAGTATAGCATGGGTGTTAATGATAGCATTAGTTTTAAATATAGCATGGGTGTTAATGATAGTATTAGTTTTAAGTATAGTATGGGTATTAATGATAGCATTAGTTTTAAGTATAGCATGGGTGTTAATGATAGCATTAGTTTTAAGAATAGCATGGGTGATAAGTATAGCATTAGTTTTAAGTATAGCATGGGTGTTAATGATAGCATTAGTTTTAAGTATAGCATGGATGTTAATTATAGCATTAGTTTTAAGTATAGCATGGATGTTAATGATAGCATTAGTTTTAAGTATAGCATGGGTGTTAATGATACCATTAGTTTTAAGGAAAGCATGGGTGATAAGTATAGCATTAGTTTTAAGTATGGGTGTTAATTATCGCATTAGTTTTAAGTATAGCATGGGTGTTAATGATAGCATTAGTTTTAAGTATAGCATGGGTGTTAATGATAGTATTAGTTTTAAGGAAAGCATGGGTGATAAGTATAGCATTAGTTTTAAGTATGGGTGTTAATGATATCATTAGTTTTAAGTATAGCATGGGTGTTAATGATAGTATTAGTTTTAAGTATAGCATGGATGTTAGTGATAGCATCAGTTTTAAGTATAGCATGGGTTTTAATGATAACATTAGTTTTAAATATAGCATGGTTGTTAATGATAGCATTAGTTTTAAGTATAGCATGGATGTTAATGATAGCATTAGTTTTAAGTATAGTATGGGTGTTAATGATAGCATTAGTTTTAATTATAACATGGGTGTTAATTATAACATTGGTTTTAAGTATAGCATGGGTTTTAATGATAGCATTAGTTTTAAGTATAGCATGGGTGTTAATGATAGCATTAGTTTTAAGAATAGCATGGGTGATAAGTATAGCATTAGTTTTAAGTATAGCATGGGTTTTAATGATAACATTAGTTTTAAGTATAGCATGGGCGTTAATGATAGAATTAGTTTTAAGTATAGCATGGGTTTTAATGATAGCATTAGTTTTAAGTATAGCATGGCTGTTAATGATAGCATTAGTTTTAAGTATATCATGGATGTTAATGATAGAATTAGTTTTAAGTATAGCATGGGTGTTAATGATAGCATTAGTTTTAAGGATAGCATGGGAGATAAGTATAGAATTAGTTTTAAGTTTAGCATGGGTGTTAATGATAGCATTAGTTTTAAGTATAGCATGGATGTTAATTATAGCATTAGTTTTAAGTATAGCATTAGTTTTAAGTATAGTATGGGTGTTAATGATAGCATTAGTTTTAAGGATAGCATGGGTGTTAATGATAGCATTAGTTTTAAGTATAGCATGGGTGTTAATGATAGCATTAGTTTTAAGAATAGCATGGGTGATAAGTATAGCATTAGTTTTAAGTATAGCATGGGTATTAATGATAGCATTAGTTTTAATTATAACATGGGTGTTAATTATAACATTGGTTTTAAGTATAGCATGGGTTTTAATGATAGCATTAGTTTTAAGTATAGTATGGGTGTTAATGATAGCATTAGTTTTAAATATAGCATGGGCGTTAATGATAGAATTAGTTTTAAGTATAGAATGGGTGTTAATGATAGCATTAGTTTTAAGTATAGCATGGGTGTTAATGATAGCATTAGTTTTAAGGAAAGCATGGGTGATAAGTATAGCATTAGTTTTAAGTATGGGTGTTAATTATCGCATTAGTTTTAAGTATAGCATGGGTGTTAATGATAGCATTAGTTTTAAGTATAGCATGGGTGTTAATGATAGCATTAGTTTTAAGGAAAGCATGGGTGATAAGTATTGCATTAGTTTTAAGTATGGGTGTTAATGATATCATTAGTTTTAAGTATAGCATGGGTGTTAATGATAGTATTAGTTTTAATTATAGCATGGATGTTAGTGATAGCATTAATTTTAAGTATAGCATGGGTTTTAATGATAACATTAGTTTTAAGTATAGCATGGGTGTTAATGATAGCATTAGTTTTAAGTATAGCATGGGTGTTAATGATAGCATTAGTTTTAAGTATAGCATGGGTGTTAATGATAGCATTAGTTTTAAGTATAGCATGGGTGTTTAGTAGGCTAATGCTGTGGGGGATTTCAGAGAGGGATGGGCTCCGCTGATCTTATCTGCCCAAGATACGCAAATATGATTTCAAATACAATTACAAAGAACATACCGGCTCGGACGTCGCCCGGGTTAAAAAGGTCCGCGTCATTTATCGCTCATCAGGATAATAACGAAAAGTTAGCTACTGAAGAATATAAGATTAAGACAAGAAGAAACGAGACATACATAGGTACATGGAATGTACGAACTCTGCGAGAAGATGGTAAACTTGAAGAACTTACTCATGAATTGGACAGATACAGGTGGAATGTGTTAGGATTGAGTGAGGTACGTAAACGTGGAGTGAACGAAATTCAGACAATAGAAGGCCACAAATTATACTATATTGGAAACGATAAGAAACATATTAATGGTGTGGGTTTTGTGATACACAGTGAGATAACACGAATGGTCATGTGGTTCAACCCAATAAATGAAAGGTTAGCGACTATAAGATTACATGCAACCCCGTTTAACATATCAATAATCCAAGTATATGCCCCGACAACCGATCATACAGATGAAGAAACTGAATTATTCTACAACGAGTTACAAGACTCCATCTCAAAAATTTCAAAGAAAGATATACTGGTGATTCAAGGTGACTGGAATGCAAAAATTGGTAAGGATGCAATAACAGACTGGGGAAAAACCTCCGGGAAATTTTGCAATTCAACAACAAACGAGAGAGGTTATCGACTCCTGGAATTTGCAAAAACAAATGATCTCATAGTAGCAAATACATTTGGTCCCCACAAAAAATCAAGAATACAAACCTGGCATAGTCCTGGTGGATTATATCATAATCAAATTGATTATATCCTAGTCAGTAAACGTTTTACTACAAGCGTGAATATAAACAAGACTCGATCATTCCCTGGATCAGACATAGGTAGTGATCACGATATGGTTATGATGACATTTTGTCTTCGCCTGAAAAATCCAAAGAAAGAAAAATTCACTCGAAATAAATTTAATCTTGAGAAACTTAAAAACCCAGATATTGAAAAACTGTTTAAACATAGAATTGATGAAAAGTTATCAGCACAACATTTAACAAAAATATTCAACAACGAAGAGATATTACAAAAAATGAATAAAACACTGATAGATACAGCCACTGAAATTCTAGGTAAACATAGAGAGAAAAAGAAAAACTGGATCACTGAAGAACTGATGGATATGTGTGACTTAAGAAGAGAACTGAAAAAGACAAAATTCCTATCAGGAAGTAGTTACAAGCAGGTTAACACTCAAATAAAAAGAGAGATGAAGAAAGCTAAGGAAAATTGGATTAACCAGAAATGTATAGACATTGGTGACTGTTTAACCAGGAATAACACCAAGAGAGCCTACCAAATTGTCAAAGACCTAACTAAACCGAAGGATAATGCCGCTGTAAATATAGAGGATAAACATGGCAAATGTATCACTGATAAAATGGATGTTAGGAAAAGATGGACAGAATACTGTTCAGAACTGTATTCACATAACGCTGAAGGAGATGATGCAGTGCTCTCTGTGAACGAACCTACAGATCAAGATAGCTTCCCTATTCTGGAAAGTGAAGTGGAAGCTGCTATACGCGCTCTAAAGATCGGTAAATCACCTGGTGTTGACAACATACCCGCTGAACTTCTTAAATCAGGCGGTGACATACTAAAAAAGTTGCTTACGGATATCTGTAATAAAATATGGGAAACCGGAATATGGCCATCTGAATGGACAAAGTCACTGATAATAAGTCTACATAAGAAAGGAAGCAAACAGAAATGTGAAAACTACAGGACAATAAGCCTTATAACACACGCGAGTAAAATGATGCTAAAGATAATTCTACACAGGCTACAGCACATTACTGAAGAATTTATCTCCGAAGAACAAGCTGGTTTTCGAAAAGGCCGAAGTACAAGTGAACAAATATTCAACCTTAGAATCATATCGGAAAAATATGCCCAACATAACAAACCGCTATTTCATGTATTTATAGACTTCAAAAAAGCATTTGATAGAGTCTGGCATGAAGCATTGTGGTCATCTATGAAAAGATTTAACATCAACTTAAAATTAATAGAAGCTATACAAAGTCTATATAGTAAAGCTGAAAGTGCTGTTTACTCGGACGGACAAATTGGTGAATGGTTACACACAACAACTGGAGTGAGACAAGGTTGTTTACTGTCACCCACACTCTTCAACATCATGCTGGAACAAATAATGAATGACGCATTAGAAAATCATATAGGTACAGTAAATAGCGGAGGTAAAATAATTACAAATCTAAGATTTGCGGATGACATAGACGGACTAGCAGGTAGTGAATCCGAGCTATCCAATCTAATAAAAAAGATTGACAGTACATCGCGTAAATATGGAATGGAGATTAATGCTACGAAAACTCAAATTATGACTAATTCTGAAGGTAATTTCACATCCGAAATAAAGATAAACAACGATACACTCAAAATAGTTGAAAAATTTAAATACTTAGGTGCAATTATAGACGATAAAGGTTCCAAATCTGAAATAATAGCTAGAACAGGTCAGACAATAACTGCATTATCAAAACTAAATGTTATATGGTACGACAAATCACTTCAACTGAAACTAAAAATTCGACTTATGCAATCGCTAGTAAACTCAATATTCCTCTATGCGTGCGAAACGTGGACGCTAACAAAGGAGTTACAAGGACGTATTAGAGCTTTGGAAATGAGATGTTTAAGAAGGCTAATGAACATATCATACCGAGACAAGATAACCAATATTGAGGTACGGAGTCGAGTTGTTAAAGAAATTGGCAAACACTCAGAATTGCTGGCGATGGTCATTGCAAAGAAGTTGAGGTGGTTTGGTCATGTATCACGATCAAACTCTATGTCTAATACTATTTTGCAAGGATACATTGAAGGTAAAAGAAGAAGAGGACGGCCAAGGACACAATGGCAAGATAATATCGTTGAATGGACTAATCTTGGAATAGAAGAAGCGATGCGAGCGACCCGGGATAGAGACCGATGGAAACGTATTATATTGAAGTCAACTGCGCCCCTATGGCATCCAAATGCTATGGGATAGGTAAAAGGTAAAAGGTAAAAAATGGGTGTTAATGATAGCATTAGTTTTAAGTATAGCATGGGTGTTAATGATAGCATTAGTTTTAAATATAGCATGGGTGTTAATGATAGTATTAGTTTAAGTATAGTATGGGTATTAATGATAGCATTAGTTTTAAGTATATCATGGGTGTTAATGATAGCATTAGTTTTAAGTATAGCATGGGTGTTAATGATAGCATTAGTTTTAAGAATAGCATGGGTGATAAGTATAGCATTAGTTTTAAGTATAGCATGGGTGTTAATGATAGCATTAGTTTTAAGTATAGCATGGATGTTAATTATAGCATTAGTTTTAAGTATAGCATGGGTGTTAATTATAGCATTAGTTTTAAGTATAGCATGGGTGTTAATGATAGCATTAGTTTTAAGGAAAGCATGGGTGATAAGTATAGCATTAGTTTTAAGTATGGGTGTTAATTATCGCATTAGTTTTAAGTATAGCATGGGTGTTAATGATTGCATTAGTTTTAAGTATAGCATGGGTGTTAATGATAGCATTAGTTTTAAGGAAAGCATGGGTGATAAGTATAGCATTAGTTTTAAGTATGGGTGTTAATGATATCATTTGTTTTAAGTATAGCATGGGTGTTAATGATAGTATTAGTTTTAAGTATAGCATGGATGTTAGTGATAGCATTAGTTTTAAGTATAGCATGGGTTTTAATGATAACATTAGTTTTAAGTATAGCATGGGTGTTAATGATAGCATTAGTTTTAAGTATAGCATGGGTGTTAATGATAGCATTAGTTTTAAGTATAGCATGGGTGTTAATGATAGCATTAGTTTTAATTATAACATGGGTGTTAATGATAGCATTGGTTTTAAGTATAGCATGGGTTTTAATGATAGCATTAGTTTTAAGTATAGCATGGGTGTTAATATTATATTTGTTGTAAGGATAGCATGGGTGTTAATGATAGCATTAGTTTTAGGTATAGCATGGGTGTAATGATAGCATTAGTTTTAAGTATAGCATGGATGTTAATGATAGCTTTAGTTTTAAGTATAGCATGGTTGATAATGATAGCATTAGTTTTAAGTATAGCATGGGTCCCAAGCAACCAAAAGTGTATTTCATGCAACCATATTTATTAGTTTTATAGAGGGGTTACAAAACGTATACGTTACTATAGTACGGCTGTAACCATATTTATTAGTTTGAATCATAGAGCTAGAAATAATTATCTCTGGTTCTGTGGTTTCAATAGATAGGTTACAAAACGTATACGATACTATAGTACGGCTGTAACCATATTTAGTAGTTTGAATAGAGAGGTTACAAAATGTATACGTTACTGTAGTGCATCAGTAACCATACACATACACATATATATATATATATATATATATATATATATATATATATATATATATGTGTGTGGTTACACCGTACTATAGTAACGTATACGTTTTATGTAGTAAATATAATATAAATAAAGTAATATATATATATATATATATAAATTATATTATATTTATATTATATTGTATATGTAAATGTATATATATATATATATATATATATATATATATATATATATATATATGTTATAAAGTGAAGTCTGCAGATATATTGATTAATGTAATATACATTTATGTCGAATTGAATTAAATTCAATTCGGTCATTACATAATATCGATATATCTGCAACCATAAATTGTTTTAGGCTTCACGCTCTGTTGATTGCATAGCTATGTGTAGATTTATATTGCCATTTTGTAATTACATTTTTATTATTTGTATAAATTGTTATTCGTTTTGTATTTTATATTTGTTATCGTGTGTCTATTTCGTGTGATTTGTTTCCTATAAAATGAATGCGGCTCGGTGAGATTGATACACTTTCGGTTCTGCGTCTCACCTGGTTGGTACATATTGCCATTGTCATCATTATTATTACTGTGTTATTATTATTTTTTATGTTATTATACAGGTCTTCGTCAATAAAGTTATATACGAATAAACTTCACTTTGTTATATATATACCCAGTAAGTAAAGTAATCAGTGATAGTGGCACTATGGTGCCGCATATTAGTGCTATTTAAATTGCGGTACTAATAAATTATAGATAAATAATTATTTATCAAAGTTCTAGATGTATTTATAGCTACTATGAACTTGAATGCATACTATGCATTGCATAGTAGGCAGATATATATAAGCAAAGCCCGTGGGCTTTGGTATAAGTAACCGATGAACTTTAACTTAATGCCAGTTAACAATAAAAATTTGCATAACATTATTACCTATACAACTTTTAATTGTATATATATATGGTATATACATATATATATATATATATATATATATATATATATATAATTTAACTAATTATTATTTAATATTACAGAAATTAGCTCAACTGCATATGTGAAGACACCACCACTTTCAATTATTTTGAAAGAAATGAAACAGAGATTTCAAAGGACGAACAAATAATTCTAATTATAATAAATATTTATATATAAATAAATTTGTTTTATTATTTATATAACTATTGGTTTATGGTTACAGACAATAGTACGGAAATCCGGATTTGTACTAGTACATTGTACTATGGTTACGGACAATAGTACGAAAATCCTGATTGCGTTCATGTACATCGTAACTATTACAGAAACTTACCAAAAAACTGTTACCAATACTAGTACACAAGAACTGTTTCTGTACATGTACATTTTATGATTTTGGTTGCTTGGGGTGTTAATGATAGTTTTAGTTTTAAGTATAGCATGGGTGTTAATGATAGCATTAGTTTTAAATATAGCATGGGTGTTAATGATAGTATTAGTTTTAAGTATAGTATGGGTATTAATGATAGCATTAGTTTTAAGTATAGCATGGATGTTAATGATAACATGGGTGATAATTATAGCATTAGTTTTAAGTATAGCATGGGTGATAAGTATAGCATTAGTTTTAAGTTTAGCATGGGTGTTAATGATAGCATTAGTTTTATGTTTAGCATGGGTGTTCATGATAGAATTAGTTTTAAGGATAGGATGGGTGATAAGTATAGAATTAGTTTTAAGTATAGCATGAGTGTTAATGATAGCATTAGTTTTAAGTATATCATGGGTGTTAATGATAGCAATAGTTTGAAATATAGCATGGGTGTTAATGATATCATTAATTTTATGTTTAGCATGGGTGTTAATGATAGCATTAGTTTTAAGGAAAGCATGGGTGATAAGTATAGCATTAGTTTTAAGTATAGCATGGGTGTTAATGATAGCATTAGTTTTAAGTATAGCATGGGTGTTAATGATATCATTAGTTTTAAGAATAGCATGGGTGATAAGTATAGCATTAGTTTTAAGTATAGCATGGGCGTTAATGATAGCATTAGTTTTAAGTATAGCATGGCTGTTAATGATAGCATTAGTTTTAAGTATAGCATGGCTGTTAATGATAGCATTAGTTTTAAGTATAGCATGGGTGGTAATGATAGCATTAGTTTAAATTATAACATGGGTGTTAATGATAGCATTAGTTTTAAGTATAGTATGGGTGTTAATGATAGCATTAGTTTTAAGTATAGCATGGGTGGTAATGATAGCATTAGTTTTAATTATAACATGGGTGTTAATTATAACATTGGTTTTAAGTATAGCATAGGTTTTAATGATAGCATTAGTTTTAAGTATAGCATGGGTGTTAATGATAGCATTAGTTTTAAGTATAGCATGGGCGTTAATGATAGAATTAGTTTTAAGTATAGCATAGGTGTTAATGATAGCATTAGTTTTAAGTATAGCATGGGTGTTAATGATAGCATTAGATTTATGTTTAGCATGGGTGTTAATGATAGTATTAGTTTTAAGTATATCATGGATGTTAATGATATAATTAGTTTTAAGTATAGCATGGGTGTTAATGATAGCATTAGTTTTAAGGATAGCATGGGAGATAAGTATAGCATTAGTTTTAAGTATAGCATGGGTGTTAATGGTAGCATTAGTTTTAAGTATAGCATGGGTGTTAATGATAGCATTAGTTTTAAGTATAGCATGGGCGTTAATGATAGCATTAGTTTTAAGTATAGCATGGCTGTTAATGATAGCATTAGTTTTAAGTATATCATGGATGTTAATGATATAATTAGTTTTAAGTATAGCATGGGTGTTAATGATAGCATTAGTTTTAAGGATAGCATGGGAGATAAGTATAGAATTAGTTTTAAGTTTAGCATGGGTGTTAATGATAGCATTAGTTTTAAGTATAGCATGGGTGTTAATAATATCATTATTTTTAATTATAGCATGGGTGTTAATGATAGCATTAGTTTTAAGTATAGCATGGGTGTTAATGATAGCATTAGTTTTAAGTATAGCATGGGTGTTAATGATAGAATTAGTTTTAAGTATAGCATGGGTGGTAATGATAGCATTAGTTTAAATTATAACATGGGTGTTAATGATAGCATTAGTTTTAAGTATAGTATGGGTGTTAATGATAGCATTAGTTTTAAGTATAGCATGGGTGGTAATGATAGCATTAGTTTTAATTATAACATGGGTGTTAATTATAACATTGGTTTTAAGTATAGCATAGGTTTTAATGATAGCATTAGTTTTAAGTATAGCATGGGTGTTAATGATAGCATTAGTTTTAAGTATATAATATAATATATATAACGCATCCAAAAAAGGCATTAACATACTAGGAATAGTAGATCATAAAATATGCCATGACGACACTATAAAATACGAAAGAATAGATAAACATACATTGATTACAACATCTGCATGGAGAAACCAAAATCAAGCATCTGCAGGAGGTATAGGAATTTTATTAGACTCAAAAGCAGAACAAGCCCTGAGAGAAATAATTAAGTGGACTGAAAGAATAATGATTGTACATTTCAACGGAAACCCACTCACTACAGTAATAATTCATTATTCACCATGTGAAGGGAGCAATGAAGCAGAAGTTCATTATAAAAACCTACTCGACGCAACCACTACGATACCAAGGCACAATGTATTACTGACGATAGGAGACTTCAACGCACATGTAGGAACAAATGACACTTTCAAGTACACATATCATAGAAACAGTAATCAAAACGGCAGACTTCTAATAGACTACGCCGAAGAAACTAACATGATGATAGCCAACACATTCTTCAGAAAGAGGACCGGTAAACTATGGACATTTATGTCAGACTCTACTGGTGCCAAAACTCAAGTGGACTACATTTTGATTAGACGAAAGTGGAAGAACAGCTTACATAACTGTGAAGCCTACAACAGTTTCAGCAGTGTTGGATCCGACCATCGAATTCTGACAGCAAAGTTAAAATTAAGTTTAAGAAAGAACTCAACTCAAGCTAAGAAAACACAATATGACTGGTCAATACTGAAGAATAAAGACGCTAGTACTGAATATAGCAAAGCTGTCAGAGAAAAATTTAACGAACTTCAATCTGAAAACACAACTGCAACAGAACTATATGAAAACTTTATAGAAGCTAATAATATCATATCAAAGAAGATGATTCCTAGAATAAGAGCAAACCGAAAAACTAACACTACTTATGATCATAGAATTCAAGAATTGAGAGAGAAAGTAGAAATTGCATACAGTAAACACACACTTTCAAATACAAATGAAAGCTATGAAGAACTAGTAAAAGCAAAAGATAACTTACGTAATATGTACATGAACATCGAGAGTAACGCACTACAAAAAGCCACAGAACAGGTAGAATTAACAAACCAAGAATCTAAACATTCTAAATGCTGGAAGTTAATTAACGAAATAACAGGCCGTAAAAACACCAAAAAAGGAATTATAAAGGCGAAAAGCAAAGAAGATAGAGTCAAGATATGGTACGAACACTTCAAAAAATTACTGGGCAGTGACAGAAAAGGCGATGAAAACATATTAGTTAATACAGATCTCAATTTGGTTTTGAATGAAACACATAATATAGCTATAACAGCTTTTACTCTGGAAGAATATAGAAAAGTGACAGATAATCTTAAAGATGGTAAGGCTGCAGGACCTGATGATATAAGTCCAGAGATACTAAAGTACTGCAAATTTGACGACATCATACTAAACTTTGCAAATAATATACTATTTTTACAAGAAACACCAGCTCAATGGACATCAAGCAACATAAAGCCACTACCTAAATCTGGAGATCTAAGCGATGTAAATAACTACAGAGGAATAAGCTTATCAAGTATTGCTTCAAAGATAACAAACAAGATGATTCTGAACAGAATTCAACCTACAGTCGATAAATTGTTGAGGAATAACCAAAATGGATTTCGACCAGGTAGAGGAACCATTGCACATATATTAGCAATAAGACGACTCATAGAAGGAATTAAGACCAAAAATATTCAATCTATCATAACATTTGTGGATTTTAAAAAGGCTTTCGACAGCATCGACAGAGCAGTTCTATTCAAAATTCTCAAGATTTATGGAATTCCAGAAATACTAATAAGAGCTATAAAATCTCTTCACAGTAACTCAAAAGCGCAAGTAATAACGCCTGATGGAATCACTGAAACTTTCCTTATTCAAAACGGAGTACTGCAAGGAGACACTCTAGCTCCATTCCTATTCATTATAGCTTTAGACTATGCTATGCGACTAGCAATAGATGGACGAGAGAGCGAAATAGGTTTTGAAATAGCAAGAAAGAAAAGTAGGAGACATCCAGCAGTAAATGTTACAGATTTCAGCTATGCAGACGACGTAGCTCTTATTAGTAAAAATATTGAAGAAGCACAAATACTGCTTCAGAGAGTAGAAGAAGAATGTGGAAATATAGGTCTAAAGATAAACTGTAAAAAGACAGAAGCCATGTATTTCGGTATAGACAATAACCAACATATACACACCATACTCAATAATGAAATCAAAATAGTAGATAACTTTAAATATCTAGGGTCATGGATGCAAAGCTCAGAAAAAGACTTCAATATTCGTAAAGCACTAGCCTGGTCAGCCGCTAATAAGATGAAGAAATTATGGAAATCAAGCATAAGAGACTCACTTAAAGTTAGAATATTCAGGGCTACGATTGAAACAATATACACATATGGTGCTGAAACATGGACAACTACAAAAACTATGAATAAACGAATAGATGGATGTTACACCAGACTTCTCCGAATGGCTTTAAACATATCCTGGAAAGATAAAATCAATAACATAACGCTATATAATGGACTCTCAAGAATATCTGAAGTAATAAAAGAAAGAAGACTAAAACTTGCAGGTCATTTGATGAGACACGAGAACGAAATGGCTCATAAACTTGTCCTATGGGAACCGACAAATGGTAGTGCAAGAAGAGGTCGCAAAACCATCACTTTTGTAGATAATCTAAGAGAAGACATAGGACTAGACGATATAAATGAGATAAAGACGATGATGTTGGACAGAGATGTTTGGAGAGATAAGGCAAAGAAGAGTCGAGCGAGAGCTCGACATAAGTAAGTAAAGTAGTTTTAAGTATAGCATGGGCGTTAATGATAGAATTAGTTTTAAGTATAGCATAGGTGTTAATGATAGCATTAGTTTTAAGTATAGCATGGGTGTTAATGATAGCATTAGATTTATGTTTAGCATGGGTGTTAATGATAGTATTAGTTTTAAGTATATCATGGATGTTAATGATATAATTAGTTTTAAGTATAGCATGGGTGTTAATGATAGCATTAGTTTTAAGGATAGCATGGGAGATAAGTATAGCATTAGTTTTAAGTATAGCATGGGTGTTAATGATAGCATTAGTTTTAAGTATAGCATGGGTGTTAATGATAGCATTAGTTTTAAGTATAGCATGGGTGTTAATGATATCATTAGTTTTAAAGAAAGCATGGGTGATAAGTATAGCATTAGTTTTAAGTATGGGTGTTAATTATCGCATTAGTTTTAAGTATAGCATGGTTGTTAATGATAGCATTAGTTTTAAGTATAGCATGGGTGTTAATGATAGCATTAGTTTTAAGGAAAGCATGGGTGATAAGTATAGCATTAGTTTTAAGTATGGGTGTTAATGATATCATTAGTTTTAAGTATAGCATGGGTGTTAATGATAGTATTAGTTTTAAGTATAGCATGGATGTTAGTGATAGCATTAGTTTTAAGTATAACATGGGTTTTAATGATAACATTAGTTTTAAGTATGCATGGGTGTTAATGATAGCATTAGTTTTAAGTATAGCATGGGTGTTAATGATAGCATTAGTTTTAAGTATAGCATGGGTGTTAATGATAGCATTAGTTTTAAGTATAGAATGGGTATTAATGATAACATTAGTTTTAAGTATAGCATGGGTGTTAATGATAGCATTAGTTTTAAATATAGCATGGGTGTTAATGATAGTATTAGTTTTAAGTATAGTATGGGTATTAATGATAGCATTAGTTTTAAGTATATCATGGGTGTTAATGATAGCATCAGTTTAAGTATAGCATGGGTGTTAATGATAGCATTAGTTTTAAGAATAGCATGGGTGATAAGTATAGCATTAGTTTTAAGTATAGCATGGGTGTTAATGATAGCATTAGTTTTAAGTATAGCATGGATGTTAATTATAGCATTATTTTTAAGTATAGCATGGGTGTTAATGATAGAATTAGTTTAAATTATAACATGGGTGTTAATGATAGCATTAGTTTTAATTATAACATGGGTGTTAATGATATCATTGTTTTTAAGTATAGCATGGGTGTTAATGATAGCATTAGTTTTAAGTATAGCATGGGTGTTAATGATAGCATTAGTTTTAAGGAAAGCATGGGTGATAAGTATAGCATTAGTTTTAAGTATAGCATGGGTGTTAATGATAGCATTAGTTTTAAGTATAGAATGGATGTCAATTATAGCATTAGTTTTAAGTATAGCATGGGTGTTAATGATATTATTAGTTTTAAGTATAGCATGGGTGTTAATGATAGCATTAGTTTAAGTATAAAATGGGTGTTAATGATAGCATTAGTTTAAATTATAACATGGGTGTTAATGATAGCATTAGTTTTAAGTATAGCATGGGTGTTAATGATAGCATTAGTGTTAATTATAACATGGGTGTTAATGATATAATTATTTTTAAGTATAGCATTGGTGTTAATGATAGCATTAGTTTTAAGTATAGCATGGGTGTTAATGATAGCATTAGTTTTAAGTATAGCATGGGTGTTAATGATAGCATTAGTTTTAAGTATAGCATGGGTGTTAATGATAGCATTAGTTTAAATTATAACATGGGTGTTAATGATAGCATTAGTTTTAAGTATAGCATGGGTGTTAATGATAGCATTAGTTTTAATTATAACATGGGTGTTAATGATAGCATTGGTTTTAAGTATAGCATGGGTGTTAATGATAGCATTAGTTTTAAGTATAGCATGGGTGTTAATGATAGCATTAGTTTTAAGTATAGCATGGGTGTTAATGATAGCATTAGTTTTAAGTATAGCATGGGTGTTAATGATAGCATTATTTTTAAGTATAGCATGGGTGTTAATGATAGCATTATTTTTAAGTATAGCATGGGTATTAATGATAGCATTAGTTTTAAGTATAGCATGGGTGTTAATGATAGCATTAGTTTTAAGAATAGCATGGGTGATAAGTATAGCATTAGTATTAAGTATAGCATGGGTGTTAATGATAGCATTAGTTTTAAGTATAGCATGGATGTTAATTATAGCATTAGTTTTAAGTATAGCATGGGTGTTAATGATAGCATTAGTTTTAAGTATAGCATGGGTGTTAATGATGTCATTATTTTTAAGTATAGCATGGGTGTTAATGATAGCATAAGTTTTAAGTATAGCATGGGTGTTAATGATAGCATTAGTTTTAAGTATAGCATGGATGTTAATTATCGCATTAGTTTTAAGTATAGCATGGGTGTTAATGATAGCATTAGTTTTAAGTATAGCATGGGTGTTAATGATAGCATTAATTTTAAGGAAAGCATGGGTGATAAGTATAGCATTAGTTTTAAGTATAGCATGGGTGTTAATGATAGAATTAGTTTTAAGGAAAGCATGGGTGATAAGTATAGCATTAGTTTTAAGTATAGCATGGGTGTTAATGATAGCATTAGTTTTAAGTATAGCATGGGTGTTAATGATATCATTAGTTTTAAGAATAGCATGGGTGATAAGTATAGCATTAGTTTTAAGTATAGCATGGGCGTTAATGATAGCATTAGTTTTAAGTATAGCATGGCTGTTAATGATAGCATTAGTTTTAAGTATATCATGGATGTTAATGATATAATTAGTTTTAAGTATAGCATGGGTGTTAATGATAGCATTAGTTTTAAGGAAAGCATGGGTGATAAGTATAGCATTAGTTTTAAGTATGGGTGTTAATGATATCATTAGTTTTAAGTATAGCATGGGTGTTAATGATAGTATTAGTTTTAAGTATAGCATGGATGTTAGTGATAGCATTAGTTTTAAGTATAACATGGGTTTTAATGATAACATTAGTTTTAAGTATGCATGGGTGTTAATGATAGCATTAGTTATAAGTATAGCATGGGTGTTAATGATAGCATTAGTTTTAAGTATAGCATGGGTGTTAATGATAGCATTAGTTTTAAGTATAGAATGGGTATTAATGATAACATTAGTTTTAAGTATAGCATGGGTGTTAATGATAGCATTAGTTTTAAATATAGCATGGGTGTTAATGATAGTATTAGTTTTAAGTATAGTATGGGTATTAATGATAGCATTAGTTTTAAGTATATCATGGGTGTTAATGATAGCATCAGTTTAAGTATAGCATGGGTGTTAATGATAGCATTAGTTTTAAGAATAGCATGGGTGATAAGTATAGCATTAGTTTTAAGTATAGCATGGGTGTTAATGATAGCATTAGTTTTAAGTATAGCATGGATGTTAATTATAGCATTATTTTTAAGTATAGCATGGGTGTTAATGATAGAATTAGTTTAAATTATAACATGGGTGTTAATGATAGCATTAGTTTTAATTATAACATGGGTGTTAATGATATCATTGTTTTTAAGTATAGCATGGGTGTTAATGATAGCATTAGTTTTAAGTATAGCATGGGTGTTAATGATAGCATTAGTTTTAAGGAAAGCATGGGTGATAAGTATAGCATTAGTTTTAAGTATAGCATGGGTGTTAATGATAGCATTAGTTTTAAGTATAGAATGGATGTCAATTATAGCATTAGTTTTAAGTATAGCATGGGTGTTAATGATATTATTAGTTTTAAGTATAGCATGGGTGTTAATGATAGCATTAGTTTAAGTATAAAATGGGTGTTAATGATAGCATTAGTTTAAATTATAACATGGGTGTTAATGATAGCATTAGTTTTAAGTATAGCATGGGTGTTAATGATAGCATTAGTGTTAATTATAACATGGGTGTTAATGATATAATTATTTTTAAGTATAGCATTGGTGTTAATGATAGCATTAGTTTTAAGTATAGCATGGGTGTTAATGATAGCATTAGTTTTAAGTATAGCATGGGTGTTAATGATAGCATTAGTTTTAAGTATAGCATGGGTGTTAATGATAGCATTAGTTTAAATTATAACATGGGTGTTAATGATAGCATTAGTTTTAAGTATAGCATGGGTGTTAATGATAGCATTAGTTTTAATTATAACATGGGTGTTAATGATAGCATTGGTTTTAAGTATAGCATGGGTGTTAATGATAGCATTAGTTTTAAGTATAGCATGGGTGTTAATGATAGCATTAGTTTTAAGTATAGCATGGGTGTTAATGATAGCATTAGTTTTAAGTATAGCATGGGTGTTAATGATAGCATTATTTTTAAGTATAGCATGGGTGTTAATGATAGCATTATTTTTAAGTATAGCATGGGTATTAATGATAGCATTAGTTTTAAGTATAGCATGGGTGTTAATGATAGCATTAGTTTTAAGAATAGCATGGGTGATAAGTATAGCATTAGTATTAAGTATAGCATGGGTGTTAATGATAGCATTAGTTTTAAGTATAGCATGGATGTTAATTATAGCATTAGTTTTAAGTATAGCATGGGTGTTAATGATAGCATTAGTTTTAAGTATAGCATGGGTGTTAATGATGTCATTATTTTTAAGTATAGCATGGGTGTTAATGATAGCATAAGTTTTAAGTATAGCATGGGTGTTAATGATAGCATTAGTTTTAAGTATAGCATGGATGTTAATTATCGCATTAGTTTTAAGTATAGCATGGGTGTTAATGATAGCATTAGTTTTAAGTATAGCATGGGTGTTAATGATAGCATTAATTTTAAGGAAAGCATGGGTGATAAGTATAGCATTAGTTTTAAGTATAGCATGGGTGTTAATGATAGAATTAGTTTTAAGGAAAGCATGGGTGATAAGTATAGCATTAGTTTTAAGTATAGCATGGGTGTTAATGATAGCATTAGTTTTAAGTATAGCATGGGTGTTAATGATATCATTAGTTTTAAGAATAGCATGGGTGATAAGTATAGCATTAGTTTTAAGTATAGCATGGGCGTTAATGATAGCATTAGTTTTAAGTATAGCATGGCTGTTAATGATAGCATTAGTTTTAAGTATATCATGGATGTTAATGATATAATTAGTTTTAAGTATAGCATGGGTGTTAATGATAGCATTAGTTTTAAGGATAGCATGGGAGATAAGTATAGAATTAGTTTTAAGTTTAGCATGGGTGTTAATGATAGCATTAGTTTTAAGTATAGCATGGGTGTTAATAATATCATTATTTTTAATTATAGCATGGGTGTTAATGATAGCATTAGTTTTAAGTATAGCATGGGTGTTAATGATAGCATTAGTTTTAAGTATAGCATGGGTGTTAATGATAGCATTAGTTTCAAGTATAGCATGGGTGGTAATGATAGCATTAGTTTAAATTATAACATGGGTGTTAATGATAGCATTAGTTTTAAGTATAGTATGGGTGTTAATGATAGCATTAGTTTTAAGTATAGCATGGGTGGTAATGATAGCATTATTTTAATTATAACATGGGTGTTAATTATAACATTGGTTTTAAGTATAGCATAGGTTTTAATGATAGCATTAGTTTTAAGTATAGCATGGGTGTTAATGATAGCATTAGTTTTAAGTATAGCATGGGCGTTAATGATAGAATTAGTTTTAAGTATAGCATAGGTGTTAATGATAGCATTAGTTTTAAGTATAGCATGGGTGTTAATGATAGCATTAGATTTATGTTTAGCATGGGTGTTAATGATAGTATTAGTTTTAAGTATAGTATGGGTATTAATGATAGCATTAGTTTTAAGTATATCATGGGTGTTAATGATAGCATTAGTTTTAAGTATAGCATGGGTGTTAATGATAGCATTAGTTTTAAGAATAGCATGGGTGATAAGTATAGCATTAGTTTTAAGTATAGCATGGGTGTTAATGATAGCATTAGTTTTAAGTATAGCATGGATGTTAATTATAGCATTATTTTTAAGTATAGCATGGGTGTTAATGATAGAATTAGATTAAATTATAACATGGGTGTTAATGATAGCATTAGTTTTAATTATAACATGGGTGTTAATGATATCATTGTTTTTAAGTATAGCATGGGTGTTAATGATAGCATTAGTTTTAAGGAAAGCATGGGTGATAAGTATAGCATTAGTTTTAAGTATGGGTGTTAAGTATAGCATTAGTTTTAAGTATAGCATGGGTGTTAATGATAGCATTAGTTTTAAGTATAGAATGGATGTCAATTATAGCATTAGTTTTAAGTATAGCATGGGTGTTAATGATATTATTAGTTTTAAGTATAGCATGGGTGTTAATGATAGCATTAGTTTAAGTATAGAATGGGTGTTAATGATAGCATTAGTTTAAATTATAACATGGGTGTTAATGATAGCATTAGTTTTAAGTATAGCATGGGTGTTAATGATAGCATTAGTGTTAATTATAACATGGGTGTTAATGATATAATTATTTTTAAGTATAGCATTGGTGTTAATGATAGCATTAGTTTTAAGTATAGCATGGGTGTTAATGATAGCATTAGTTTTAAGTATAGCATGGGTGTTAATGATAGCATTAATTTTAAGGAAAGCAGTGGTGATAAGTATAGCATTAGTTTTAAGTATAGCATGGGTGTTAATGATAGAATTAGTTTTAAGGAAAGCATGGGTGATAAGTATAGCATTAGTTTTAAGTATAGCATGGGTGTTAATGATAGCATTAGTTTTAAGTATAGCATGGGTGTTAATGATATCATTAGTTTTAAGAATAGCATGGGTGATAAGTATAGCATTAGTTTTAAGTATAGCATGGGCGTTAATGATAGCATTAGTTTTAAGTATAGCATGGCTGTTAATGATAGCATTAGTTTTAAGTATATCATGGATGTTAATGATATAATTAGTTTTAAGTATAGCATGGGTGTTAATGATAGCATTATTTTTAAGGATAGCATGGGAGATAAGTATAGAATTAGTTTTAAGTTTAGCATGGGTGTTAATGATAGCATTAGTTTTAAGTATAGCATGGGTGTTAATAATATCATTATTTTTAATTATAGCATGGGTGTTAATGATAGCATTAGTTTTAAGTATAGCATGGGTGTTAATGATAGCATTAGTTTTAAGTATAGCATGGGTGTTAATGATAGCATTAGTTTTAAGTATAGCATGGGTGGTAATGATAGCATTAGTTTAAATTATAACATGGGTGTTAATGATAGCATTAGTTTTAAGTATAGTATGGGTGTTAATGATAGCATTATTTTTAAGTATAGCATGGGTGGTAATGATAGCATTAGTTTTAATTATAACATGGGTGTTAATTATAACATTGGTTTTAAGTATAGCATAGGTTTTAATGATAGCATTAGTTTTAAGTATAGCATGGGTGTTAATGATAGCATTAGTTTTAAGTATAGCATGGGCGTTAATGATAGAATTAGTTTTAAGTATAGCATAGGTGTTAATGATAGCATTAGTTTTAAGTATAGCATGGGTGTTAATGATAGCATTAGATTTATGTTTAGCATGGGTGTTAATGATAGTATTAGTTTTAAGTATAGTATGGGTATTAATGATAGCATTAGTTTTAAGTATATCATGGGTGTTAATGATAGCATTAGTTTTAAGTATAGCATGGGTGTTAATGATAGCATTAGTTTTAAGAATAGCATGGGTGATAAGTATAGCATTAGTTTTAAGTATAGCATGGGTGTTAATGATAGCATTAGTTTTAAGTATAGCATGGATGTTAATTATAGCATTATTTTTAAGTATAGCATGGGTGTTAATGATAGAATTAGTTTAAATTATAACATGGGTGTTAATGATAGCATTAGTTTTAATTATAACATGGGTGTTAATGATATCATTGTTTTTAAGTATAGCATGGGTGTTAATGATAGCATTAGTTTTAAGGAAAGCATGGGTGATAAGTATAGCATTAGTTTTAAGTATGGGTGTTAAGTATAGCATTAGTTTTAAGTATAGCATGGGTGTTAATGATAGCATTAGTTTTAAGTATAGAATGGATGTCAATTATAGCATTAGTTTTAAGTATAGCATGGGTGTTAATGATATTATTAGTTTTAAGTATAGCATGGGTGTTAATGATAGCATTAGTTTAAGTATAGAATGGGTGTTAATGATAGCATTAGTTTAAATTATAACATGGGTGTTAATGATAGCATTAGTTTTAAGTATAGCATGGGTGTTAATGATAGCATTAGTGTTAATTATAACATGGGTGTTAATGATATAATTATTTTTAAGTATAGCATTGGTGTTAATGATAGCATTAGTTTTAAGTATAGCATGGGTGTTAATGATAGCATTAGTTTTAAGTATAGCATAGGTGTTAATGATAGCATTAGTTTTAAGTATAGCATGGGTGTTAATGATAGCATTAGTTTAAATTATAACATGGGTGTTAATGATAGCATTAGTTTTAAGTATAGCATGGGTGTTAATGATAGCATTAGTTTTAAGTATAGCATGGGTGTTAATTATAGCATTATTTTTAAGTATAGCATGGGTGTTAATGATAGCATTATTTTTAAGTATAGCATGGGTGTTAATGATAGCATTATTTTTAAGTATAGCATGGGTGTTAATGATAGCATTATTTTTAAGTATAGCATGGGTATTAATGATAGCATTAGTTTTAAGTATAGCATGGGTGTTAATGATAGCATTAGTTTTAAGAATAGCATGGGTGATAAGTATAGCATTAGTATTAAGTATAGCATGGGTGTTAATGATAACATTAGTTTTAAGTATAGCATGGGCGTTAATGATAGAATTAGTTTTAAGTATAGAATGGGTTTTAATGAAAGCATTAGTTTTAAGTATAGCATGGGCGTTAATGATAGCATTAGTTTTAAGTATAGCATGGCTGTTAATGATAGCATTAGTTTTAAGTATATCATGGATGTTAATGATATAATTAGTTTTAAGTATAGCATGGGCGTTAATGATAGCATTAGTGTTAAGGATAGCATGGGTGTTAATGATAGCATTAGTTTTAAGTATAGCATGGGTGTTAATAATATCATTATTTTTAATTATAGCATGGGTGTTAATGATAGCATTAGTTTTAAGTATAGCATGGGTGTTAATGATAGAATTAGTTTTAAGTATAGCATGGGTGTTAATGATAGCATTAGTTTTAAGTATAGCATGGGTGGTAATGATAGCATTAGTTTAAATTATAACATGGGTGTTAATTATAGCATTAGTTTTAAGTATAGTATGGGTGTTAATGATAGCATTAGTTTTAAGTATAGCATGGGTGTTAATAATATCATTATTTTTAATTATAGCATGGGTGTTAATGATAGCATTAGTTTTAAGTATAGCATGGGTGTTAATGATAGAATTAGTTTTAAGTATAGCATGGGTGTTAATGATAGCATTAGTTTTAAGTATAGCATGGGTGGTAATGATAGCATTAGTTTAAATTATAACATGGGTGTTAAATATAGCATTAGTTTTAAGTATAGTATGGGTGTTAATGATAGAATTAGTTTTAAGTATAGCATGGGTGTTAATGATAGCATTAGTTTTAAGTATAGCATGGGTGGTAATGATAGCATTAGTTTAAATTATAACATGGGTGTTAATTATAGCATTAGTTTTAAGTATAGTATGGGTGTTAATGATAGCATTAGTTTTAATTATAACATGGGTGTTAATTATAACATTGGTTTTAAGTATAGCATAGGTTTTAATGATAGCATTAGTTTTAAGTATAGCATGGGTGTTAATGATAGCATTAGTTTTAAGTATAGCATGGGCGTTAATGATAGAATTAGTTTTAAGTATAGCATGGGTGTTAATGATAGCATTAGTTTTAAGTATAGCATGGGTGTTAATGATAGCATTAGATTTATGTTTAGCATGGGTGTTAATGATAGTATTAGTTTTAAGTATATCATGGATGTTAATGATATAATTAGTTTTAAGTATAGCATGGGTGTTAATGATAGCATTAGTTTTAAGGATAGCATGGGAGATAAGTATAGAATTAGTTTTATATTTAGCATGGGTGTTAATGATAGCATTAGTTTTAAGTATAGCATGGGTGTTAATGATAGCATTAGTTTTAAGAATAGCATGGGTGATAAGTATAGCATTAGTTTTAAGTTTAGCATGGGTGTTAATGATAGCATTAGTTTTAAGTATAGCATGGGTGTTAATAATATCATTATTTTTAATTATAGCATGGGTGTTAATGATAGCATTAGTTTTAAGTATAGCATGGGTGTTAATGATAGAATTAGTTTTAAGTATAGCATGGGTGTTAATGATAGCATTAGTTTTAAGTATAGCATGGGTGGTAATGATAGCATTAGTTTAAATTATAACATGGGTGTTAATTATAGCATTAGTTTTAAGTATAGTATGGGTGTTAATGATAGCATTAGTTTTAATTATAACATGGGTGTTAATTATAACATTGGTTTTAAGTATAGCATAGGTTTTAATGATAGCATTAGTTTTAAGTATAGCATGGGTGTTAATGATAGCATTAGTTTTAAGTATAGCATGGGCGTTAATGATAGAATTAGTTTTAAGTATAGCATGGGTGTTAATGATAGCATTAGTTTTAAGTATAGCATGGGTGTTAATGATAGCATTAGATTTATGTTTAGCATGGGTGTTAATGATAGTATTAGTTTTAAGTATATCATGGATGTTAATGATATAATTAGTTTTAAGTATAGCATGGGTGTTAATGATAGCATTAGTTTTAAGGATAGCATGGGAGATAAGTATAGAATTAGTTTTATATTTAGCATGGGTGTTAATGATAGCATTAGTTTTAAGTATAGCATGGGTGTTAATGATAGCATTAGTTTTAAGAATAGCATGGGTGATAAGTATAGCATTAGTTTTAAGTATATCATGGATGTTAATGATATAATTAGTTTTAAGTATAGCATGGGTGTTAATGATAGCATTAGTTTTAAGGATAGCATGGGAGATAAGTATAGAATTAGTTTTAAGTTTAGCATGGGTGTTAATGATAGCATTAGTTTTAAGTATAGCATGGGTGTTAATAATATCATTATTTTTAATTATAGCATGGGTGTTAATGATAGCATTAGTTTTAAGTATAGCATGGGTGTTAATGATAGCATTAGTTTTAAGTATAGCATGGGTGTTAATGATAGCATTAGTTTTAAGTATAGCATGGGTGGTAATGATAGCATTAGTTTAAATTATAACATGGGTGTTAATGATAGCATTAGTTTTAAGTATAGTATGGGTGTTAATGATAGCATTAGATTTAATTATAACATGGGTGTTAATTATAACATTGGTTTTAAGTATAGCATAGGTTTTAATGATAGCATTAGTTTTAAGTATAGCATGGGTGTTAATGATAGAATTAGTTTTAAGTATAGCATGGGCGTTAATGATAGAATTAGTTTTAAGTATAGCATGGGTGTTAATGATAGCATTAGTTTTAAGTATAGCATGGGTGTTAATGATAGCATTAGATTTATGTTTAGCATGGGTGTTAATGATAGTATTAGTTTTAAGTATATCATGGATGTTAATGATATAATTAGTTTTAAGTATAGCATGGTTGTTAATGATAGCATTAGTTTTAAGGATAGCATGGGAGATAAGTATAGCATTAGTTTTAAGTATAGCATGGGTGTTAATGATAGCATTAGTTTTAAGGAAAGCATGGGTGATAAGTATAGCATTAGTTTTAAGTATGGGTGTTAATTATCGCATTAGTTTTAAGTATAGCTTGGGTGTTAATGATAGCATTAGTTTTAAGTATAGCATGGGTGTTAATGATAGCATTAGTTTTAAGGAAAGCATGGGTGATAAGTATAGCATTAGTTTTAAGTATGGGTGTTAATGATATCATTAGTTTTAAGTATAGCATGGGTGTTAATGATAGTATTAGTTTTAAGTATAGCATGGATGTTAGTGATAGCATTAGTTTTAAGTATAGCATGGGTGTTAATGATAGCATTAGTTTTAAGTATAGCATGGGTATTAATGATAACATTAGTTTTAAGTATAGCATGGGTGTTAATGATAGCATTAGTTTTAAATATAGCATGGGTGTTAATGATAGTATTAGTTTAAGTATAGAATGGGTGTTAATGATATTATTAGTTTTAAGTATAGCATGGGTGTTAATGATAGCATTAGTTTAAGTATAGAATGGGTGTTAATGATAGCATTAGTTTAAATTATAACATGGGTGTTAATGATAGCATTAGTTTTAAGTATAGCATGGGTGTTAATGATAGCATTAGTGTTAATTATAACATGGGTGTTAATGATATAATTATTTTTAAGTATAGCATTGGTGTTAATGATAGCATTAGTTTTAAGTATAGCATGGGTGTTAATGATAGCATTAGTTTTAAGTATAGCATGGGTGTTAATGATAGCATTAATTTTAAGGAAAGCATGGGTGATAAGTATAGCATTAGTTTTAAGTATAGCATGGGTGTTAATGATAGAATTAGTTTTAAGGAAAGCATGGGTGATAAGTATAGCATTAGTTTTAAGTATAGCATGGGTGTTAATGATAGCATTAGTTTTAAGTATAGTATGGGTGTTAATGATAGCATTAGTTTTAAGTATAGAATGGATGTCAATTATAGCATTAGTTTTAAGTATAGCATGGGTGTTAATGATATTATTAGTTTTAAGTATAGCATGGGTGTTAATGATAGCATTAGTTTAAGTATAGAATGGGTGTTAATGATAGCATTAGTTTAAATTATAACATGGGTGTTAATGATAGCATTAGTTTTAAGTATAGCATGGGTGTTAATGATAGCATTAGTGTTAATTATAACATGGGTGTTAATGATATAATTATTTTTAAGTATAGCATTGGTGTTAATGATAGCATTAGTTTTAAGTATAGCATGGGTGTTAATGATAGCATTAGTTTTAAGTATAGCATGGGTGTTAATGATAGCATTAATTTTAAGGAAAGCATGGGTGATAAGTATAGCATTAGTTTTAAGTATAGCATGGGTGTTAATGATAGAATTAGTTTTAAGGAAAGCATGAGTGATAAGTATAGCATTAGTTTTAAGTTTAGCATGGGTGTTAATGATAGCATTAGTTTTAAGTATAGCATGGGTGTTAATGATATCATTAGTTTTAAGAATAGCATGGGTGATAAGTATAGCATTAGTTTTAAGTATAGCATGGGCGTTAATGATAGCATTAGTTTTAAGTATAGCATGGCTGTTAATGATAGCATTAGTTTTAAGTATATCATGGATGTTAATGATATAATTAGTTTTAAGTATAGCATGGGTGTTAATGATAGCATTAGTTTTAAGGATAGCATGGGAGATAAGTATAGAATTAGTTTTAAGTTTAGCATGGGTGTTAATGATAGCATTAGTTTTAAGTATAGCATGGGTGTTAATAATATCATTATTTTTAATTATAGCATGGGTGTTAATGATAGCATTAGTTTTAAGTATAGCATGGGTGTTAATGATAGCATTAGTTTTAAGTATAGCATGGGTGTTAATGATAGCATTAGTTTTAAGTATAGCATGGGTGGTAATGATAGCATTAGTTTAAATTATAACATGGGTGTTAATGATAGCATTAGTTTTAAGTATAGTATGGGTGTTAATGATAGCATTAGTTTTAAGTATAGCATGGGTGGTAATGATAGCATTAGTTTTAATTATAACATGGGTGTTAATTATAACATTGGTTTTAAGTATAGCATAGGTTTTAATGATAGCATTAGTTTTAAGTATAGCATGGGTGTTAATGATAGCATTAGTTTTAAGTATAGCATGGGCGTTAATGATAGAATTAGTTTTAAGTATAGCATAGGTGTTAATGATAGCATTAGTTTTAAGTATAGCATGGGTGTTAATGATAGCATTAGATTTATGTTTAGCATGGGTGTTAATGATAGTATTAGTTTTAAGTATAGTATGGGTATTAATGATAGCATTAGTTTTAAGTATATCATGGGTGTTAATGATAGCATTAGTTTTAAGTATAGCATGGGTGTTAATGATAGCATTAGTTTTAAGAATAGCATGGGTGATAAGTATAGCATTAGTTTTAAGTATAGCATGGATGTTAATTATAGCATTATTGTTAAGTATAGCATGGGTGTTAATGATAGAATTAGTTTAAATTATAACATGGGTGTTAATGATAGCATTAGTTTTAATTATAACATGGGTGTTAATGATATCATTGTTTTTAAGTATAGCATGGGTGTTAATGATAGCATTAGTTTTAAGGAAAGCATGGGTGATAAGTATAGCATTAGTTTTAAGTATGGGTGTTAAGTATAGCATTAGTTTTAAGTATAGCATGGGTGTTAATGATAGCATTAGTTTTAAGTATAGAATGGATGTCAATTATAGCATTAGTTTTAAGTATAGCATGGGTGTTAATGATATTATTAGTTTTAAGTATAGCATGGGTGTTAATGATAGCATTAGTTTAAGTATAGAATGGGTGTTAATGATAGCATTAGTTTAAATTATAACATGGGTGTTAATGATAGCATTAGTTTTAAGTATAGCATGGGTGTTAATGATAGCATTAGTGTTAATTATAGCATGGGTGTTAATGATAGTATTAGTTTTAAGTATAGCATGGGTGTTAATGATAGCATTAGTTTTAAGTATAGCATGGGTGTTAATTATAGCATTAGTTTTAAGTATAGCATGGGTGTTAATGATAGCATTAGTTTAAATTATAACATGGGTGTTAATGATAGCATTAGTTTTAAGTATAGCATGGGTGTTAATGATAGCATTAGTTTTAAGTATAGCATGGGTGTTAATTATAGCATTATTTTTAAGTATAGCATGGGTGTTAATGATAGCATTATTTTTAAGTATAGCATGGGTGTTAATGATAGCATTATTTTTAAGTATAGCATGGGTGTTAATGATAGCATTATTTTTAAGTATAGCATGGGTATTAATGATAGCATCAGTTTTAAGTATAGCATGGGTGTTAATGATAGCATTAGTTTTAAGAATAGCATGGGTGATAAGTATAGCATTAGTATTAAGTATAGCATGGGTGTTAATGATAACATTAGTTTTAAGTATAGCATGGGCGTTAATGATAGAATTAGTTTTAAGTATAGAATGGGTTTTAATGAAAGCATTAGTTTTAAGTATAGCATGGGCGTTAATGATAGCATTAGTTTTAAGTATAGCATGGCTGTTAATGATAGCATTAGTTTTAAGTATATCATGGATGTTAATGATATAATTAGTTTTAAGTATAGCATGGGTGTTAATGATAGCATTAGTTTTAAGTATAGCATGGGCGTTAATGATAGCATTAGTGTTAAGGATAGCATGGGAGATAAGTATAGAATTAGTTTTAAGTTTAGCATGGGTGTTAATGATAGCATTAGTTTTAAGTATAGCATGGGTGTTAATAATATCATTATTTTTAATTATAGCATGGGTGTTAATGATAGAATTAGTTTTAAGTATAGCATGGGTGTTAATGATAGAATTAGTTTTAAGTATAGCATGGGTGTTAATGATAGCATTAGTTTTAAGTATAGCATGGGTGGTAATGATAGCATTAGTTTAAATTATAACATGGGTGTTAATTATAGCATTAGTTTTAAGTATAGTATGGGTGTTAATGATAGCATTAGTTTTAATTATAACATGGGTGTTAATTATAACATTGGTTTTAAGTATAGCATATGTTTTAATGATAGCATTAGTTTTAAGTATAGCATGGGTGTTAATGATAGCATTAGTTTTAAGTATAGCATGGGCGTTAATGATAGAATTAGTTTTAAGTATAGCATGGGTGTTAATGATAGCATTAGTTTTAAGTATAGCATGGGTGTTAATGATATCATTAGATTTATGTTTAGCATGGGTGTTAATGATAGTATTAGTTTTAAGTATATCATGGATGTTAATGATATAATTAGTTTTAAGTATAGCATGGGTGTTAATGATAGCATTAGTTTTAAGGATAGCATGGGAGATAAGTATAGAATTAGTTTTACATTTAGCATGGGTGTTAATGATAGCATTAGTTTTAAGAATAGCATGGGTGATAAGTATAGCATTAGTTTTAAGTATATCATGGATGTTAATGATATAATTAGTTTTAAGTATAGCATGGGTGTTAATGATAGCATTAGTTTTAAGGATAGCATGGGAGATAAGTATAGAATTAGTTTTAAGTTTAGCATGGGTGTTAATGATAGCATTAGTTTTAAGTATAGCATGGGTGTTAATAATATCATTATTTTTAATTATAGCATGGGTGTTAATGATAGCATTAGTTTTAAGTATAGCATGGGTGTTAATGATAGCATTAGTTTTAAGTATAGCATGGGTGTTAATGATAGCATTAGTTTTAAGTATAGCATGGGTGGTAATGATAGCATTAGTTTAAATTATAACATGGGTGTTAATGATAGCATTAGTTTTAATTATAGTATGGGTGTTAATGATAGCATTAGTTTTAATTATAACATGGGTGTTAATTATAACATTGGTTTTAAGTATAGCATAGGTTTTAATGATAGCATTAGTTTTAAGTATAGCATGGGTGTTAATGATAGCATTAGTTTTAAGTATAGCATGGGCGTTAATGATAGAATTAGTTTTAAGTATAGCATGGGTGTTAATGATAGCATTAGTTTTAAGTATAGCATGGGTGTTAATGATAGCATTAGATTTATGTTTAGCATGGGTGTTAATGATAGTATTAGTTTTAAGTATATCATGGATGTTAATGATATAATTAGTTTTAAGTATAGCATGGTTGTTAATGATAGCATTAGTTTTAAGGATAGCATGGGAGATAAGTATAGCATTAGTTTTAAGTATATCATGGGTGTTAATGATAGCATTAGTTTTAAGGAAAGCATGGGTGATAAGTATAGCATTAGTTTTAAGTATGGGTGTTAATTATCGCATTAGTTTTAAGTATAGCATGGGTGTTAATGATAGCATTAGTTTTAAGTATAGCATGGGTGTTAATGATAGCATTAGTTTTAAGGAAAGCATGGGTGATAAGTATATCATTAGTTTTAAGTATGGGTGTTAATGATATCATTAGTTTTAAGTATAGCATGGGTGTTAATGATAGTATTAGTTTTAAGTATAGCATGGATGTTAGTGATAGCATTAGTTTTAAGTATAGCATAGGTGTTAATGATAGCATTAGTTTTAAGTATAGCATGGGTATTAATGATAACATTAGTTTTAAGTATAGCATGGGTGTTAATGATAGCATTAGTTTTAAATATAGCATGGGTGTTAATGATAGTATTAGTTTTAAGTATAGTATGGGTATTAATGATAGCATTAGTTTTAAGTATATCATGGGTGTTAATGATAGCATTAGTTTTAAGTATAGCATGGGTGTTAATGATAGCATTAGTTTTAAGAATAGCATGGGTGATAAGTATAGCATTAGTTTTAAGTATAGCATGGGTGTTAATGATAGCATTAGTTTTAAGTATAGCATGGATGTTAATTATAGCATTATTTTTAAGTATAGCATGGGTGTTAATGATAGAATTAGTTTAAATTATAACATGGGTGTTAATGATAGCATTAGTTTTAAGTATAGCATGGGTGTTAATGATAGCATTAGTTTTAATTATAACATTGGTGTTAATGATATCATTGTTTTTAGTATAGCATGGGTGTTAATGATAGCATTAGTTTTAAGTATAGCATGGGTGTTAATGATAGCATTAGTTTTAAGGAAAGCATGGGTGATAAGTATAGCATTAGTTTTAAGTATAGCATGGGTGTTAATGATAGCATTAGTTTTAAGTATAGCATGGATGTCAATTATAGCATTAGTTTTAAGTATAGCATGGGTGTTAATGATATTATTAGTTTTAAGTATAGCATGGGTGTTAATGATAGCATTAGTTTTAAGTATAGAATGGGTGTTAATGATAGCATTAGTTTAAATTATAACATGGGTGTTAATGATAGCATTAGTTTTAAGTATAGCATGGGTGTTAATGATAGCATTAGTTTTAAGTATAGCATGGGTGTTAATGATAGCATTAGTTTTAAGTATAGCATGGGTGTTAATGATAGCATTAGTTTTAATTATAACATGGGTGTTAATTATAGCATTAGTTTTAAGTATAGCATGGGTGTTAATGATAACATTAGTTTTAAGTATAGCATGGGCGTTAATGATAGAATTAGTTTTAAGTATAGAATGGGTTTTAATGAAAGCATTAGTTTTAAGTATAGCATGGGCGTTAATGATAGCATTAGTTTTAAGTATAGCATGGCTGTTAATGATAGCATTAGTTTTAAGTATATCATGGATGTTAATGATATAATTAGTTTTAAGTATAGCATGGGCGTTAATGATAGCATTAGTTTTAAGTATATCATGGATGTTAATGATATAATTAGTTTTAAGTATAGCATGGGCGTTAATGATAGCATTAGTGTTAAGGATAGCATGGGAGATAAGTATAGAATTAGTTTTAAGTTTAGCATGGGTGTTAATGATAGCATTAGTTTTAAGTATAGCATGGGTGTTAATAATATCATTATTTTTAATTATAGCATGGGTGTTAATGATAGCATTAGTTTTAAGTATAGAATGGGTTTTAATGAAAGCATTAGTTTTAAGTATAGCATGGGCGTTAATGATAGCATTAGTTTTAAGTATAGCATGGCTGTTAATGATAGCATTAGTTTTAAGTATATCATGGATGTTAATGATATAATTAGTTTTAAGTATAGCATGGGCGTTAATGATAGCATTAGTGTTAAGGATAGCATGGGAGATAAGTATAGAATTAGTTTTAAGTTTAGCATGGGTGTTAATGATAGCATTAGTTTTAAGTATAGCATGGGTGTTAATAATATCATTATTTTTAATTATAGCATGGGTGTTAATGATAGCATTAGTTTTAAGTATAGCATGGGTGTTAATGATAGAATTAGTTTTAAGTATAGCATGGGTGTTAATGATAGCATTAGTTTTAAGTATAGCATGGGTGGTAATGATAGCATTAGTTTAAATTATAACATGGGTGTTAATTATAGCATTAGTTTTAAGTATAGTATGGGTGTTAATGATAGCATTAGTTTTAATTATAACATGGGTGTTAATTATAACATTGGTTTTAAGTATAGCATAGGTTTTAATGATAGCATTAGTTTTAAGTATAGCATGGGTGTTAATGATAGCATTAGTTTTAAGTATAGCATGGGCGTTAATAATAGAATTAGTTTTAAGTATAGCATGGGTGTTAATGATAGCATTAGTTTTAATTATAGCATGGGTGTTAATGATAGCATTAGATTTATGTTTAGCATGGGTGTTAATGATAGTATTAGTTTTAAGTATATCATGGATGTTAATGATATAATTAGTTTTAAGTATAGCATGGGTGTTAATGATAGCATTAGTTTTAAGGATAGCATGGGAGATAAGTATAGAATTAGTTTTACATTTAGCATGGGTGTTAATGATAGCATTAGTTTTAAGTATAGCATGGGTGTTAATGATAGCATTAGTTTTAAGAATAGCATGGGTGATAAGTATAGCATTAGTTTTAAGTATATCATGGATGTTAATGATATAATTAGTTTTAAGTATAGCATGGGTGTTAATGATAGCATTAGTTTTAAGTATAGCATGGGTGTTAATAATATCATTATTTTTAATTATAGCATGGGTGTTAATGATAGCATTAGTTTTAAGTATAGCATGGGTGTTAATGATAGCATTAGTTTTAAGTATAGCATGGGTGTTAATGATAGCATTAGTTTTAAGTATAGCATGGGTGGTAATGATAGCATTAGTTTAAATTATAACATGGGTGTTAATGATAGCATTAGTTTTAAGTATAGTATGGGTGTTAATGATAGCATTAGTTTTAATTATAACATGGGTGTTAATTATAACATTGGTTTTAAGTATAGCATAGGTTTTAATGTTAGCATTAGTTTTAAGTATAGTATGGGTGTTAATGATAGCATTAGTTTTAAGTATAGCATGGGCGTTAATGATAGAATTAGTTTTAAGTATAGCATGGGTGTTAATGATAGCATTAGTTTTAAGTATAGCATGGGTGTTAATGATAGCATTAGATTTATGTTTAGCATGGGTGTTAATGATAGTATTAGTTTTAAGTATATCATGGATGTTAATGATATAATTAGTTTTAAGTATAGCATGATTGTTAATGATAGCATTAGTTTTAAGGATAGCATGGGAGATAAGTATAGCATTAGTTTTAAGTATAGCATGGGTGTTAATGATAGCATTAGTTTTAAGGAAAGCATGGGTGATAAGTATAGCATTAGTTTTAAGTATGGGTGTTAATTATCGCATTAGTTTTAAGTATAGCATGGGTGTTAATGATAGCATTAGTTTTAAGTATAGCATGGGTGTTAATGATAGCATTAGTTTTAAGGAAAGCATGGGTGATAAGTATAGCATTAGTTTTAAGTATGGGTGTTAATGATATCATTAGTTTTAAGTATAGCATGGGTGTTAATGATAGTATTAGTTTTAAGTATAGCATGGATGTTAGTGATAGCATTAGTTTTAAGTATAGCATGGGTTTTAATGATAACATTAGTTTTAAGTATGCATGGGTGTTAATGATAGCATTAGTTTTAAGTATAGCATGGGTGTTAATGATAGCATTAGTTTTAAGTATAGCATGGGTGTTAATGATAGCATTAGTTTTAAGTATAGCATGGGTATTAATGATAACATTAGTTTTAAGTATAGCATGGGTGTTAATGATAGCAGTAGTTTTAAATATAGCATGGGTGTTAATGATAGTATTAGTTTTAAGTATAGTATGGGTATTAATGATAGCATTAGTTTTAAGTATATCATGGGTGTTAATGATAGCATTAGTTTTAAGTATAGCATGGGTGTTAATGATAGCATTAGTTTTAAGAATAGCATGGGTGATAAGTATAGCATTAGTTTTAAGTATAGCATGGGTGTTAATGATAGCATTAGTTTTAAGTATAGCATGGATGTTAATTATAGCATTATTTTTAAGTATAGCATGGGTGTTAATGATAGAATTAGTTTAAATTATAACATGGGTGTTAATGATAGCATTAGTTTTAAGTATAGCATGGGTGTTAATGATAGCATTAGTTTTAATTATAACATTGGTGTTAATGATATCATTGTTTTTAGTATAGCATGGGTGTTAATGATAGCATTAGTTTTAAGTATAGCATGGGTGTTAATGATAGCATTAGTTTTAAGGAAAGCATGGGTGATAAGTATAGCATTAGTTTTAAGTATAGCATGGGTGTTAATGATAGCATTAGTTTTAAGTATAGCATGGATGTCAATTATAGCATTAGTTTTAAATATAGCATGGGTGTTAATGATAGTATTAGTTTTAAGTATAGTATGGGTATTAATGATAGCATTAGTTTTAAGTATATCATGGGTGTTAATGATAGCATTAGTTTTAAGTATAGCATGGGTGTTAATGATAGCATTAGTTTTAAGAATAGCATGGGTGATAAGTATAGCATTAGTTTTAAGTATAGCATGGGTGTTAATGATAGCATTAGTTTTAAGTATAGCATGGATGTTAATTATAGCATTATTTTTAAGTATAGCATGGGTGTTAATGATAGAATTAGTTTAAATTATAACATGGGTGTTAATGATAGCATTAGTTTTAAGTATAGCATGGGTGTTAATGATAGCATTAGTTTTAATTATAACATTGGTGTTAATGATATCATTGTTTTTAGTATAGCATGGGTGTTAATGATAGCATTAGTTTTAAGTATAGCATGGGTGTTAATGATAGCATTAGTTTTAAGGAAAGCATGGGTGATAAGTATAGCATTAGTTTTAAGTATAGCATGGGTGTTAATGATAGCATTAGTTTTAAGTATAGCATGGATGTCAATTATAGCATTAGTTTTAAGTATAGCATGGGTGTTAATGATATTATTAGTTTTAAGTATAGCATGGGTGTTAATGATAGCATTAGTTTTAAGTATAGAATGGGTGTTAATGATAGCATTAGTTTAAATTATAACATGGGTGTTAATGATAGCATTAGTTTTAAGTATAGCATGGGTGTTAATGATAGCATTAGTTTTAAGTATAGCATGGGTGTTAATGATAGCATTAGTTTTAAGTATAGCATGGGTGTTAATGATAGCATTAGTTTTAATTATAACATGGGTGTTAATTATAGCATTAGTTTTAAGTATAGCATGGGTGTTAATGATAACATTAGTTTTAAGTATAGCATGGGCGTTAATGATAGAATTAGTTTTAAGTATAGAATGGGTTTTAATGAAAGCATTAGTTTTAAGTATAGCATGGGCGTTAATGATAGCATTAGTTTTAAGTATAGCATGGCTGTTAATGATAGCATTAGTTTTAAGTATATCATGGATGTTAATGATATAATTAGTTTTAAGTATAGCATGGGCGTTAATGATAGCATTAGTTTTAAGTATATCATGGATGTTAATGATATAATTAGTTTTAAGTATAGCATGGGCGTTAATGATAGCATTAGTGTTAAGGATAGCATGGGAGATAAGTATAGAATTAGTTTTAAGTTTAGCATGGATGTTAATGATAGCATTAGTTTTAAGTATAGCATGGGTGTTAATAATATCATTATTTTTAATTATAGCATGGGTGTTAATGATAGCATTAGTTTTAAGTATAGAATGGGTTTTAATGAAAGCATTAGTTTTAAGTATAGCATGGGCGTTAATGATAGCATTAGTTTTAAGTATAGCATGGCTGTTAATGATAGCATTAGTTTTAAGTATATCATGGATGTTAATGATATAATTAGTTTTAAGTATAGCATGGGCGTTAATGATAGCATTAGTGTTAAGGATAGCATGGGAGATAAGTATAGAATTAGTTTTAAGTTTAGCATGGGTGTTAATGATAGCATTAGTTTTAAGTATAGCATGGGTGTTAATAATATCATTATTTTTAATTATAGCATGGGTGTTAATGATAGCATTAGTTTTAAGTATAGCATGGGTGTTAATGATAGAATTAGTTTTAAGTATAGCATGGGTGTTAATGATAGCATTAGTTTTAAGTATAGCATGGGTGGTAATGATAGCATTAGTTTAAATTATAACATGGGTGTTAATTATAGCATTAGTTTTAAGTATAGTATGGGTGTTAATGATAGCATTAGTTTTAATTATAACATGGGTGTTAATTATAACATTGGTTTTAAGTATAGCATAGGTTTTAATGATAGCATTAGTTTTAAGTATAGCATGGGTGTTAATGATAGCATTAGTTTTAAGTATAGCATGGGCGTTAATAATAGAATTAGTTTTAAGTATAGCATGGGTGTTAATGATAGCATTAGTTTTAATTATAGCATGGGTGTTAATGATAGCATTAGATTTATGTTTAGCATGGGTGTTAATGATAGTATTAGTTTTAAGTATATCATGGATGTTAATGATATAATTAGTTTTAAGTATAGCATGGGTGTTAATGATAGCATTAGTTTTAAGGATAGCATGGGAGATAAGTATAGAATTAGTTTTACATTTAGCATGGGTGTTAATGATAACATTAGTTTTAAGTATAGCATGGGTGTTAATGATAGCATTAGTTTTAAGAATAGCATGGGTGATAAGTATAGCATTAGTTTTAAGTATATCATGGATGTTAATGATATAATTAGTTTTAAGTATAGCATGGGTGTTAATGATAGCATTAGTTTTAAGTATAGCATGGGTGTTAATAATATCATTATTTTTAATTATAGCATGGGTGTTAATGATAGCATTAGTTTTAAGTATAGCATGGGTGTTAATGATAGCATTAGTTTTAAGTATAGCATGGGTGTTAATGATAGCATTAGTTTTAAGTATAGCATGGGTGGTAATGATAGCATTAGTTTAAATTATAACATGGGTGTTAATGATAGCATTAGTTTTAAGTATAGTATGGGTGTTAATGATAGCATTAGTTTTAATTATAACATGGGTGTTAATTATAACATTGGTTTTAAGTATAGCATAGGTTTTAATGTTAGCATTAGTTTTAAGTATAGTATGGGTGTTAATGATAGCATTAGTTTTAAGTATAGCATGGGCGTTAATGATAGAATTAGTTTTAAGTATAGCATGGGTGTTAATGATAGCATTAGTTTTAAGTATAGCATGGGTGTTAATGATAGCATTAGATTTATGTTTAGCATGGGTGTTAATGATAGTATTAGTTTTAAGTATATCATGGATGTTAATGATATAATTAGTTTTAAGTATAGCATGATTGTTAATGATAGCATTAGTTTTAAGGATAGCATGGGAGATAAGTATAGCATTAGTTTTAAGTATAGCATGGGTGTTAATGATAGCATTAGTTTTAAGGAAAGCATGGGTGATAAGTATAGCATTAGTTTTAAGTATGGGTGTTAATTATCGCATTAGTTTTAAGTATAGCATGGGTGTTAATGATAGCATTAGTTTTAAGTATAGCATGGGTGTTAATGATAGCATTAGTTTTAAGGAAAGCATGGGTGATAAGTATAGCATTAGTTTTAAGTATGGGTGTTAATGATATCATTAGTTTTAAGTATAGCATGGGTGTTAATGATAGTATTAGTTTTAAGTATAGCATGGATGTTAGTGATAGCATTAGTTTTAAGTATAGCATGGGTTTTAATGATAACATTAGTTTTAAGTATGCATGGGTGTTAATGATAGCATTAGTTTTAAGTATAGCATGGGTGTTAATGATAGCATTAGTTTTAAGTATAGCATGGGTGTTAATGATAGCATTAGTTTTAAGTATAGCATGGGTATTAATGATAACATTAGTTTTAAGTATAGCATGGGTGTTAATGATAGCAGTAGTTTTAAATATAGCATGGGTGTTAATGATAGTATTAGTTTTAAGTATAGTATGGGTATTAATGATAGCATTAGTTTTAAGTATATCATGGGTGTTAATGATAGCATTAGTTTTAAGTATAGCATGGGTGTTAATGATAGCATTAGTTTTAAGAATAGCATGGGTGATAAGTATAGCATTAGTTTTAAGTATAGCATGGGTGTTAATGATAGCATTAGTTTTAAGTATAGCATGGATGTTAATTATAGCATTATTTTTAAGTATAGCATGGGTGTTAATGATAGAATTAGTTTAAATTATAACATGGGTGTTAATGATAGCATTAGTTTTAAGTATAGCATGGGTGTTAATGATAGCATTAGTTTTAATTATAACATTGGTGTTAATGATATCATTGTTTTTAGTATAGCATGGGTGTTAATGATAGCATTAGTTTTAAGTATAGCATGGGTGTTAATGATAGCATTAGTTTTAAGGAAAGCATGGGTGATAAGTATAGCATTAGTTTTAAGTATAGCATGGGTGTTAATGATAGCATTAGTTTTAAGTATAGCATGGATGTCAATTATAGCATTAGTTTTAAGTATAGCATGGGTGTTAATGATATTATTAGTTTTAAGTATAGCATGGGTGTTAATGATAGCATTAGTTTTAAGTATAGAATGGGTGTTAATGATAGCATTAGTTTAAATTATAACATGGGTGTTAATGATAGCATTAGTTTTAAGTATAGCATGGGTGTTAATGATAGCATTAGTTTTAAGTATAGCATGGGTGTTAATGATAGCATTAGTTTTAAGTATAGCATGGGTGTTAATGATAGCATTAGTTTAAATTATAACATGGGTGTTAATGATAGCATTAGTTTTAAGTATAGCATGGGTGTTAATGATAGCATTAGTTTTAATTATAACATGGGTGTTAATTATAGCATTAGTTTTAAGTATAGCATGGGTGTTAATGATAGAATTATTTTTAAGTATAGCATGGGTGTTAATGATAGCATTATTTTTAAGTATAGCATGGGTATTAATGATAGCATTAGTTTTAAGTATAGCATGGGTGTTAATGATAGCATTAGTTTTAAGAATAGCATGGGTGATAAGTATAGCATTAGTATTAAGTATAGCATGGGTGTTAATGATAGCATTAGTTTTAAGTATAGCATGGATGTTAATTATAGCATTAGTTTTAAGTATAGCATGGGTGTTAATGATAGCATTAGTTTTAAGTATAGCATGGGTGTTAATGATGTCATTATTTTTAAGTATAGCATGGGTGTTAATGATAGCATAAGTTTTAAGTATAGCATGGGTGTTAATGATAGCATTAGTTTTAAGTATAGCATGGATGTTAATTATCGCATTAGTTTTAAGTATAGCATGGGTGTTAATGATAGCATTAGTTTTAAGTATAGCATGGGTGTTAATGATAGCATTAATTTTAAGTATAGCATGGATGTTAGTGATAGCATTAGTTTTAAGTATAGCATGGGTTTTAATGATAACATTAGTTTTAAGTATAGCATGGGCGTTAATGATAGAATTAGTTTTAAGTATAGAATGGGTTTTAATGAAAGCATTAGTTTTAAGTATAGCATGGACGTTAATGATAGCATTAGTTTTAAGTATAGCATGGCTGTTAATGATAGCATAAGTTTTAAGTATAGCATGGGTGTTAATGATAGCATTAGTTTTAAGTATAGCATGGATGTTAATTATCGCATTAGTTTTAAGTATAGCATGGGTGTTAATGATAGAATTAGTTTTAAGTATAGCATGGGTGTTAATGATAGTATTAGTTTTAAGTATAGCATGGATGTTAGTGATAGCATTAGTTTTAAGTATAGCATGGGTTTTAATGATAACATTAGTTTTAAGTATAGCATGGGCGTTAATGATAGAATTAGTTTTAAGTATAGAATGGGTTTTAATGAAAGCATTAGTTTTAAGTATAGCATGGACGTTAATGATAGCATTAGTTTTAAGTATAGCATGGCTGTTAATGATAGCATTAGTTTTAAGTATATCATGGATGTTAATGATATAATTAGTTTTAAGTATAGCATGGGTGTTAATGATAGCATTAGTTTTAAGGATAGCATGGGAGATAAGTATAGAATTAGTTTTAAGTTTAGCATGGGTGTTAATGATAGCATTAGTTTTAAGTATAGCATGGGTGTTAATAATATCATTATTTTTAATTATAGCATGGGTGTTAATGATAGCATTAGTTTTAAGTATAGCATGGGTGTTAATGATAGCATTAGTTTTAAGTATAGCATGGGTGTTAATGATAGCATTAGTTTTAAGTATAGCATGGGTGGTAATGATAGCATTAGTTTAAATTATAACATGGGTGTTAATTATAGCATTAGTTTTAAGTATAGTATGGGTGTTAATGATAGCATTAGTTTTAATTATAACATGGGTGTTAATTATAAAATTGGTTTTAAGTATAGCATAGGTTTTAATTATAGCATTAGTTTTAAGTATAGCATGGGTGTTAATGATAGCATTAGTTTTAAGTATAGCATGGGCGTTAATGATAGAATTAGTTTTAAGTATAGCATGTGTGTTAATGATAGCATTAGTTTTAAGTATAGCATGGGTGTTAATGATAGCATTAGATTTATGTTTAGCATGGGTGTTAATGATAGTATTAGTTTTAAGTATATCATGGATGTTAATGATATAATTAGTTTTAAGTATAGCATGGGTGGTAATGATAGCATTAGTTTTAAGGATAGCATGGGAGATAAGTATAGAATTAGTTTTAAGTTTAGCATGGGTGTTAATGATAGCATTAGTTTTAAGTATAGCATGGGTGTTAATGATAGCATTAGTTTTAAGAATAGCATGGGTGATAAGTATAGCATTAGTTTTAAGTATAGCATGGGTGTTAATGATAGCATTAGTTTTAATTATAACATGGGTGTTAATGATATAATTATTTTTAAGTATAGCATTGGTGTTAATGATAGCATTAATTTAAAGTATAGCATGGGTGTTAATGATAGCATTAGTTTTAAGTATAGCATGGGTGTTAATGATATATTTAGTTTTAAGTATAGCATGATTGTTAATGATAGCATTAGTTTAAATTATAACATGGGTGTTAATGATAGCATTAGTTTTAAGTATAGCATGGGTGTTAATGATAGCATTAGTTTTAATTATAACATGGGTGTTAATGATAGCATTGGTTTTAAGTATAGCATGGGTGTTAATGATAGCATTATTTTTAAGTATAGCATGGGTTTTAATGATAGCATTATTTTTAAGTATAGCATGGGTATTAATGATAGCATTAGTTTTAAGTATAGCATGGGTGTTAATGATAGCATTAGTTTTAAGGAAAGCATGGGTGATAAGTATAGCATTAGTTTTAAGTATGGGTGTTAATGATATCATTAGTTTTAAGTATAGCATGGGTGTTAATGATAGTATTAGTTTTAAGTATAGCATGGATGTTAGTGATAGCATTAGTTTTAAGTATAGCATGGGTGATAAGTATAGCATTAGTTTTAAGTATAGCATGGGTGTTAATGATAGCATTAGTTTTAAGTATAGCATGGATGTTAATTATAGCATTATTTTTAAGTATAGCATGGGTGTTAATGATAGAATTAGTTTAAATTATAACATGGGTGTTAATGATAGCATTAGTTTTAAGTATAGCATGGGTGTTAATGATAGCATTAGTTTTAATTATAACATTGGTGTTAATGATATCATTGTTTTTAGTATAGCATGGGTGTTAATGATAGCATTAGTTTTAATTATAACATGGGTGTTAATGATAGCATTGGTTTTAAGTATAGCATGGGTGTTAATGATAGCATTATTTTTAAGTATAGCATGGGTTTTAATGATAGCATTATTTTTAAGTATAGCATGGGTATTAATGATAGCATTAGTTTTAAGTATAGCATGGGTGTTAATGATAGCATTAGTTTTAAGTATAGCATGGGTATTAATGATAACATTAGTTTTAAGTATAGCATGGGTGTTAATGATAGCATTAGTTTTAAGGAAAGCATGGGTGATAAGTATAGCATTAGTTTTAAGTATGGGTGTTAATGATATCATTAGTTTTAAGTATAGCATGGGTGTTAATGATAGTATTAGTTTTAAGTATAGCATGGATGTTAGTGATAGCATTAGTTTTAAGTATAGCATGGGTTTTAATGATAACATTAGTTTTTAGTATGCATGGGTGTTAATGATAGCATTAGTTTTAAGTATAGCATGGGTGTTAATGATAGCATTAGTTTTAAGTATAGCATGGGTGTTAATGATAGCATTAGTTTTAAGTATAGCATGGGTATTAATGATAACATTAGTTTTAAGTATAGCATGGGTGTTAATGATAGCATTAGTTTTAAATATAGCATGGGTGTTAATGATAGTATTAGTTTTAAGTATAGTATGGGTATTAATGATAGCATTAGTATTAAGTATATCATGGGTGTTAATGATAGCATTAGTTTTAAGTATAGCATGGGTGTTAATGATAGCATTAGTTTTAAGAATAGCATGGGTGATAAGTATAGCATTAGTTTTAAGTATAGCATGGGTGTTAATGATAGCATTAGTTTTAAGTATAGCATGGATGTTAATTATAGCATTATTTTTAAGTATAGCATGGGTGTTAATGATAGAATTAGTTTAAATTATAACATGGGTGTTAATGATAGCATTAGTTTTAATTATAACATTGGTGTTAATGATATCATTGTTTTTAGTATAGCATGGGTGTTAATGATAGCATTAGTTTTAAGTATAGCATGGGTGTTAATGATAGCATTAGTTTTAAGGAAATCATGGGTGATAAGTATAGCATTAGTTTTAAGTATAGCATGGGTGTTAATGATAGCATTAGTTTTAAGTATAGCATGGATGTCAATTATAGCATTAGTTTTAAGTATAGCATGGGTGTTAATGATATTATTAGTTTTAAGTATAGCATGGGTGTTAATGATAGC
The DNA here is from genome assembly GCA_964019155.1 of Osedax fenrisi. Lineage (NCBI taxonomy): Eukaryota > Metazoa > Annelida > Polychaeta > Sabellida > Siboglinidae > Osedax > Osedax fenrisi. Next base: position 355,853 of record CAXHSG010000088.1, read on the forward strand.
ATTAGTTTTAAGTATAGAATGGGTGTTAATGATAGCATTAGTTTAAATTATAACATGGGTGTTAATGATAGCATTAGTTTTAAGTATAGCATGGGTGTTAATGATAGCATTAGTTTTAATTATAACATGGGTGTTAATGATATAATTAGTTTTAAGTATAGCATGGGTGTTAATGATAGCATTAGTTTTAAGGATAGCATGGGAGATAAGTATAGAATTAGTTTTAAGTTTAGCATGGGTGTTAATGATAGCATTAGTTTTAAGTATAGCATGGGTGTTAATGATAGCATTAGTTTTAAGAATAGCATGGGTGATAAGTATAGCATTAGTTTTAAGTATAGCATGGGTGTTAATGATAGCATTAGTTTTAATTATAACATGGGTGTTAATGATATAATTATTTTTAAGTATAGCATTTGTGTTAATGATAGCATTAGTTTAAAGTATAGCATGGGTGTTAATGATAGCATTAGTTTTAAGTATAGCATGGGTGTTAATGATAGCATTAGTTTTAAGTATAGCATGATTGTTAATGATAGCATTAGTTTAAATTATAACATGGGTGTTAATGATAGCATTAGTTTTAATTATAGCATGGGTGTTAATGATAGCATTAGTTTTAATTATAACATGGGTGTTAATGATAGCATTATTTTTAAGTATAGCATGGGTGTTAATGATAGCATTATTTTTAAGTATAGCATGGGTATTAATGATAGCATTAGTTTTAAGTATAGCATGGGTGTTAATGATAGCATTAGTTTTAAGGAAAGCATGGGTGATAAGTATAGCATTAGTTTTAAGTATGGGTGTTAATGATATCATTAGTTTTAATTATAACATTGGTGTTAATGATATCATTGTTTTTAGTATAGCATGGGTGTTAATGATAGCATTAGTTTTAAGTATAGCATGGGTGTTAATGATAGCATTAGTTTTAAGGAAAGCATGGGTGATAAGTATAGCATTAGTTTTAAGTATAGCATGGGTGTTAATGATAGCATTAGTTTTAAGTATAGCATGGATGTCAATTATAGCATTAGTTTTAAGTATAGCATGGGTGTTAATGATAGCATTAGTTTTAAGTATAGAATGGGTGTTAATGATAGCATTAGTTTAAATTATAACATGGGTGTTAATGATAGCATTAGTTTTAAGTATAGCATGGGTGTTAATGATAGCATTAGTTTTAATTATAACATGGGTGTTAATGATATAATTATTTTTAAGTATAGCATTGGTGTTAATGATAGCATTAGTTTAAAGTATAGCATGGGTGTTAATGATAGCATTAGTTTTAAGTATAGCATGGGTGTTAATGATAGCATTAGTTTTAAGTATAGCATGGGTGTTAATGATAGCATTAGATTTATGTTTAGCATGGGTGTTAATGATAGTATTAGTTTTAAGTATATCATGGATGTTAATGATATAATTAGTTTTAAGTATAGCATGGGTGTTAATGATAGCATTAGTTTTAAGGATAGCATGGGAGATAAGTATAGAATTAGTTTTAAGTTTAGCATGGGTGTTAATGATAGCATTAGTTTTAAGAATAGCATGGGTGATAAGTATAGCATTAGTTTTAAGTATAGCATGGGTGTTAATGATAGCATTAGTTTTAATTATAACATGGGTGTTAATGATATAATTATTTTTAAGTATAGCATTGGTGTTAATGATAGCATTAGTTTAAAGTATAGCATGGGTGTTAATGATAGCATTAGTTTTAAGTATAGCATGGGTGTTAATGATAGCATTAGTTTTAAGTATAGCATGATTGTTAATGATAGCATTAGTTTAAATTATAACATGGGTGTTAATGATAGCATTATTTTTAAGTATAGCATGGGTGTTAATGATAGCATTATTTTTAAGTATAGCATGGGTATTAATGATAGCATTAGTTTTAAGTATAGCATGGGTGTTAATGATAGCATTAGTTTTAAGGAAAGCATGGGTGATAAGTATAGCATTAGTTTTAAGTATGGGTGTTAATGATATCATTAGTTTTAAGTATAGCATGGGTGTTAATGATAGTATTAGTTTTAAGTATAGCATGGATGTTAGTGATAGCATTAGTTTTAAGTATAGCATGGGTTTTAATGATAACATTAGTTTTAAGTATGCATGGATGTTAATGATAGCATTAGTTTTAAGTATAGCATGGGTGTTAATGATAGCATTAGTTTTAAGTATAGCATGGGTGTTAATGATAGCATTAGTTTTAAGGAAAGCATGGGTGATAAGTATAGCATTAGTTTTAAGTATAGCATGGGTGTTAATGATAGCATTAGTTTTAAGTATAGCATGGATGTCAATTATAGCATTAGTTTTAAGTATAGCATGGGTGTTAATGATATTATTAGTTTTAAGTATAGCATGGGTGTTAATGATAGCATTAGTTTTAAGTATAGAATGGGTGTTAATGATAGCATTAGTTTAAATTATAACATGGGTGTTAATGATAGCATTAGTTTTAATTATAACATTGGTGTTAATGATATCATTGTTTTTAGTATAGCATGGGTGTTAATGATAGCATTAGTTTTAAGTATAGCATGGGTGTTAATGATAGCATTAGTTTTAAGGAAATCATGGGTGATAAGTATAGCATTAGTTTTAAGTATAGCATGGGTGTTAATGATAGCATTAGTTTTAAGTATAGCATGGATGTCAATTATAGCATTAGTTTTAAGTATAGCATGGGTGTTAATGATATTATTAGTTTTAAGTATAGCATGGGTGTTAATGATAGCATTAGTTTTAAGTATAGAATGGGTGTTAATGATAGCATTAGTTTAAATTATAACATGGGTGTTAATGATAGCATTAGTTTTAAGTATAGCATGGGTGTTAATGATAGCATTAGTTTTAATTATAACATGGGTGTTAATGATATAATTAGTTTTAAGTATAGCATGGGTGTTAATGATAGCATTAGTTTTAAGGATAGCATGGGAGATAAGTATAGAATTAGTTTTAAGTTTAGCATGGGTGTTAATGATAGCATTAGTTTTAAGTATAGCATGGGTGTTAATGATAGCATTAGTTTTAAGAATAGCATGGGTGATAAGTATAGCATTAGTTTTAAGTATAGCATGGGTGTTAATGATAGCATTAGTTTTAATTATAACATGGGTGTTAATGATATAATTATTTTTAAGTATAGCATTTGTGTTAATGATAGCATTAGTTTAAAGTATAGCATGGGTGTTAATGATAGCATTAGTTTTAAGTATAGCATGGGTGTTAATGATAGCATTAGTTTTAAGGAAAGCATGGGTGATAAGTATAGCATTAGTTTTAAGTATAGCATGGGTGTTAATGATAGCATTAGTTTTAAGTATAGCATGGATGTCAATTATAGCATTAGTTTTAAGTATAGCATGGGTTTTAATGATAGCATTAGTTTTAAGTATAGAATGGGTGTTAATGATAGCATTAGTTTAAATTATAACATGGGTGTTAATGATAGCATTAGTTTTAAGTATAGCATGGGTGTTAATGATAGCATTAGTTTTAATTATAACATGGGTGTTAATGATATAATTATTTTTAAGTATAGCATTGGTGTTAATGATAGCATTAGTTTAAAGTATAGCATGGGTGTTAATGATAGCATTAGTTTTAAGTATAGCATGGGTGTTAATGATAGCATTAGTTTTAAGTATAGCATGGGTGTTAATGATAGCATTAGATTTATGTTTAGCATGGGTGTTAATGATAGTATTAGTTTTAAGTATATCATGGATGTTAATGATATAATTAGTTTTAAGTATAGCATGGGTGTTAATGATAGCATTAGTTTTAAGGATAGCATGGGAGATAAGTATAGAATTAGTTTTAAGTTTAGCATGGGTGTTAATGATAGCATTAGTTTTAAGAATAGCATGGGTGATAAGTATAGCATTAGTTTTAAGTATAGCATGGGTGTTAATGATAGCATTAGTTTTAATTATAACATGGGTGTTAATGATATAATTATTTTTAAGTATAGCATTGGTGTTAATGATAGCATTAGTTTAAAGTATAGCATGGGTGTTAATGATAGCATTAGTTTTAAGTATAGCATGGGTGTTAATGATAGCATTAGTTTTAAGTATAGCATGATTGTTAATGATAGCATTAGTTTAAATTATAACATGGGTGTTAATGATAGCATTATTTTTAAGTATAGCATGGGTGTTAATGATAGCATTATTTTTAAGTATAGCATGGGTATTAATGATAGCATTAGTTTTAAGTATAGCATGGGTGTTAATGATAGCATTAGTTTTAAGGAAAGCATGGGTGATAAGTATAGCATTAGTTTTAAGTATGGGTGTTAATGATATCATTAGTTTTAAGTATAGCATGGGTGTTAATGATAGTATTAGTTTTAAGTATAGCATGGATGTTAGTGATAGCATTAGTTTTAAGTATAGCATGGGTTTTAATGATAACATTAGTTTTAAGTATGCATGGATGTTAATGATAGCATTAGTTTTAAGTATAGCATGGGTGTTAATGATAGCATTAGTTTTAAGTATAGCATGGGTGTTAATGATAGCATTAGTTTTAAGGAAAGCATGGGTGATAAGTATAGCATTAGTTTTAAGTATAGCATGGGTGTTAATGATAGCATTAGTTTTAAGTATAGCATGGATGTCAATTATAGCATTAGTTTTAAGTATAGCATGGGTGTTAATGATATTATTAGTTTTAAGTATAGCATGGGTGTTAATGATAGCATTAGTTTTAAGTATAGAATGGGTGTTAATGATAGCATTAGTTTAAATTATAACATGGGTGTTAATGATAGCATTAGTTTTAATTATAACATTGGTGTTAATGATATCATTGTTTTTAGTATAGCATGGGTGTTAATGATAGCATTAGTTTTAAGTATAGCATGGGTGTTAATGATAGCATTAGTTTTAAGGAAATCATGGGTGATAAGTATAGCATTAGTTTTAAGTATAGCATGGGTGTTAATGATAGCATTAGTTTTAAGTATAGCATGGATGTCAATTATAGCATTAGTTTTAAGTATAGCATGGGTGTTAATGATATTATTAGTTTTAAGTATAGCATGGGTGTTAATGATAGCATTAGTTTTAAGTATAGAATGGGTGTTAATGATAGCATTAGTTTAAATTATAACATGGGTGTTAATGATAGCATTAGTTTTAAGTATAGCATGGGTGTTAATGATAGCATTAGTTTTAATTATAACATGGGTGTTAATGATATAATTAGTTTTAAGTATAGCATGGGTGTTAATGATAGCATTAGTTTTAAGGATAGCATGGGAGATAAGTATAGAATTAGTTTTAAGTTTAGCATGGGTGTTAATGATAGCATTAGTTTTAAGTATAGCATGGGTGTTAATGATAGCATTAGTTTTAAGAATAGCATGGGTGATAAGTATAGCATTAGTTTTAAGTATAGCATGGGTGTTAATGATAGCATTAGTTTTAATTATAACATGGGTGTTAATGATATAATTATTTTTAAGTATAGCATTTGTGTTAATGATAGCATTAGTTTAAAGTATAGCATGGGTGTTAATGATAGCATTAGTTTTAAGTATAGCATGGGTGTTAATGATAGCATTAGTTTTAAGTATAGCATGATTGTTAATGATAGCATTAGTTTAAATTATAACATGGGTGTTAATGATAGCATTAGTTTTAATTATAACATGGGTGTTAATGATAGCATTATTTTTAAGTATAGCATGGGTGTTAATGATAGCATTATTTTTAAGTATAGCATGGGTATTAATGATAGCATTAGTTTTAAGTATAGCATGGGTGTTAATGATAGCATTAGTTTTAAGGAAAGCATGGGTGATAAGTATAGCATTAGTTTTAAGTATGGGTGTTAATGATATCATTAGTTTTAATTATAACATTGGTGTTAATGATATCATTGTTTTTAGTATAGCATGGGTGTTAATGATAGCATTAGTTTTAAGTATAGCATGGGTGTTAATGATAGCATTAGTTTTAAGGAAAGCATGGGTGATAAGTATAGCATTAGTTTTAAGTATAGCATGGGTGTTAATGATAGCATTAGTTTTAAGTATAGCATGGATGTCAATTATAGCATTAGTTTTAAGTATAGCATGGGTGTTAATGATAGCATTAGTTTTAAGTATAGAATGGGTGTTAATGATAGCATTAGTTTAAATTATAACATGGGTGTTAATGATAGCATTAGTTTTAAGTATAGCATGGGTGTTAATGATAGCATTAGTTTTAATTATAACATGGGTGTTAATGATATAATTATTTTTAAGTATAGCATTGGTGTTAATGATAGCATTAGTTTAAAGTATAGCATGGGTGTTAATGATAGCATTAGTTTTAAGTATAGCATGGGTGTTAATGATAGCATTAGTTTTAAGTATAGCATGGGTGTTAATGATAGCATTAGATTTATGTTTAGCATGGGTGTTAATGATAGTATTAGTTTTAAGTATATCATGGATGTTAATGATATAATTAGTTTTAAGTATAGCATGGGTGTTAATGATAGCATTAGTTTTAAGGATAGCATGGGAGATAAGTATAGAATTAGTTTTAAGTTTAGCATGGGTGTTAATGATAGCATTAGTTTTAAGAATAGCATGGGTGATAAGTATAGCATTAGTTTTAAGTATAGCATGGGTGTTAATGATAGCATTAGTTTTAATTATAACATGGGTGTTAATGATATAATTATTTTTAAGTATAGCATTGGTGTTAATGATAGCATTAGTTTAAAGTATAGCATGGGTGTTAATGATAGCATTAGTTTTAAGTATAGCATGGGTGTTAATGATAGCATTAGTTTTAAGTATAGCATGATTGTTAATGATAGCATTAGTTTAAATTATAACATGGGTGTTAATGATAGCATTATTTTTAAGTATAGCATGGGTGTTAATGATAGCATTATTTTTAAGTATAGCATGGGTATTAATGATAGCATTAGTTTTAAGTATAGCATGGGTGTTAATGATAGCATTAGTTTTAAGGAAAGCATGGGTGATAAGTATAGCATTAGTTTTAAGTATGGGTGTTAATGATATCATTAGTTTTAAGTATAGCATGGGTGTTAATGATAGTATTAGTTTTAAGTATAGCATGGATGTTAGTGATAGCATTAGTTTTAAGTATAGCATGGGTTTTAATGATAACATTAGTTTTAAGTATGCATGGATGTTAATGATAGCATTAGTTTTAAGTATAGCATGGGTGTTAATGATAGCATTAGTTTTAAGTATAGCATGGGTGTTAATGATAGCATTAGTTTTAAGGAAAGCATGGGTGATAAGTATAGCATTAGTTTTAAGTATAGCATGGGTGTTAATGATAGCATTAGTTTTAAGTATAGCATGGATGTCAATTATAGCATTAGTTTTAAGTATAGCATGGGTGTTAATGATATTATTAGTTTTAAGTATAGCATGGGTGTTAATGATAGCATTAGTTTTAAGTATAGAATGGGTGTTAATGATAGCATTAGTTTAAATTATAACATGGGTGTTAATGATAGCATTAGTTTTAAGTATAGCATGGGTGTTAATGATAGCATTAGTTTTAATTATAACATGGGTGTTAATGATATAATTATTTTTAAGTATGCATGGATGTTAATGATAGCATTAGTTTTAAGTATAGCATGGGTGTTAATGATAGCATTAGTTTTAAGTATAGCATGGGTGTTAATGATAGCATTAGTTTTAAGGAAAGCATGGGTGATAAGTATAGCATTAGTTTTAAGTATAGCATGGGTGTTAATGATAGCATTAGTTTTAAGTATAGCATGGATGTCAATTATAGCATTAGTTTTAAGTATAGCATGGGTGTTAATGATATTATTAGTTTTAAGTATAGCATGGGTGTTAATGATAGCATTAGTTTTAAGTATAGCATTGGTGTTAATGATAGCATTAGTTTAAAGTATAGCATGGGTGTTAATGATAGCATTAGTTTTAAGTATAGCATGGGTGTTAATGATAGCATTAGTTTTAAGTATAGCATGATTGTTAATGATAGCATTAGTTTAAATTATAACATGGGTGTTAATGATAGCATTAGTTTTAAGTATAGCATGGGTGTTAATGATAGCATTAGTTTTAAGTATAGCATGGGTGTTAATGATAGCATTAGTTTTAAGTATAGCATGGGTGTTAATGATAGCATTAGTGTTAATTATAACATGGGTGTTAATGATATAATTATTTTTAAGTATAGCATTGGTGTTAATGATAGCATTAGTTTTAAGTATAGCATGTGTGTTAATGATAGCATTAGTTTTAAGTATAGCATGGGTGTTAATGATAGCATTAGTTTTAAGTATAGCATGGGTGTTAATGATAGCATTAGTTTAAATTATAACATGGGTGTTAATGATAGCATTAGTTTTAAGTATAGCATGGGTGTTAATGATAGCATTAGTTTTAATTATAACATGGGTGTTAATGATAGCATTGGTTTTAAGTATATCATGGGTGTTAATGATAGCATTAGTTTTAAGTATAGCATGGGTGTTAATGATAGCATTAGTTTTAAGTATAGCATGGGTGTTAATTATAGCATTAGTTTTAAGTATAGCATGGGTGTTAATGATAGCATTATTTTTAAGTATAGCATGGGTGTTAATGATAGCATTATTTTTAAGTATAGCATGGGTATTAATGATAGCATTAGTTTTAAGTATAGCATGGGTGTTAATGATAGCATTAGTTTTAAGAATAGCATGGGTGATAAGTATAGCATTAGTATTAAGTATAGCATGGGTGTTAATGATAGCATTAGTTTTAAGTATAGCATGGAAGTTAATTATAGCATTAGTTTTAAGTATAGCATGGGTGTTAATGATAGCATTAGTTTTAAGTATAGCATGGGTGTTAATGATGTCATTATTTTTAAGTATAGCATGGGTGTTAATGATAGCATAAGTTTTAAGTATAGCATGGGTGTTAATGATAGCATTAGTTTTAAGTATAGCATGGATGTTAATTATCGCATTAGTTTTAAGTATAGCATGGGTGTTAATGATAGCATTAGTTTTAAGTATAGTATGGGTGTTAATGATAGCATTAATTTTAAGGAAAGCATGGGTGATAAGTATAGCATTAGTTTTAAGTATAGCATGGGTGTTAATGATAGAATTAGTTTTAAGTATAGCATGGGTGTTAATGATAGTATTAGTTTTAAGTATAGCATGGATGTTAGTGATAGCATTAGTTTAAATTATAACATGGGTGTTAATTATAGCATTAGTTTTAAGTATAGTATGGGTGTTAATGATAGCATTAGTTTTAATTATAACATGGGTGTTAATTATAACATTGGTTTTAAGTATAGCATAGGTTTTAATGATAGCATTAGTTTTAAGTATAGCATGGGTGTTAATGATAGCATTAGTTTTAAGTATAGCATGGGCGTTAATGATAGAATTAGTTTTAAGAATAGCATGGGTGTTAATGATAGCATTAGTTTTAAGTATAGCATGGGTGTTAATGATAGCATTAGATTTATGTTTAGCATGGGTGTTAATGATAGTATTAGTTTTAAGTATATCATGGATGTTAATGATATAATTAGTTTTAAGTATAGCATGGGTGTTAATGATAGCATTAGTTTTAAGGATAGCATGGGAGATAAGTATAGAATTAGTTTTAAGTTTAGCATGGGTGTTAATGATAGCATTAGTTTTAAGAATAGCATGGGTGATAAGTATAGCATTAGTTTTAAGTATAGCATGGGTGTTAATGATAGCATTAGTTTTAATTATAACATGGGCGTTAATGATATAATTATTTTTAAGTATAGCATGGCTGTTAATGATAGCATTAGTTTTAAGTATATCATGGATGTTAATGATATAATTAGTTTTAAGTATAGCATGGGTGTTAATGATAGCATTAGTTTTAAGGATAGCATGGGAGATAAGTATAGAATTAGTTTTAAGTTTAGCATGGGTGTTAATGATAGCATTAGTTTTAAGTATAGCATGGGTGTTAATAATATCATTATTTTTAATTATAGCATGGGTGTTAATGATAGCATTAGTTTTAAGTATAGCATGGGTGTTAATGATAGCATTAGTTTTAAGTATAGCATGGGTGTTAATGATAGCATTAGTTTTAAGTATAGAATGGGTGGTAATGATAGCATTAGTTTAAATTATAACATGGGTGTTAATTATAGCATTAGTTTTAAGTATAGTATGGGTGTTAATGATAGCATTAGTTTTAATTATAACATGGGTGTTAATTATAACATTGGTTTTAAGTATAGCATAGGTTTTAATGATAGCATTAGTTTTAAGTATAGCATGGGTGTTAATGATAGCATTAGTTTTAAGTATAGCATGGGCGTTAATGATAGAATTAGTTTTAAGTATAGCATGGGTGTTAATGATAGCATTAGTTTTAAGTATAGCATGGGTGTTAATGATAGCATTAGATTTATGTTTAGCATGGGTGTTAATGATAGTATTAGTTTTAAGTATATCATGGATGTTAATGATATAATTAGTTTTAAGTATAGCATGGGTGTTAATGATAGTATTAGTTTTAAGGATAGCATGGGAGATAAGTATAGAATTAGTTTTAAGTTTAGCATGGGTGTTAATGATAGCATTAGTTTTAAGTATAGCATGGGTGTTAATGATAGCATTAGTTTTAAGAATAGCATGGGTGATAAGTATAGCATTAGTTTTAAGTATAGCATGGGTGTTAATGATAGCATTAGTTTTAATTATAACATGGGTGTTAATGATATAATTATTTTTAAGTATAGCATTGGTGTTAATGATAGCATTAGTTTAAAGTATAGCATGGGTGTTAATGATAGCATTAGTTTTAAGTATAGCATGGGTGTTAATGATAGCATTAGTTTTAAGTATAGCATGATTGTTAATGATAGCATTAGTTTAAATTATAACATGGGTGTTAATGATAGCATTAGTTTTAAGTATAGCATGGGTGTTAATGATAGCATTAGTTTTAATTATAACATGGGTGTTAATGATAGCATTGGTTTTAAGTATAGCATGGGTGTTAATGATAGCATTAGTTTTAAGTATAGCATGGGTGTTAATGATAGCATTAGTTTTAAGTATAGCATGGGTGTTAATGATAGCATTAGTTTTAAGTATAGCATGGGTGTTAATGATAGCATTATTTTTAAGTATAGCATGGGTGTTAATGATAGCATTATTTTTAAGTATAGCATGGGTGTTAATGATAGCATTAGTTTTAAGTATAGCATGGATGTTAATTATAGAATTAGTTTTAAGTATAGCATGGGTGTTAATGATAGCATTAGTTTTAAGTATAGCATGGGTGTTAATGATGTCATTAGTTTTAAGTATAGCATGGGTGTTAATGATAACATTAGTGTTAATTATAACATGGGTGTTAATGATTTAATTATTTTTAAGTATAGCATTGGTGTTAATGATAGCATTAGTTTTAAGTATAGCATGGGTGTTAATGATAGCATTAGTTTTAAGTATAGCATGGGTGTTAATGATAGCATTAGTTTTAAGTATAGCATGGGTGTTAATGATAGCATTAGTTTAAATTATAACATGGGTGTTAATGATAGCATTAGTTTTAAGTATAGCATGGGTGTTAATGATAGCATTAGTTTTAATTATAACATGGGTGTTAATGATAGCATTGGTTTTAAGTATAGAATGGGTGTTAATGATAGCATTAGTTTTAAGTATAGCATGGGTGTTAATGATAGCATTAGTTTTAAGTATAGCATGGGTGTTAATGATAGCATTAGTTTTAAGTATAGCATGGGTGTTAATGATAGCATTATTTTTAAGTATAGCATGGGTGTTAATGATAGCATTATTTTTAAGTATAGCATGGGTATTAATGATAGCATTAGTTTTAAGTATAGCATGGGTGTTAATGATAGCATTAGTTTTAAGGAAAGCATGGGTGATAAGTATAGCATTAGTTTTAAGTATGGGTGTTAATGATATCATTAGTTTTAAGTATAGCATGGGTGTTAATGATAGTATTAGTTTTAAGTATAGCATGGATGTTAGTGATAGCATTAGTTTTAAGTATACATGGGTTTTAATGATAACATTAGTTTTAAGTATGCATGGGTGTTAATGATAGCATTAGTTTTAAGTATAGCATGGGTGTTAATGATAGCATTAGTTTTAAGTATAGCATGGGTGTTAATGATAGCATTAGTTTTAAGTATAGCATGGGTATTAATGATAACATTAGTTTTAAGTATAGCATGGGTGTTAATGATAGCATTAGTTTTAAATATAGCATGGGTGTTAATGATAGTATTAGTTTTAAGTATAGTATGGGTATTAATGATAGCATTCGTTTTAAGTATATCATGGGTGTTAATGATAGCATTAGTTTTAAATATAGCATGGGTGTTAATGATAGCATTAGTTTTAAGAATAGCATGGGTGATAAGTATAGCATTAGTTTTAAGTATAGCATGGGTGTTAATGATAGCATTAGTTTTAAGTATAGCATGGATGTTAATTATAGCATTATTTTTAAGTATAGCATGGGTGTTAATGATAGAATTAGTTTAAATTATAACATGGGTGTTAATGATAGCATTAGTTTTAAGTATAGCATGGGTGTTAATGATAGCATTAGTTTTAATTATAACATTGGTCTTAATGATATCATTATTTTTAGTATAGCATGGGTGTTAATGATAGCATTAGTTTTAAGTATAGCATGGGTGTTAATGATAGCATTAGTTTAAATTATAACATGGGTATTAATGATAGCATTAGTTTTAAGTATAGCATGGGTGTTAATGATAGCATTAGTTTTAATTATAACATGGGTGTTAATGATAGCATTGGTTTTAAGTATAGCATGGGTGTTAATGATAGCATTAGTTTTAAGTATAGCATGGGTGTTAATGATAGCATTAGTTTTAAGAATAGCATGGGTGATAAGTATAGCATTAGTTTTAAGTATAGCATGGGTGTTAATGATAGCATTAGTTTTAATTATAACATGGGTGTTAATGATATAATTATTTTTAAGTATAGCATTGGTGTTAATGATAGCATTAGTTTAAAGTATAGCATGGGTGTTAATGATAGCATTAGTTTTAAGTATAGCATGGGTGTTAATGATATCATTAGTTTTAAGTATAGCATGATTGTTAATGATAGCATTAGTTTAAATTATAACATGGGTGTTAATGATAGCATTAGTTTTAAATATAGCATGGGTGTTAATGATAGCATTAGTTTTAATTATAACATGGGTGTTAATGATAGCATTGGTTTTAAGTATAGCATGGGTGTTAATGATAGCATTAGTTTTAAGTATAGCATGGGTGTTGAATGATTACATTAGTTTTAAGTATAGCATGGGTGTTAATGATAGCATTAGTTTTAAGTATAGCATGGGTGTTAATGATAGCATTATTTTTAAGTATAGCATGGGTGTTAATGATAGCATTATTTTTAAGTATAGCATGGGTGTTAATGATAGCATTAGTTTTAAGTATAGCATGGATGTTAATTATAGCATTAGTTTTAAGTATAGCATGGGTGTTAATGATAGCATTAGTTTTAAGTATAGCATGGGTGTTAATGATGTCATTAGTTTTAAGTATAGCATGGGTGTTAATGATAGCATTAGTGTTAATTATAACATGGGTGTTAATGATATAATTATTTTTAAGTATAGCATTGGTGTTAATGATAGCATTAGTTTTAAGTATAGCATGGGTGTTAATGATAGCATTAGTTTTAAGTATAGCATGGGTGTTAATGATAGCATTAGTTTTAAGTATAGCATGGGTGTTAATGGTAGCATTAGTTTAAATTATAACATGGGTGTTAATGATAGCATTAGTTTTAAGTATAGCATGGGTGTTAATGATAGCATTAGTTTTAATTATAACATGGGTGTTAATGATAGCATTGGTTTTAAGTATAGCATGGGTGTTAATGATAGCATTAGTTTTAAGTATAGCATGGGTGTTAATGATAGCATTAGTTTTAATTATAGCATGGGTGTTAATGATAGCATTAGTTTTAAGTATAGCATGGGTGTTAATGATAGCATTATTTTTAAGTATAGCATGGGTGTTAATGATAGCATTATTTTTAAGTATAGCATGGGTATTAATGATAGCATTAGTTTTAAGTATAGCATGGGTGTTAATGATAGCATTAGTTTTAAGGAAAGCATGGGTGATAAGTATAGCATTAGTTTTAAGTATACATGGGTTTTAATGATAACATTAGTTTTAAGTATGCATGGGTGTTAATGATAGCATTAGTTTTAAGTATAGCATGGGTGTTAATGATAGCATTAGTTTTAAGTATAGCATGGGTGTTAATGATAGCATTAGTTTTAAGTATAGCATGGGTATTAATGATAACATTAGTTTTAAGTATAGCATGGGTGTTAATGATAGCATTAGTTTTAAATATAGCATGGGTGTTAATGATAGTATTAGTTTTAAGTATAGTATGGGTATTAATGATAGCATTAGTTTTAAGTATATCATGGGTGTTAATGATAGCATTAGTTTTAAGTATAGCATGGGTGTTAATGATAGCATTAGTTTTAAGAATAGCATGGGTGATAAGTATAGCATTAGTTTTAAGTATAGCATGGGTGTTAATGATAGCATTAGTGTTAATTATAACATGGGTGTTAATGATATTATTATTTTTAAGTATAGCATTGGTGTTAATGATAGCATTAGTTTTAAGTATAGCATGGGTGTTAATGATAGCATTAGTTTTAAGTATAGCATGGGTGTTAATGATAGCATTAGTTTTAAGTATAGCATGGGTGTTAATGGTAGCATTAGTTTAAATTATAACATGGGTGTTAATGATAGCATTAGTTTTAAGTATAGTATGGGTGTTAATGATAGCATTAGTTTTAATTATAACATGGGTGTTAATGATAGCATTGGTTTTAAGTATAGCATGGGTGTTAATGATAGCATTAGTTTTAAGTATAGCATGGGTGTTAATGATAGCATTAGTTTTAAGTATAGCATGGGTGTTAATGATAGCATTAGTTTTAAGTATAGCATGGGTGTTAATGATAGCATTATTTTTAAGTATAGCATGGGTGTTAATGATAGCATTATTTTTAAGGAAAGCATGGGTGATAAGTATAGCATTAGTTTTAAGTATAGCATGGGTGTTAATGATAGCATTAGTTTTAATATAGCATGGGTGTTAATGATAGCATTAGTTTTAAGTATAGTATGGGTATTAATGATAGCATTAGTTTTAAGTATAGCATGGTTGTTAATGATATTATTAGTTTTAAGTATAGCATGGGTGTTAATGATAGCATTAGTTTTAAGTATAGCATGGGTGTTAATGATAGCATTAGTTTTAAGTATAGCATGGGTGTTAATGATAGCATTATTTTTAAGTATAGCATGGGTGTTAATGATAGCATTATTTTTAAGTATAGCATGAGTGTTAATGATAGCATTAGTTTTAAGTATAGCATGGGTGTTAATGATAGCATTTGTTTTAAGAATAGCATGGGTGATAAGTATAGCATTAGTATTAAGTATAGCATGGGTGTTAATGATAGCATTAGTTTTAAGTATAGCATGGATGTTAATTATAGCATTAGTTTTAAGTATAGCATGGGTGTTAATGATAGCATTAGTTTTAAGTATAGCATGGGTGTTAATGATGTCATTAGTTTTAAGTATAGCATGGGTGTTAATGATAGCATTAGTGTTAATTATAACATGGGTGTTAATGATATAATTATTTTTAAGTATAGCATTGGTGTTAATGATAGCATTAGTTTTAAATATAGCATGGGTGTTAATGATAGCATTAGTTTTAAGTATAGTATGGGTATTAATGATAGCATTAGTTTTAAGTATATCATGGGTGTTAATGATAGCATTAGTTTTAAGTATAGCATGGGTGTTAATGATAGCATTAGTTTTAAGAATAGCATGGGTGATAAGTATAGCATTAGTTTTAAGTATGGCATGGGTGTTAATGATAGCATTAGTTTTAAGTATAGCATGGATGTTAATTATAGCATTATTTTTAAGTATAGCATGGGTGATAATGATAGAATTAGTTTAAATTATAACATGGGTGTTAATGATAGCATTAGTTTTAAGTATAACATTGGTGTTAATGATATCATTGTTTTTAGTATAGCATGGGTGTTAATGATAGAATTAGTTTTAAGTATAGCATGGGTGTTAATGATAGCATTAGTTTTAATTATAACATGGGTGTTAATGATAGCATTGGTTTTAAGTATAGCATGGGTGTTAATGATAGCATTAGTTTTAAGTATAGCATGGGTGTTAATGATAGCATTAGTTTTAAGTATAGCATGGGTGTTAATGATAGCATTATTTTTAAGTATAGCATGGGTGTTAATGATAGCATTATTTTTAAGTATAGCATGGGTGTTAATGATAGCATTCGTTTTAAGTATAGCATGGGTGTTAATGATAGCATTAGTTTTAAGAATAGCATGGGTGATAAGTATAGCATTAGTTTTAAGTATGGCATGGGTGTTAATGATAGCATTAGTTTTAAGTATAGCATGGATGTTAATTATAGCATTATTTTTAAGTATAGCATGGGTGTTAATGATAGAATTAGTTTAAATTATAACATGGGTGTTAATGATAGCATTAGTTTTAAGTATAGCATGGGTGTTAATGATAGCATTAGTTTTAATTATAACATTGGTGTTAATGATATCATTGTTTTTAGTATAGCATGGGTGTTAATGATAGCATTAGTTTTAAGTATAGCATGGGTGTTAATGATAGCATTAGTTTTAATTATAACATGGGTGTTAATGATAGCATTGGTTTTAAGTATAGCATGGGTGTTAATGATAGCATTAGTTTTAAGTATAGCATGGGTGTTAATGATAGCATTAGTTTTAAGTATAGCATGGGTGTTAATGATAGCATTATTTTTAAGTATAGCATGGGTGTTAATGATAGCATTATTTTTAAGTATAGCATGGGTGTTAATGATAGCATTAGTTTTAAGTATAGCATGTGTGTTAATGATAGCATTAGTTTTAAGTATAGTATGGGTATTAATGATAGCATTAGTTTTAAGTATAGCATGGTTGTTAATGATATTATTAGTTTTAAGTATAGCATGGGTGTTAATGATAGCATTAGTTTTAAGTATAGCATGGGTGTTAATGATAGCATTAGTTTTAAGTATAGCATGGGTGTTAATGAAAGCATTATTTTTAAGTATAGCATGGGTGTTAATGATAGCATTATTTTTAAGTATAGCATGGGTGTTAATGATAGCATTAGTTTTAAGTATAGCATGGGTGTTAATGATAGCATTTGTTTTAAGAATAGCATGGGTGATAAGTATAGCATTAGTATTAAGTATAGCATGGGTGTTAATGATAGCATTAGTTTTAAGTATAGCATGGATGTTAATTATAGCATTAGTTTTAAGTATAGCATGGGTGTTAATGATAGCATTAGTTTTAAGTATAGCATGGGTGTTAATGATGTCATTAGTTTTAAGTATAGCATGGGTGTTAATGATAGCATTAGTGTTAATTATAACATGGGTGTTAATGATATAATTATTTTTAAGTATAGCATTGGTGTTAATGATAGCATTAGTTTTAAGTATAGCATGGGTGTTAATGATAGCATTAGTTTTAAATATAGCATGGGTGTTAATGATAGCATTAGTTTTAAGTATAGCATGGGTGTTAATGATAGCATTAGTTTAAATTATAACATGGGTGTTAATGATAGCATTAGTTTTAAGTATAGCATGGGTGTTAATGATAGCATTAGTTTTAATTATAACATGGGTGTTAATGATAGCATTGGTTTTAAGTATAGCATGGGTGTTAATGATAGCATTAGTTTTAAGTATAGCATGGGTGTTAATGATAGCATTAGTTTTAAGTATAGCATGGGTGTTAATGATAGCATTAGTTTTAAGTATAGCATGGGTGTTAATGATAGCATTATTTTTAAGTATAGCATGGGTGTTAATGATAGCATTATTTTTAAGTATAGCATGGGTATTAATGATAGCATTAGTTTTAAGTATAGCATGGGTGTTAATGATAGCATTAGTTTTAAGAATAGCATGGGTGATAAGTATAGCATTAGTATTAAGTATAGCATGGGTGTTAATGATAGCATTAGTTTTAAGTATAGCATGGATGTTAATTATAGCATTAGTTTTAAGTATAGCATGGCTGTTAATGATAGCATTAGTTTTAAGTATATCATGGATGTTAATGATATAATTAGTTTTAAGTATAGCATGGGTGTTAATGATAGCATTAGTTTTAAGGATAGCATGGGAGATAAGTATAGAATTAGTTTTAAGTTTAGCATGGGTGTTAATGATAGCATTAGTTTTAAGTATAGCATGGATGTTAATTATCGCATTAGTTTTAAGTATAGCATGGGTGTTAATGATAGCATTAGTTTTAAGTATAGCATGGGTGTTAATGATAGCATTAATTTTAAGGAAAGCATGGGTGATAAGTATAGCATTAGTTTTAAGTATAGCATGGGTGTTAATGATAGAATTAGTTTTAAGTATAGCATGGGTGTTAATGATAGTATTAGTTTTAAGTATAGCATGGATGTTAGTGATAGCATTAGTTTTAAGTATAGCATGGGTTTTAATGATAACATTAGTTTTAAGTATAGCATGGGCGTTAATGATAGAATTAGTTTTAAGTATAGAATGGGTTTTAATGAAAGCATTAGTTTTAAGTATAGCATGGGCGTTAATGATAGCATTAGTTTTAAGTATAGCATGGCTGTTAATGATAGCATTAGTTTTAAGTATATCATGGATGTTAATGATATAATTAGTTTTAAGTATAGCATGGGTGTTAATGATAGCATTAGTTTTAAGGATAGCATGGGAGATAAGTATAGAATTAGTTTTAAGTTTAGCATGGGTGTTAATGATAGCATTAGTTTTAAGTATAGCATGGGTGTTAATAATATCATTATTTTTAATTATAGCATGGGTGTTAATGATAGCATTAGTTTTAAGTATAGCATGGGTGTTAATGATAGCATTAGTTTTAAGTATAGCATGGGTGTTAATGATAGCATTAGTTTTAAGTATAGCATGGGTGGTAATGATAGCATTAGTTTAAATTATAACATGGGTGTTAATTATAGCATTAGTTTTAAGTATAGTATGGGTGTTAATGATAGCATTAGTTTTAATTATAACATGGGTATTAATTATAACATTGGTTTTAAGTATAGCATAGGTTTTAATGATAGCATTAGTTTTAAGTATAGCATGGGTGTTAATGATAGCATTAGTTTTAAGTATAGCATGGGCGTTAATGATAGAATTAGTTTTAAGTATAGCATGGGTGTTAATGATAGCATTAGTTTTAAGTATAGCATGGGTGTTAATGATAGCATTGTTTTTAGTATAGCATGGGTGTTAATGATAGCATTAGTTTTAAGTATAGCATGGGTGTTAATGATAGCATTAGTTTAAATTATAACATGGGTGTTAATGATAGCATTAGTTTTAAGTATAGCATGGGTGTTAATGATAGCATTAGTTTTAATTATAACATGGGTGTTAATGATAGCATTGGTTTTAAGTATAGCATGGGTGTTAATGATAGCATTAGTTTTAAGTATAGCATGGGTGTTAATGATAGCATTAGTTTTAAGTATAGCATGGGTGTTAATGATAGCATTATTTTTAAGTATAGCATGGGTGTTAATGATAGCATTATTTTTAAGTATAGCATGGGTGTTAATGATAGCATTAGTTTTAAGTATAGCATGGGTGTTAATGATAGCATTAGTTTTAAGTATAGTATGGGTATTAATGATAGTATTAGTTTTAAGTATAGCATGGTTGTTAATGATATTATTAGTTTTAAGTATAGCATGGGTGTTAATGATAGCATTAGTTTTAAGTATAGCATGGGTGTTAATGATAGCATTAGTTTTAAGTATAGCATGGGTGTTAATGATAGCATTAGTTTTAAGTATAGCATGGGTGTTAATGATAGCATTAGTTTTAAGTATAGCATGGGTGTTAATGATAGCATTAGTTTAAATTATAACATGGGTGTTAATGATAGCATTAGTTTTAAGTATAGCATGGGTGTTAATGATAGCATTAGTTTTAATTATAACATGGGTGTTAATGATAGCATTGGTTTTAAGTATAGCATGGGTGTTAATGATAGCATTAGTTTTAAGTATAGCATGGGTGTTAATGATAGCATTAGTTTTAAGTATAGCATGGGTGTTAATGATAGCATTATTTTTAAGTATAGCATGGGTGTTAATGATAGCATTATTTTTAAGTATAGCATGGGTATTAATGATAGCATTAGTTTTAAGTATAGCATGGGTGTTAATGATAGCATTAGTTTTAAGAATAGCATGGGTGATAAGTATAGCATTAGTATTAAGTATAGCATGGGTGTTAATGATAGCATTAGTTTTAAGTATAGCATGGATGTTAATTATAGCATTAGTTTTAAGTATAGCATGGCTGTTAATGATAGCATTAGTTTTAAGTATATCATGGATGTTAATGATATAATTAGTTTTAAGTATAGCATGGGTGTTAATGATAGCATTAGTTTTAAGGATAGCATGGGAGATAAGTATAGAATTAGTTTTAAGTTTAGCATGGGTGTTAATGATAGCATAAGTTTTAAGTATAGCATGGATGTTAATTATCGCATTAGTTTTAAGTATAGCATGGGTGTTAATGATAGCATTAGTTTTAAGTATAGCATGGGTATTAATGATAGCATTAATTTTAAGGAAAGCATGGGTGATAAGTATAGCATTAGTTTTAAGTATAGCATGGGTGTTAATGATAGAATTAGTTTTAAGTATAGCATGGGTGTTAATGATAGTATTAGTTTTAAGTATAGCATGGATGTTAGTGATAGCATTAGTTTTAAGTATAGCATGGGTTTTAATGATAACATTAGTTTTAAGTATAGCATGGGCGTTAATGATAGAATTAGTTTTAAGTATAGAATGGGTTTTAATGAAAGCATTAGTTTTAAGTATAGCATGGGAGTTAATGATAGCATTAGTTTTAAGTATAGCATGGCTGTTAATGATAGCATTAGTTTTAAGTATATCATGGATGTTAATGATATAATTAGTTTTAAGTATAGCATGGGTGTTAATGATAGCATTAGTTTTAAGGATAGCATGGGAGATAAGTATAGAATTAGTTTTAAGTTTAGCATGGGTGTTAATGATAGCATTAGTTTTAAGTATAGCATGGGTGTTAATAATATCATTATTTTTAATTATAGCATGGGTGTTAATGATAGCATTAGTTTTAAGTATAGCATGGGTGTTAATGATAGCATTAGTTTTAAGTATAGCATGGGTGTTAATGATAGCATTAGTTTTAAGTATAGCATGGGTGGTAATGATAGCATTAGTTTAAATTATAACATGGGTGTTAATTATAGCATTAGTTTTAAGTATAGTATGGGTGTTAATGATAGCATTAGTTTTAATTATAACATGGGTGTTAATTATAACATTGGTTTTAAGTATAGCATAGGTTTTAATGATAGCATTAGT
Source organism: Osedax fenrisi (assembly GCA_964019155.1). NCBI lineage: Eukaryota > Metazoa > Annelida > Polychaeta > Sabellida > Siboglinidae > Osedax > Osedax fenrisi. Next base: position 377,449 of record CAXHSG010000088.1, read on the forward strand.
TTTAAGTATAGCATGGGTGTTAATGATAGCATTAGTTTTAAGTATAGCATGGGCGTTAATGATAGAATTAGTTTTAAGTATAGCATGGGTGTTAATGATAGCATTAGTTTTAAGTATAGCATGGGTGTTAATGATAGCATTGTTTTTAGTATAGCATGGGTGTTAATGATAGCATTAGTTTTAAGTATAGCATGGGTGTTAATGATAGCATTAGTTTAAATTATAACATGGGTGTTAATGATAGCATTAGTTTTAAGTATAGCATGGGTTTTAATGATAGCATTAGTTTTAAGTATAGCATGGGTGTTAATGATAGCATTAGTTTTAAGTATAGCATGGGCGTTAATGATAGAATTAGTTTTAAGTATAGCATGGGTGTTAATGATAGCATTAGTTTTAAGTATAGCATGGGTGTTAATGATAGCATTAGATTTATGTTTAGCATGGGTGTTAATGATAGTATTAGTTTTAAGTATATCATGGATGTTAATGATATAATTAGTTTTAAGTATAGCATGGGTGTTAATGATAGCATTAGTTTTAAGGATAGCATGGGAGATAAGTATAGAATTAGTTTTAAGTTTAGCATGGGTGTTAATGATAGCATTAGTTTTAAGTATAGCATGGGTGTTAATGATAGCATTAGTTTTAAGAATAGCATGGGTGATAAGTATAGCATTAGTTTTAAGTATAGCATGGGTGTTAATGATATCATTAGTTTTAATTATAACATGGGTGTTAATGATATAATGATTTTTAAGTATAGCATTGGTGTTAATGATAGCATTAGTTTTAATTATAACATGGGTGTTAATGATAGCATTAGTTTTAAGTATAGCATGGGTGTTAATGATAGCATTAGTTTTAATTATAACATGGGTGTTAATGATAGCATTGGTTTTAAGTATAGCATGGGTGTTAATGATAGCATTAGTTTTAAGTATAGTATGGGTGTTAATGATAGCATTAGTTTTAAGTATAGCATGGGTGTTAATTATAGCATTAGTTTTAAGTATAGCATGGGTGTTAATGATAGCATTATTTTTAAGTATAGCATGGGTGTTAATGATAGCATTAGTTTTAAGAATAGCATGGGTGATAAGTATAGCATTAGTATTAAGTATAGCATGGGTGTTAATGATAGCATTAGTTTTAAGTATAGCATGGATGTTAATTATAGCATTAGTTTTAAGTATAGCATGGGTGTTAATGATAGCATTAGTTTTAAGTATAGCATGGGTGTTAATGATGTCATTAGTTTTAAGTATAGCATGGGTGTTAATGATAGCATTAGTGTTAATTATAACATGGGTGTTAATGATATAATTATTTTTAAGTATAGCATTGGTGTTAATGATAGCATTAGTTTTAAGTATAGCATGGGTGTTAATGATAGCATTAGTTTTAAGTATAGCATGGGTGTTAATGATAGCATTAGTTTTAAGTATAGCATGGGTGTTAATGATAGCATTAGTTTAAATTATAACATGGGTGTTAATGATAGCATTAGTTTTAAGTATAGCATGGGTGTTAATGATAGCATTAGTTTTAATTATAACATGGGTGTTAATAATAGCATTGGTTTTAAGTATAGCATGGGTGTTAATGATAGCATTAGTTTTAAGTATAGCATGGGTGTTAATGATAGCATTAGTTTTAAGTATAGCATGGGTGTTAATGATAGCATTATTTTTAAGTATAGCATGGGTGTTAATGATAGCATTATTTTTAAGTATAGCATGGGTATTAATGATAGCATTAGTTTTAAGTATAGCATGGGTGTTAATGATAGCATTAGTTTTAAGAATAGCATGGGTGATAAGTATAGCATTAGTATTAAGTATAGCATGGGTGTTAATGATAGCATTAGTTTTAAGTATAGCATGGATGTTAATTATAGCATTAGTTTTAAGTATAGCATGGGTGTTAATGATAGCATTAGTTTTAAGTATAGCATGGGTGTTAATGATGTCATTATTTTTAAGTATAGCATGGGTGTTAATGATAGCATAAGTTTTAAGTATAGCATGGGTGTTAATGATAGCATTAGTTTTAAGTATAGCATGGATGTTAATTATCGCATTAGTTTTAAGTATAGCATGGGTGTTAATGATAGCATTAGTTTTAAGTATAGCATGGGTGTTAATGATAGCATTCATTTTAAGGAAAGCATGGGTGATAAGTATAGCATTAGTTTTAAGTATAGCATGGGTGTTAATGATAGAATTAGTTTTAAGTATAGCATGGGTGTTAATGATAGTATTAGTTTTAAGTATAGCATGGATGTTAGTGATAGCATTAGTTTTAAGTATAGCATGGGTTTTAATGATAACATTAGTTTTAAGTATAGCATGGGCGTTAATGATAGAATTAGTTTTAAGTATAGAATGGGTTTTAATGAAAGCATTAGTTTTAAGTATAGCATGGGCGTTAATGATAGCATTAATTTTAAGTATAGCATGGCTGTTAATGATGTCATTAGTTTTAAGTATAGCATGGGTGTTAATGATAGCATTAGTTTTAAGAATAGCATGGGTGATAAGTATAGCATTAGTATTAAGTATAGCATGGGTGTTAATGATAGCATTAGTTTTAAGTATAGCATGGATGTTAATTATAGCATTAGTTTTAAGTATAGCATGGGTGTTAATGATAGCATTAGTTTTAAGTATAGCATGGGTGTTAATGATGTCATTATTTTTAAGTATAGCATGGGTGTTAATGATAGCATAAGTTTTAAGTATAGCATGGGTGTTAATGATAGCATTAGTTTTAAGTATAGCATGGATGTTAATTATCGCATTAGTTTTAAGTATAGCATGGGTGTTAATGATAGCATTAGTTTTAAGTATAGCATGGGTGTTAATGATAGCATTAATTTTAAGGAAAGCATGGGTGATAAGTATAGCATTAGTTTTAAGTATAGCATGGGTGTTAATGATAGAATTAGTTTTAAGTATAGCATGGGTGGTAATGATAGCATTAGTTTAAATTATAACATGGGTGTTAATTATAGCATTAGTTTTAAGTATAGTATGGGTGTTAATGATAGCATTAGTTTTAATTATAACATGGGTGTTAATTATAACATTGGTTTTAAGTATAGCATAGGTTTTAATGATAGCATTAGTTTTAAGTATAGCATGGGTGTTAATGATAGCATTAGTTTTAAGTATAGCATGGGCGTTAATGATAGAATTAGTTTTAAGTATAGCATGGGTGTTAATGATAGCATTAGTTTTAAGTATAGCATGGGTGTTAATGATAGCATTAGATTTATGTTTAGCATGGGTGTTAATGATAGTATTAGTTTTAAGTATATCATGGATGTTAATGATATAATTAGTTTTAAGTATAGCATGGGTGTTAATGATAGCATTAGTTTTAAGGATAGCATGGGAGATAAGTATAGAATTAGTTTTAAGTTTAGCATGGGTGTTAATGATAGCATTAGTTTTAAGTATAGCATGGGTGTTAATGATAGCATTAGTTTTAAGAATAGCATGGGTGATAAGTATAGCATTAGTTTTAAGTATAGCATGGGTGTTAATGATAGCATTAGTTTTAATTATAACATGGGTGTTAATGATATAATTATTTTTAAGTATAGCATTGGTGTTAATGATAGCATTAGTTTAAAGTATAGCATGGGTGTTAATGATAGCATTAGTTTTAAGTATAGCATGGGTGTTAATGATAGCATTAGTTTTAAGTATAGCATGATTGTTAATGATAGCATTAGTTTAAATTATAACATGGGTGTTAATGATAGCATTAGTTTTAAGTATAGCATGGGTGTTAATGATAGCATTAGTTTTAATTATAACATGGGTGTTAATGATAGCATTGGTTTTAAGTATAGCATGGGTGTTAATGATAGCATTAGTTTTAAGTATAGCATGGGTGTTAATGATAGCATTAGTTTTAAGTATAGCATGGGTGTTAATGATAGCATTAGTTTTAAGTATAGCATGGGTGTTAATGATAGCATTAGTTTTAAGTATAGCATGGGTGTTAATGATAGCATTATTTTTAAGTATAGCATGGGTGTTAATGATAGCATTATTTTTAAGTATAGCATGGGTGTTAATGATAGCATTAGTTTTAAGTATAGCATGGGTGTTAATGATAGCATTAGTTTTAAGAATAGCATGGGTGATAAGTATAGCATTAGTATTAAGTATAGCATGGGTGTTAATGATAGCATTAGTTTTAAGTATAGCATGGATGTTAATAATAGCATTAGTTTTAAGTATAGCATGGGTGTTAATGATAGCATTAGTTTTAAGTATAGCATGGGTGTTAATGATGTCATTAGTTTTAAGTATAGCATGGGTGTTAATGATAGCATTAGTGTTAATTATAACATGGGTGTTAATGATATAATTATTTTTAAGTATAGCATTGGTGTTAATGATAGCATTAGTTTTAAGTATAGCATGGGTGTTAATGATAGCATTAGTTTAAATTATAACATGGGTGTTAATGATAGCATTAGTTTTAAGTATAGCATGGGTGTTAATGATAGCATTAGTTTTAATTATAACATGGGTGTTAATGATAGCATTGGTTTTAAGTATAGCATGGGTGTTAATGATAGCATTAGTTTTAAGTATAGCATGGGTGTTAATGATAGCATTAGTTTTAAGTATAGCATGGGTGTTAATGATAGCATTATTTTTAAGTATAGCATGGGTGTTAATGATAGCATTATTTTTAAGTATAGCATGGGTATTAATGATAGCATTAGTTTTAAGTATAGCATGGGTGTTAATGATAGCATTAGTTTAAAGTATAGCATGGGTGTTAATGATAGCATTAGTTTTAAGTATAGCATGGGTGTTAATGATAGCATTAGTTTTAAGTATAGCATGATTGTTAATGATAGCATTAGTTTAAATTATAACATGGGTGTTAATGATAGCATTAGTTTTAAGTATAGCATGGGTGTTAATGATAGCATTAGTTTTAATTATAACATGGGTGTTAATGATAGCATTGGTTTTAAGTATAGCATGGGTGTTAATGATAGCATTAGTTTTAAGTATAGCATGGGTGTTAATGATGTCATTATTTTTAAGTATAGCATGGGTGTTAATGATAGCATAAGTTTTAAGTATAGCATGGGTGTTAATGATAGCATTAGTTTTAAGTATAGCATGGATGTTAATTATCGCATTAGTTTTAAGTATAGCATGGGTGTTAATGATAGCATTAGTTTTAAGTATAGAATGGGTGTTAATGATAGCATTAATTTTAAGGAAAGCATGGGTGATAAGTATAGCATTAGTTTTAAGTATAGCATGGGTGTTAATGATAGAATTAGTTTTAAGTATAGCATGGGTGGTAATGATAGCATTAGTTTAAATTATAACATGGGTGTTAATTATAGCATTAGTTTTAAGTATAGTATGGGTGTTAATGATAGCATTAGTTTTAATTATAACATGGGTGTTAATTATAACATTGGTTTTAAGTATAGCATAGGTTTTAATGATAGCATTAGTTTTAAGTATAGCATGGGTGTTAATGATAGCATTAGTTTTAAGTATAGCATGGGCGTTAATGATAGAATTAGTTTTAAGTATAGCATGGGTGTTAATGATAGCATTAGTTTTAAGTATAGCATGGGTGTTAATGATAGCATTAGATTTATGTTTAGCATGGGTGTTAATGATAGTATTAGTTTTAAGTATATCTTGGATGTTAATGATATAATTAGTTTTAAGTATAGCATGGGTGTTAATGATAGCATTAGTTTTAAGGATAGCATGGGAGATAAGTATAGAATTAGTTTTAAGTTTAGCATGGGTGTTAATGATAGCATTAGTTTTAAGTATAGCATGGGTGTTAATGATAGCATTAGTTTTAAGAATAGCATGGGTGATAAGTATAGCATTAGTTTTAAGTATAGCATGGGTGTTAATGATAGCATTAGTTTTAATTATAACATGGGTGTTAATGATATAATTATTTTTAAGTATAGCATTGGTGTTAATGATAGCATTAGTTTAAAGTATAGCATGGGTGTTAATTATAGCATTAGTTTTAAGTATAGCATGGGTGTTAATGATAGCATTAGTTTTAAGTATAGCATGATTGTTAATGATAGCATTAGTTTAAATTATAACATGGGTGTTAATGATAGCATTAGTTTTAAGTATAGCATGGGTGTTAATGATAGCATTAGTTTTAATTATAACATGGGTGTTAATGATAGCATTGGTTTTAAGTATAGCATGGGTGTTAATGATAGCATTAGTTTTAAGTATAGCATGGGTGTTAATGATAGCATTAGTTTTAAGTATAGCATGGGTGTTAATGATAGCATTAGTTTTAAGTATAGCATGGGTGTTAATGATAGCATTAGTTTTAAGTATAGCATGGGTGTTAATGATAGCATTATTTTTAAGTATAGCATGGGTGTTAATGATAGCATTAGTTTTAAGTATAGCATGGGTGTTAATGATAGCATTAGTTTTAAGAATAGCATGGGTGATAAGTATAGCATTAGTATTAAGTATAGCATGGGTGTTAATGATAGCATTAGTTTTAAGTATAGCATGGATGTTAATTATAGCATTAGTTTTAAGTATAGCATGGGTGTTAATGATAGCATTAGTTTTAAGTATAGCATGGGTGTTAATGATGTCATTAGTTTTAAGTATAGCATGGGTGTTAATGATAGCATTAGTGTTAATTATAACATGGGTGTTAATGATATAATTATTTTTAAGTATAGCATTGGTGTTAATGATAGCATTAGTTTTAAGTATAGCATGGGTGTTAATGATAGCATTAGTTTAAATTATAACATGGGTGTTAATGATAGCATTAGTTTTAAGTATAGCATGGGTGTTAATGATAGCATTAGTTTTAATTATAACATGGGTGTTAATGATAGCATTGGTTTTAAGTATAGCATGGGTGTTAATGATAGCATTAGTTTTAAGTATAGCATGGGTGTTAATGATAGCATTAGTTTTAAGTATAGCATGGGTGTTAATGATAGCATTATTTTTAAGTATAGCATGGGTGTTAATGATAGCATTATTTTTAAGTATAGCATGGGTATTAATGATAGCATTAGTTTTAAGTATAGCATGGGTGTTAATGATAGCATTAGTTTAAAGTATAGCATGGGTGTTAATGATAGCATTAGTTTTAAGTATAGCATGGGTGTTAATGATAGCATTAGTTTTAAGTATAGCATGATTGTTAATGATAGCATTAGTTTAAATTATAACATGGGTGTTAATGATAGCATTAGTTTTAAGTATAGCATGGGTGTTAATGATAGCATTAGTTTTAATTATAACATGGGTGTTAATGATAGCATTGGTTTTAAGTATAGCATGGGTGTTAATGATAGCATTAGTTTTAAGTATAGCATGGGTGTTAATGATAGCATTAGTTTTAAGTATAGCATGGGTGTTAATGATAGCATTAGTTTTAAGTATAGCATGGGTGTTAATGATAGCATTAGTTTTAAGTATAGCATGGGTGTTAATGATAGCATTATTTTTAAGTATAGCATGGGTGTTAATGATAGCATTAGTTTTAAGTATAGCATGGGTGTTAATGATAGCATTAGTTTTAAGAATAGCATGGGTGATAAGTATAGCATTAGTATTAAGTATAGCATGGGTGTTAATGATAGCATTAGTTTTAAGTATAGCATGGATGTTAATTATAGCATTAGTTTTAAGTATATTACCTTACCTTACCAGGTCGAGCTTGCTCGGCAGTTAACAACATCTTTTCTTCCATCCACATCTGTCCTCCATCGCTGCGGGCAGTTCATTTAATACGCATTCTGTATCTTTTACTAGTTGATCGATAAACGTTTTCCTAGGTCTACCCGGTTTCGTTTTTCCATGTTTCGGGGTCCATAGTAACAATTCTGATGCTAGCTCCGTACGGGCTCTCCAACAGTGTCCACTGAAGCGTAGACGTTGACTCTTTATGGATTTCGATAATTTAGGGGTGTCACCGTAGAGTTCTTTATTTGTCGGGTGTGATTCCCATGATTTATTTAGAGCAGCTCTCAGCATCCTCGTATAGTTTCCATCTAGACGTTTCTCCATGGCTTTAGTCATAGTCCAGGTAGTAGATCCGTACACCAATACTGATTCCACAGTGGCTCTGAAAAAATTTCTTTTTAATTTATCTTTCAAATTTGATTTCCAAATTTTATTCATCGCGTTTAGTGCTGACCAACTCTTTGCCAATCTTATATCTAGATCTTTCTCGGTTGATGATATATAGCTCCCTAGATACTTGAAATCATTTACTTTATTTATTTCATTTCCATTTAAGCTTTTTATTTTATTCGTATTGTCTGTATTGTCTATATTTAGAGTCATATATTCTGTCTTTGCAGTGTTAATGTTTAAACCTATTTCTTTTGATACTTCTTCTAATTTATTTAGAAGTGTATTTTCATCTTTTATGTTGTCAGTTACAACTGCCAGATCATCCGCATAGTCAATATCAGTAATCTTTATAGCTGGGTGGCGTCTACTCTTTTTGACTTCTAATGTAAAACCTAAATTTATATTCATGGATTTTCTTAGGACATAGTCCAGACATACAATAAAAAGGAAAGGGGCTAATGTGTCTCCTTGTAGAACTCCGGCCAGAGTATATCATGGATGTTAATTATATAATTAGTTTTAAGTATAGCATGGGTGTTAATGATAGCATTAGTTTTAAGGATAGCATGGGAGATAAGTATAGAATTAGTTTTAAGTTTAGCATGGGTGTTAATGATAGCATTAGTTTTAAGTATAGCATGGGTGTTAATGATAGCATTAGTTTTAAGAATAGCATGGGTGATAAGTATAGCATTAGTTTTAAGTATATCATGGATGTTAATGATATAATTAGGTTTAAGTATAGCATGGGTGTTAATGATAGCATTAGTTTTAAGGATAGCATGGGAGATAAGTATAGAATTAGTTTTAAGTTTAGCATGGGTGTTAATGATAGCATTAGTTTTAAGTATAGCATGGGTGTTAATAATATCATTATTTTTAATTATAGCATGGGTGTTAATGATAGCATTAGTTTTAAGTATAGCATGGGTGTTAATGATAGCATTAGTTTTAAGTATAGCATGGGTGTTAATGATAGCATTAGTTTTAAGTATAGCATGGGTGGTAATGATAGCATTAGTTTAAATTATAACATGGGTGTTAATGATAGCATTAGTTTTAAGTATAGTATGGGTGTTAATGATAGCATTAGTTTTAATTATAACATGGGTGTTAATTATAACATTGGTTTTAAGTATAGCATAGGTTTTAATGATAGCATTAGTTTTAAGTATAGCATGGGTGTTAATGATAGCATTAGTTTTAAGTATAGCATCGGCGTTAATGATAGAATTAGTTTTAAGTATAGAATGGGTGTTAATGATAGCATTAGTTTTAAGTATAGCATGGGTGTTAATGATAGCATTAGATTTATGTTTAGCATGGGTGTTAATGATAGTATTAGTTTTAAGTATATCATGGATGTTAATGATATAATTAGTTTTAAGTATAGCATGGGTGTTAATAATAGCATTAGTTTAAAGGATAGCATGGGAGATAAGTATAGCATTAGTTTTAAGTATAGCATGGGTGTTAATGATAGCATTAGTTTTAAGGAAAGCATGGGTGATAAGTATAGCATTAGTTTTAAGTATGGGTGTTAATTATCGCATTAGTTTTAAGTATAGCATGGGTGTTAATGATAGCATTAGTTTTAAGTATAGCATGGGTGTTAATGATAGCATTAGTTTTAAGGAAAGCATGGGTGATAAGTATAGCATTAGTTTTAAGTATGGGTGTTAATGATATCATTAGTTTTAAGTATAGCATGGGTGTTAATGATAGTATTAGTTTTAAGTATAGCATGGATGTTAATGATAGCATTAGTTTTAAATATAGCATGGGTGTTAATGATAGTATTAGTTTTAAGTATAGTATGGGTATTAATGATAGCATTAGTTTTAAGTATATCATGGGTGTTAATGATAGCATTAGTTTTAAGTATAGCATGGGTGTTAATGATAGCGTTAGTTTTAAGTATAGCATGGATGTTAATTATAGCATTAGTTTTAAGTATAGCATGGGTGTTAATGATAGAATTAGTTTAAATTATAACATGGGTGTTAATGATAGCATTAGTTTTAAGTATAGCATGGATGTTAATGATAGCATTAGTTTTAATTATAACATTGGTGTTAATGATATCATTGTTTTTAAGTATAGCATGGGTGTTAATGATAGCATTAGTTTTAAGTATAGCATGGGTGTTAATGATAGCATCAGTTTTAAGGAAAGCATGGGTGATAAGTATAGCATTAGTTTTAAGTATAGCATGGGTGTTAATGATAGCATTAGTTTTAAGTATAGCATGGATGTCAATTATAGCATTTGTTTTAAGTATAGTATGGGTGTTAATGATAGCATTAGTTTTAATTATAACATGGGTGTTAATTATAACATTGGTTTTAAGTATAGCATAGGTTTTAATGATAGCATTAGTTTTAAGTATAGCATGGGTGTTAATGATAGCATTAGTTTTAATTATAACATGGGTGTTAATGATAGCATTGGTTTTAAGTATAGCATGGGTGTTAATGATAGCATTAGTTTTAAGTATAGCATGGGTGTTAATGATAGCATTAGTTTTAAGTATAGCATGGGTGTTAATGATAGCATTAGTTTTAAGTATAGCATGGGTGTTAATGATAGCATTATTTTTAAGTATAGCATGGGTGTTAATGATAGCATTATTTTTAAGTATAGCATGGGTGTTAATGATAGCATTAGTTTTAAGTATAGCATGGGTGTTAATGATAGCATTAGTTTTAAGAATAGCATGGGTGATAAGTATAGCATTAGTATTAAGTATAGCATGGGTGTTAATGATATCATTAGTTTTAAGTATAGCATGGATTTTAATTATAGCATTAGTTTTAAGTATAGCATGGGTGTTAATGATAGCATTAGTTTTAAGTATAGCATGGGTGTTAATGATGTCATTATTTTTAAGTATAGCATGGGTGTTAATGATAGCATTAGTTTTAAGTATCGCATGGGTGTTAATGATAGCATTAATTTTAAGTATAGCATGGATGTTAATTATAGCATTAGTTTTAAGTATAGCATGGGTGTTAATGATAGCATTAGTTTTAAGTATAGCATGGGTTTTAATGATATCATTAGTTTTAAGTATAGCATGGGTTTTAATGATAGAATTAGTTTTAAGTATAGCATGGGTGTTAATGATAGCATTAGTTTTAAGTATAGCATGGGTATTAATGATAGCATTAGTTTTAAGTATAGCATGGATGTTAATGATAGCATTAGTTTTAAGTATAGCATGGGTGTTAATGATAGCATTAGTTTTAAGTATAGCATGGGTGTTAATGATAGTATTAGTTTAAATTATAACATGGGTGTTAATGATAGCATTAGTTTTAAGTATAGCATGGGTGTTAATTTAGCATTAGTTTTAATTATAACATGGGTGTTAATGATAGCATTGGTTTTAAGTATAGCATGGGTTTTAATAATAACATTAGTTTTAAGTATAGCATGGGTGTTAATGATAGCATTAGTTTTAAGTATAGCATGGATGTTAATGATAGCATTAGTTTTAAGTATAGCATGGGTGTTAATGATAGCATTAGTTTTAAGTATAGCATGGGTGTTAATGATAGTATTAGTTTAAATTATAACATGGGTGTTAATGATAGCATTAGTTTTAAGTATAGCATGGGTGTTAATTTAGCATTAGTTTTAATTATAACATGGGTGTTAATGATAGCATTGGTTTTAAGTATAGCATGGGTTTTAATAATAACATTAGTTTTAAGTATAGCATGGGTGTTAATATTATATTTGTTGTAAGGATAGCATGGGTGTTAATGATAGCATTAGTTTTAGGTATAGCATGGGTGTAATGATAGCATTAGTTTTAAGTATAGCATGGATGTTAATGATAGCTTTAGTTTTAAGTATAGCATTGTTGATAATGATAGCATTAGTTTTAAGTATATCATGGGTGTTAATGATAGCTTTAGTTTTAAGTATAGCATGGGTGTTAATGATAGCATTAGTTTTAAATATAGCATGGGTGTTAATGATAGTATTAGTTTTAAGGAAAACATGGGTGATAAGTATAGCATTAGTTTTAAGTATAGCATGGATGTTAATGATAGCATTAGTTTTAATTATAACATTGGTGTTAATGATATCATTGTTTTTAAGTATAGCATGGGTGTTAATGATAGCATTAGTTTTAAGTATAGCATGGGTGTTAATGATAGCATCAGTTTTAAGGAAAGCATGGGTGATAAGTATAGCATTAGTTTTAAGTATAGCATGGGTGTTAATGATAGCATTAGTTTTAAGTATAGCATGGATGTCAATTATAGCATTTGTTTTAAGTATAGTATGGGTGTTAATGATAGCATTAGTTTTAATTATAACATGGGTGTTAATTATAACATTGGTTTTAAGTATAGCATAGGTTTTAATGATAGCATTAGTTTTAAGTATAGCATGGGTGTTAATGATAGCATTAGTTTTAATTATAACATGGGTGTTAATGATAGCATTGGTTTTAAGTATAGCATGGGTGTTAATGATAGCATTAGTTTTAAGTATAGCATGGGTGTTAATGATAGCATTAGTTTTAAGTATAGCATGGGTGTTAATGATAGCATTAGTTTTAAGTATAGCATGGGTGTTAATGATAGCATTATTTTTAAGTATAGCATGGGTGTTAATGATAGCATTAGTTTTAAGTATAGCATGGGTATTAATGATAGCATTAGTTTTAAGTATAGCATGGATGTTAATGATAGCATTAGTTTTAAGTATAGCATGGGTGTTAATGATAGCATTAGTTTTAAGTATAGCATGGGTGTTAATGATAGTATTAGTTTAAATTATAACATGGGTGTTAATGATAGCATTAGTTTTAAGTATAGCATGGGTGTTAATGATAGCATTAGTTTTAAGTATAGCATGGGTTTTAATGATATCATTAGTTTTAAGTATAGCATGGGTTTTAATGATAGAATTAGTTTTAAGTATAGCATGGGTGTTAATGATAGCATTAGTTTTAAGTATAGCATGGGTGTTAATGATAGCATTAGTTTTAAGTATAGCATGGATGTTAATGATAGCATTAGTTTTAAGTATAGCATGGGTGTTAATGATAGCATTAGTTTTAAGTATAGCATGGGTGTTAATGATAGTATTAGTTTAAATTATAACATGGGTGTTAATGATAGCATTAGTTTTAAGTATAGCATGGGTTTTAATGATATCATTAGTTTTAAGTATAGCATGGGTTTTAATGATAGAATTAGTTTTAAGTATAGCATGGGTGTTAATGATAGCATTAGTTTTAAGTATAGCATGGGTGTTAATGATAGAATTAGTTTTAAGTATAGCATGGATGTTAATGATAGCATTAGTTTTAAGTATAGCATGGGTGTTAATGATAGCATTAGTTTTAAGTATAGCATGGGTGTTAATGATAGTATTAGTTTAAATTATAACATGGGTGTTAATGATAGCATTAGTTTTAAGTATAGCATGGGTGTTAATTTAGCATTAGTTTTAATTATAACATGGGTGTTAATGATAGCATTGGTTTTAAGTATAGCATGGGTTTTAATAATAACATTAGTTTTAAATATAGCATGGGTGTTAATGATAGTATTAGTTTTAAGGAAAACATGGGTGATAAGTATAGCATTAGTTTTAAGTATAGCATGGGTGTTAATGATAGCATTAGTTTTAAGAATAGCATGGGTGATAAGTATAGCATTAGTTTTAAGTATAGCATGGGTGTTAATGATAGCATTAGTTTTAAGTATAGCATGGATGTTAATTATCGCATTAGTTTTAAGTATAGCATGGGTTTTAATGATAGCATTAGTTTTAAGTATAGCATGGGTGTTAATGATAGCATTAGTTTCAAGGAAAGCATGGGTGATAAGTATAGCATTAGTTTTAAGTATAGCATGGGTGTTAATGATAGAATTAGTTTTAAGTATAGCATGGGTGTTAATATTATATTTGTTGTAAGGATAGCATGGGTGTTAATGATAGCATTAGTTTTAGGTATAGCATGGGTGTAATGATAGCATTAGTTTTAAGTATAGCATGGATGTTAATGATAGCTTTAGTTTTAAGTATAGCATTGTTGATAATGATAGCATTAGTTTTAAGTATATCATGGGTGTTAATGATAGCTTTAGTTTTAAGTATAGCATGGGTGTTAATGATAGCATTAGTTTTAAATATAGCATGGGTGTTAATGATAGTATTAGTTTTAAGGAAAACATGGGTGATAAGTATAGCATTAGTTTTAAGTATAGCATGGGTGTTAATGATAGCATTAGTTTTAAGAATAGCATGGGTGATAAGTATAGCATTAGTTTTAAGTATAGCATGGGTGTTAATGATAGCATTAGTTTTAAGTATAGCATGGATGTTAATTATCGCATTAGTTTTAAGTATAGCATGGGTTTTAATGACAGCATTAGTTTTAAGTATAGCATGGGTGTTAATGATAGCATTAGTTTCAAGGAAAGCATGGGTGATAAGTATAGCATTAGTTTTAAGTATAGCATGGGTGTTAATGATAGAATTAGTTTTAAGTATAGCATGGGTGTTAATGATAGCATTAGTTTTAAGTATAGCATGGGTGGTAATGATAGCATTAGTTTAAATTATAACATGGGTGTTAATGATAGCATTAGTTTTAAGTATAGTATGGGTGTTAATGATAGCATTAGTTTTAATTATAACATGGGTGTTAATTATAACATTGGTTTTAAGTATAGCATAGGTTTTAATGATAGCATTAGTTTTAAGTATAGCATGGGTGTTAATGATAGCATTAGTTTTAATTATAACATGGGTGTTAATGATAGCATTGGTTTTAAGTATAGCATGGGTGTTAATGATAGCATTAGTTTTAAGTATAGCATGGGTGTTAATGATAGCATTAGTTTTAAGTATAGCATGGGTGTTAATGATAGCATTAGTTTTAAGTATAGCATGGGTGTTAATGATAGCATTATTTTTAAGTATAGCATGGGTGTTAATGATAGCATTATTTTTAAGTATAGCATGGGTGTTAATGATAGCATTAGTTTTAAGTATAGCATGGGTGTTAATGATAGCATTAGTTTTAAGAATAGCATGGGTGATAAGTATAGCATTAGTATTAAGTATAGCATGGGTGTTAATGATATCATTAGTTTTAAGTATAGCATGGATTTTAATTATAGCATTAGTTTTAAGTATAGCATGGGTGTTAATGATAGCATTAGTTTTAAGTATAGCATGGGTGTTAATGATGTCATTATTTTTAAGTATAGCATGGGTGTTAATGATAGCATTAGTTTTAAGTATCGCATGGGTGTTAATGATAGCATTAATTTTAAGTATAGCATGGATGTTAATTATAGCATTAGTTTTAAGTATAGCATGGGTGTTAATGATAGCATTAGTTTTAAGTATAGCATGGGTTTTAATGATATCATTAGTTTTAAGTATAGCATGGGTTTTAATGATAGAATTAGTTTTAAGTATAGCATGGGTGTTAATGATAGCATTAGTTTTAAGTATAGCATGGGTATTAATGATAGCATTAGTTTTAAGTATAGCATGGATGTTAATGATAGCATTAGTTTTAAGTATAGCATGGGTGTTAATGATAGCATTAGTTTTAAGTATAGCATGGGTGTTAATGATAGTATTAGTTTAAATTATAACATGGGTGTTAATGATAGCATTAGTTTTAAGTATAGCATGGGTGTTAATTTAGCATTAGTTTTAATTATAACATGGGTGTTAATGATAGCATTGGTTTTAAGTATAGCATGGGTTTTAATAATAACATTAGTTTTAAGTATAGCATGGGTGTTAATATTATATTTGTTGTAAGGATAGCATGGGTGTTAATGATAGCATTAGTTTTAGGTATAGCATGGGTGTAATGATAGCATTAGTTTTAAGTATAGCATGGATGTTAATGATAGCTTTAGTTTTAAGTATAGCATGGTTGATAATGATAGCATTAGTTTTAAGTATATCATGGGTGTTAATGATAGCTTTAGTTTTAAGTATAGCATGGGTGTTAATGATAGCATTAGTTTTAAATATAGCATGGGTGTTAATGATAGTATTAGTTTTAAGGAAAACATGGGTGATAAGTATAGCATTAGTTTTAAGTATAGCATGGGTGTTAATGATAGCATTAGTTTTAAGAATAGCATGGGTGATAAGTATAGCATTAGTTTTAAGTATAGCATGGGTGTTAATGATAGCATTAGTTTTAAGTATAGCATGGATGTTAATTATCGCATTAGTTTTAAGTATAGCATGGGTTTTAATGACAGCATTAGTTTTAAGTATAGCATGGGTGTTAATGATAGCATTAGTTTCAAGGAAAGCATGGGTGATAAGTATAGCATTAGTTTTAAGTATAGCATGGGTGTTAATGATAGCATTAGTTTTAAGTATAGCATGGGTGTTAATGATAGAATTAGTTTTAAGTATAGCATGGGTGTTAATGATAGCATTAGTTTTAAGTATAGCATGGGTGGTAATGATAGCATTAGTTTAAATTATAACATGGGTGTTAATGATAGCATTAGTTTTAAGTATAGTATGGGTGTTAATGATAGCATTAGTTTTAATTATAACATGGGTGTTAATTATAACATTGGTTTTAAGTATAGCATAGGTTTTAATGATAGCATTAGTTTTAAGTATAGCATGGGTGTTAATGATAGCATTAGTTTTAATTATAACATGGGTGTTAATGATAGCATTGGTTTTAAGTATAGCATGGGTGTTAATGATAGCATTAGTTTTAAGTATAGCATGGGTGTTAATGATAGCATTAGTTTTAAGTATAGCATGGGTGTTAATGATAGCATTAGTTTTAAGTATAGCATGGGTGTTAATGATAGCATTATTTTTAAGTATAGCATGGGTGTTAATGATAGCATTATTTTTAAGTATAGCATGGGTGTTAATGATAGCATTAGTTTTAAGTATAGCATGGGTGTTAATGATAGCATTAGTTTTAAGAATAGCATGGGTGATAAGTATAGCATTAGTATTAAGTATAGCATGGGTGTTAATGATATCATTAGTTTTAAGTATAGCATGGATTTTAATTATAGCATTAGTTTTAAGTATAGCATGGGTGTTAATGATAGCATTAGTTTTAAGTATAGCATGGGTGTTAATGATGTCATTATTTTTAAGTATAGCATGGGTGTTAATGATAGCATTAGTTTTAAGTATCGCATGGGTGTTAATGATAGCATTAATTTTAAGTATAGCATGGATGTTAATTATAGCATTAGTTTTAAGTATAGCATGGGTGTTAATGATAGCATTAGTTTTAAGTATAGCATGGGTTTTAATGATATCATTAGTTTTAAGTATAGCATGGGTTTTAATGATAGAATTAGTTTTAAGTATAGCATGGGTGTTAATGATAGCATTAGTTTTAAGTATAGCATGGGTATTAATGATAGCATTAGTTTTAAGTATAGCATGGATGTTAATGATAGCATTAGTTTTAAGTATAGCATGGGTGTTAATGATAGCATTAGTTTTAAGTATAGCATGGGTGTTAATGATAGTATTAGTTTAAATTATAACATGGGTGTTAATGATAGCATTAGTTTTAAGTATAGCATGGGTGTTAATTTAGCATTAGTTTTAATTATAACATGGGTGTTAATGATAGCATTGGTTTTAAGTATAGCATGGGTTTTAATAATAACATTAGTTTTAAGTATAGCATGGGTGTTAATATTATATTTGTTGTAAGGATAGCATGGGTGTTAATGATAGCATTAGTTTTAGGTATAGCATGGGTGTAATGATAGCATTAGTTTTAAGTATAGCATGGATGTTAATGATAGCTTTAGTTTTAAGTATAGCATGGTTGATAATGATAGCATTAGTTTTAAGTATATCATGGGTGTTAATGATAGCTTTAGTTTTAAGTATAGCATGGGTGTTAATGATAGCATTAGTTTTAAATATAGCATGGGTGTTAATGATAGTATTAGTTTTAAGGAAAACATGGGTGATAAGTATAGCATTAGTTTTAAGTATAGCATGGGTGTTAATGATAGCATTAGTTTTAAGAATAGCATGGGTGATAAGTATAGCATTAGTTTTAAGTATAGCATGGGTGTTAATGATAGCATTAGTTTTAAGTATAGCATGGATGTTAATTATCGCATTAGTTTTAAGTATAGCATGGGTTTTAATGACAGCATTAGTTTTAAGTATAGCATGGGTGTTAATGATAGCATTAGTTTCAAGGAAAGCATGGGTGATAAGTATAGCATTAGTTTTAAGTATAGCATGGGTGTTAATGATAGCATTAGTTTTAAGTATAGCATGGGTGTTAATGATAGCATTAGTTTTAAGTATAGCATGGGTGGTAATGATAGCATTAGTTTAAATTATAACATGGGTGTTAATGATAGCATTAGTTTAAGTATAGTATGGGTGTTAATGATAGCATTAGTTTTAATTATAACATGGGTGTTAATTATAACATTGGTTTTAAGTATAGCATAGGTTTTAATGATAGCATTAGTTTTAAGTATAGCATGGGTGTTAATGATAGCATTAGTTTTAAGTATAGCATGGGCGTTAATGATAGAATTAGTTTTAAGTATAGCATGGGTGTTAATGATAGCATTAGTTTTAAGTATAGCATGGGTGTTAATGATAGCATTAGATTTATGTTTAGCATGGGTGTTAATGATAGTATTAGTTTTAAGTATATCATGGATGTTAATGATATAATTAGTTTTAAGTATAGCATGGGTGTTAATGATAGCATTAGTTTTAAGGATAGCATGGGAGATAAGTATAGCATTAGTTTTAAGTATAGCATGGGTGTTAATGATAGCATTAGTTTTAAGTATAGCATGGGTGTTAATGATAGCATTAGTTTTAAGTATAGCATGGGTGTTAATGATAGCATTAGTTTTAAGGAAAGCATGGGTGATAAGTATAGCATTAGTTTTAAGTATGGGTGTTAATTATCGCATTAGTTTTAAGTATAGCATGGGTGTTAATGATAGCATTAGTTTTAAGTATAGCATGGGTGTTAATGATAGCATTAGTTTTAAGGAAAGCATGGGTGATAAGTATAGCATTAGTTTTAAGTATGGGTGTTAATGATATCATTAGTTTTAAGTATAGCATGGGTGTTAATGATAGTATTAGTTTTAAGTATAGCATGGATGTTAGTGATAGCATTAGTTTTAAGTATAGCATGGGTTTTAATGATAACATTAGTTTTAAGTATGCATGGGTGTTAATGATAGCATTAGTTTTAAGTATAGCATGGGTTTTAATGATAGCATTAGTTTTAAGTATAGCATGGGTGTTAATGATAGCATTAGTTTTAAGTATAGCATGGGTATTAATGATAACATTAGTTTTAAGTATAGCATGGGTGTTAATGATAGCATTAGTTTTAAATATAGCATGGGTGTTAATGATAGTATTAGTTTTAAGTATAGTATGGGTATTAATGATAGCATTAGTTTTAAGTATATCATGGGTGTTAATGATAGCATTAGTTTTAAGTATAGCATGGGTGTTAATGATAGCATTAGTTTTAAGAATAGCATGGGTGTTAATGATAGCATTAGTTTCAAGGAAAGCATGGGTGATAAGTATAGCATTAGTTTTAAGTATAGCATGGGTGTTAATGATAGAATTAGTTTTAAGTATAGCATGGGTGTTAATGATAGCATTAGTTTTAAGTATAGCATGGGTGGTAATGATAGCATTAGTTTAAATTATAACATGGGTGTTAATGATAGCATTAGTTTTAAGTATAGTATGGGTGTTAATGATAGCATTAGTTTTAATTATAACATGGGTGTTAATTATAACATTGGTTTTAAGTATAGCATAGGTTTTAATGATAGCATTAGTTTTAAGTATAGCATGGGTGTTAATGATAGCATTAGTTTTAATTATAACATGGGTGTTAATGATATCATTGGTTTTAAGTATAGCATGGGTGTTAATGATAGCATTAGTTTTAAGTATAGCATGGGTGTTAATGATAGCATTAGTTTTAAGTATAGCATGGGTGTTAATGATAGCATTAGTTTTAAGTATAGCATGGGTGTTAATGATAGCATTATTTTTAAGTATAGCATGGGTGTTAATGATAGCATTATTTTTAAGTATAGCATGGGTGTTAATGATAGCATTAGTTTTAAGTATAGCATGGGTGTTAATGATAGCATTAGTTTTAAGAATAGCATGGGTGATAAGTATAGCATTAGTATTAAGTATAGCATGGGTGTTAATGATATCATTAGTTTTAAGTATAGCATGGATTTTAATTATAGCATTAGTTTTAAGTATAGCATGGGTGTTAATGATAGCATTAGTTTTAAGTATAGCATGGGTGTTAATGATGTCATTATTTTTAAGTATAGCATGGGTGTTAATGATAGCATTAGTTTTAAGTATCGCATGGGTGTTAATGATAGCATTAATTTTAAGTATAGCATGGATGTTAATTATAGCATTAGTTTTAAGTATAGCATGGGTGTTAATGATAGCATTAGTTTTAAGTATAGCATGGGTTTTAATGATATCATTAGTTTTAAGTATAGCATGGGTTTTAATGATAGAATTAGTTTTAAGTATAGCATGGGTGTTAATGATAGCATTAGTTTTAAGTATAGCATGGGTGTTAATGATAGCATTAGTTTTAAGTATAGCATGGATGTTAATGATAGCATTAGTTTTAAGTATAGCATGGGTGTTAATGATAGCATTAGTTTTAAGTATAGCATGGGTGTTAATGATAGTATTAGTTTAAATTATAACATGGGTGTTAATGATAGCATTAGTTTTAAGTATAGCATGGGTGTTAATTTAGCATTAGTTTTAATTATAACATGGGTGTTAATGATAGCATTGGTTTTAAGTATAGCATGGGTTTTAATAATAACATTAGTTTTAAGTATAGCATGGGTGTTAATATTATATTTGTTGTAAGGATAGCATGGGTGTTAATGATAGCATTAGTTTTAGGTATAGCATGGGTGTAATGATAGCATTAGTTTTAAGTATAGCATGGATGTTAATGATAGCTTTAGTTTTAAGTATAGCATGGTTGATAATGATAGCATTAGTTTTAAGTATATCATGGGTGTTAATGATAGCTTTAGTTTTAAGTATAGCATGGGTGTTAATGATAGCATTAGTTTTAAATATAGCATGGGTGTTAATGATAGTATTAGTTTTAAGGAAAACATGGGTGATAAGTATAGCATTAGTTTTAAGTATAGCATGGGTGTTAATGATAGCATTAGTTTTAAGAATAGCATGGGTGATAAGTATAGCATTAGTTTTAAGTATAGCATGGGTGTTAATGATAGCATTAGTTTTAAGTATAGCATGGATGTTAATTATCGTATTAGTTTTAAGTATAGCATGGGTTTTAATGACAGCATTAGTTTTAAGTATAGCATGGGTGTTAATGATAGCATTAGTTTCAAGGAAAGCATGGGTGATAAGTATAGCATTAGTTTTAAGTATAGCATGGGTGTTAATGATAGCATTAGTTTTAAGTATAGCATGGGTGTTAATGATAGCATTAGTTTTAAGTATAGCATGGGTGGTAATGATAGCATTAGTTTAAATTATAACATGGGTGTTAATGATAGCATTAGTTTTAAGTATAGTATGGGTGTTAATGATAGCATTAGTTTTAATTATAACATGGGTGTTAATTATAACATTGGTTTTAAGTATAGCATAGGTTTTAATGATAGCATTAGTTTTAAGTATAGCATGGGTGTTAATGATAGCATTAGTTTTAAGTATAGCATGGGCGTTAATGATAGAATTAGTTTTAAGTATAGCATGGGTGTTAATGATAGCATTAGTTTTAAGTATAGCATGGGTGTTAATGATAGCATTAGATTTATGTTTAGCATGGGTGTTAATGATAGTATTAGTTTTAAGTATATCATGGATGTTAATGATATAATTAGTTTTAAGTATAGCATGGGTGTTAATGATAGCATTAGTTTTAAGGATAGCATGGGAGATAAGTATAGCATTAGTTTTAAGTATAGCATGGGTGTTAATGATAGCATTAGTTTTAAGTATAGCATGGGTGTTAATGATAGCATTAGTTTTAAGTATAGCATGGGTGTTAATGATAGCATTAGTTTTAAGGAAAGCATGGGTGATAAGTATAGCATTAGTTTTAAGTATGGGTGTTAATTATCGCATTAGTTTTAAGTATAGCATGGGTGTTAATGATAGCATTAGTTTTAAGTATAGCATGGGTGTTAATGATAGCATTAGTTTTAAGGAAAGCATGGGTGATAAGTATAGCATTAGTTTTAAGTATGGGTGTTAATGATATCATTAGTTTTAAGTATAGCATGGGTGTTAATGATAGTATTAGTTTTAAGTATAGCATGGATGTTAGTGATAGCATTAGTTTTAAGTATAGCATGGGTTTTAATGATAACATTAGTTTTAAGTATGCATGGGTGTTAATGATAGCATTAGTTTTAAGTATAGCATGGGTTTTAATGATAGAATTAGTTTTAAGTATAGCATGGGTGTTAATGATAGCATTAGTTTTAAGTATAGCATGGGTATTAATGATAACATTAGTTTTAAGTATAGCATGGGTGTTAATGATAGCATTAGTTTTAAATATAGCATGGGTGTTAATGATAGTATTAATTTTAAGTATAGTATGGGTATTAATGATAGCATTAGTTTTAAGTATATCATGGGTGTTAATGATAGCATTAGTTTTAAGTATAGCATGGGTGTTAATGATAGCATTAGTTTTAAGAATAGCATGGGTGATAAGTATATCATTAGTTTTAAGTATAGCATGGGTGTTAATGATAGCATTAGTTTTAAGTATAGCATGGATGTTAATTATAGCATTATTTTTAAGTATAGCATGGTGTTAATGATAGAATTAGTTTAAATTATAACATGGGTGTTAATGATAGCATTAGTTTTAAGTATAGCATGGGTGTTAATGATAGCATTAGTTTTAATTATAACATTGGTGTTAATGATATCATTGTTTTTAAGTATAGCATGGGTATTAATGATAGCATTAGTTTTAAGTATAGCATGGGTGTTAATGATAGCATTAGTTTTAAGGAAAGCATGGGTGATAAGTATAGCATTAGTTTTAAGTATAGCATGGGTGTTAATGATAGCATTAGTTTTAAGTATAGCATGGATGTCAATTATAGCATTAGTTTTAAGTATAGCATGGGTGTTAATGATATTATTAGTTTTAAGTATAGCATGGGTGTTAATGATAGAATTAGTTTTAAGTATAGAATGGGTGTTAATGATAGCATTAGTTTAAATTATAGCATGGGTGTTAATGATAGCATTAGTTTTAAGTATAGCATGGGTGTTAATGATAGCATTAGTTTTAAGTATAGCATGGGTGTTAATGATAGCATTAGTTTTAAGGAAAGCATGGGTGATAAGTATAGCATTAGTTTTAAGTATGTGTGTTAATGATATCATTAGTTTTAAGTATAGCATGGGTGTTAATGATAGTATTAGTTTTAAGTATAGCATGGATGTTAGTGATAGCATTAGTTTTAAGTATAGCATGGGTTTTAATGATAACATTAGTTTTAAGTATGCATGGGTGTTAATGATAGCATTAGTTTTAAGTATAGCATGGGTGTTAATGATAGCATTAGTTTTAAGTATAGCATTGGTGTTAATGATAGCATTAGTTTAAAGTATAGCATGGGTGTTAATGATAGCATTAGTTTTAAGTATAGCATGGGTGTTAATGATAGCATTAGTTTTAAGTATAGCATGGGTGTTAATGATAGCATTAGTTTTAAGGAAAGCATGGGTGATAAGTATAGCATTAGTTTTAAGTATGTGTGTTAATGATATCATTAGTTTTAAGTATAGCATGGGTGTTAATGATAGCATTAGTTTTAAGTATATCATGGGTGTTAATGATAGCATTAGTTTTAAGTATAGCATGGGTGTTAATGATAGCATTAGTTTTAAGAATAGCATGGGTGATAAGTATAGCATTAGTTTTAAGTATAGCATGGGTGTTAATGATAGCATTAGTTTTAAGTATAGCATGGATGTTAATTATAGCATTATTTTTAAGTATAGCATGGGTATTAATGATAGCATTAGTTTTAAGTATAGCATGGGTGTTAATGATAGCATTAGTTTTAAGGAAAGCATGGGTGATAAGTATAGCATTAGTTTTAAGTATAGCATGGGTGTTAATGATAGCATTAGTTTTAAGTATAGCATGGATGTCAATTATAGCATTAGTTTTAAGTATAGAATGGGTGTTAATGATATTATTAGTTTTAAGTATAGCATTGGTGTTAATGATAGCATTAGTTTTAAGTATAGAATGGGTGTTAATGATAGCATTAGTTTTAAGTATAGCATGGGTGTTAATGATAGCATTAGTTTTAATTATAACATGGGTGTTAATGATATAATTATTTTTAAGTATAGCATTGGTGTTAATGATAGCATTAGTTTAAAGTATAGCATGGGTGTTAATGATAGCATTAGTTTTAAGTATAGCATGGGTGTTAATGATAGCATTAGTTTTAAGTATAGCATGGGTGTTAATGATAGCATTAGTTTTAAGGAAAGCATGGGTGATAAGTATAGCATTAGTTTTAAGTATGTGTGTTAATGATATCATTAGTTTTAAGTATAGCATGGGTGTTAATGATAGTATTAGTTTTAAGTATAGCATGGATGTTAGTGATAGCATTAGTTTTAAGTATAGCATGGGTTTTAATGATAACATTAGTTTTAAGTATGCATGGGTGTTAATGATAGCATTAGTTTTAAGTATAGCATGGGTGTTAATGATAGCATTAGTTTTAAGTATAGCATGGGTGTTAATGATAGCATTAGTTTTAAGTATAGCATGGGTATTAATGATAACATTAGTTTTAAGTATAGCATGGGTGTTAATGATAGCATTAGTTTTAAATATAGCATGGGTGTTAATGATAGTATTAGTTTTAAGTATAGTATGGGTATTAATGATAGCATTAGTTTTAAGTATATCATGGGTGTTAATGATAGCATTAGTTTTAAGTATAGCATGGGTGTTAATGATAGCATTAGTTTTAAGAATAGCATGGGTGATAAGTATAGCATTAGTTTTAAGTATAGCATGGGTGTTAATGATAGCATTAGTTTTAAGTATAGCATGGATGTTAATTATAGCATTATTTTTAAGTATAGCATGGGTGTTAATGATAGAATTAGTTTAAATTATAACATGGGTGTTAATGATAGCATTAGTTTTAAGTATAGCATGGGTGTTAATGATAGCATTAGTTTTAATTATAACATTGGTGTTAATGATATCATTGTTTTTAAGTATAGCATGGGTATTAATGATAGCATTAGTTTTAAGTATAGCATGGGTGTTAATGATAGCATTAGTTTTAAGGAAAGCATGGGTGATAAGTATAGCATTAGTTTTAAGTATAGCATGGGTGTTAATGATAGCATTAGTTTTAAGTATAGCATGGATGTCAATTATAGCATTAGTTTTAAGTATAGCATGGGTGTTAATGATATTATTAGTTTTAAGTATAGCATGGGTGTTAATGATAGCATTAGTTTTAAGTATAGAATGGGTGTTAATGATAGCATTAGTTTAAATTATAACATGGGTGTTAATGATAGCATTAGTTTTAAGTATAGCATGGGTGTTAATGATAGCATTAGTTTTAAGTATAGCATGGGTGTTAATGATAGCATTAGTTTTAAGTATAGCATGGATGTCAATTATAGCATTAGTTTTAAGTATAGCATGGGTGTTAATGATATTATTAGTTTTAAGTATAGCATGGGTGTTAATGATAGCATTAGTTTTAAGTATAGAATGGGTGTTAATGATAGCATTAGTTTAAATTATAACATGGGTGTTAATGATAGCATTAGTTTTAAGTATAGCATGGGTGTTAATGATAGCATTAGTTTTAATTATAACATGGGTGTTAATGATATAATTATTTTTAAGTATAGCATTGGTGTTAATGATAGCATTAGTTTAAAGTATAGCATGGGTGTTAATGATAGCATTAGTTTTAAGTATAGCATGGGTGTTAATGATAGCATTAGTTTTAAGTATAGCATGGGTGTTAATGATAGCATTATTTTAAATTATAACATGGGTGTTAATGATAGCATTAGTTTTAAGTATAGCATGGGTGTTAATGATAGCATTAGTTTTAATTATAACATGGGTGTTAATGATAGCATTGGTTTTAAGTATAGCATGGGTGTTAATGATAGCATTAGTTTTAAGTATAGCATGGGTGTTAATGATAGCATTAGTTTTAAGTATAGCATGGGTGTTAATGATAGCATTAGTTTTAAGTATAGCATGGGTGTTAATGATAGATTATTTTTAAGTATAGCATGGGTGTTAATGATAGCATTATTTTTAAGTATAGCATGGGTGTTAATGATAGCATTAGTTTTAAGTATAGCATGGGTGTTAATGATAGCATTAGTTTTAAGAATAGCATGGGTGATAAGTATAGCATTAGTATTAAGTATAGCATGGGTGTTAATGATAGCATTAGTTTTAAGTATAGCATGGATGTTAATTATAGCATTAGTTTTAAGTATAGCATGGGTGTTAATGATAGCATTAGTTTTAAGTATAGCATGGGTGTTAATGATGTCATTATTTTTAAGTATAGCATGGGTGTTAATGATAGCATTAGTTTTAAGTATAGCATGGGTGTTAATGATAGCATTAATTTTAAGTATAGCATGGATGTTAATTATAGCATTAGTTTTAAGTATAGCATGGGTGTTAATGATAGCATTAGTTTTAAGTATAGCATGGGTTTTAATGATATCATTAGTTTTAAGTATAGCATGGGTTTTAATGATAGAATTAGTTTTAAGTATAGCATGGGTGTTAATGATAGCATTAGTTTTAAGTATAGCATGGGTGTTAATGACAGCATTAGTTTTAAGTATAGCATGGGTGTTAATGATAGCATTAGTTTCAAGGAAAGCATGGGTGATAAGTATAGCATTAGTTTTAAGTATAGCATTGGTGTTAATGATAGCATTAGTTTTAAGTATAGCATGGGTGTTAATGATAGCATTAGTTTTAAGTATAGCATGGGTGGTAATGATAGCATTAGTTTAAATCATAACATGGGTGTTAATGATAGCATTAGTTTTAAGTATAGTATGGGTGTTAATGATAGCATTAGTTTTAATAATAACATGGGTGTTAATTATAACATTGGTTTTAAGTATAGCATAGGTTTTAATGGTAGCATTAGTTTTAAGTATAGCATGGGTGTTAATGATAGCATTAGTTTTAAGTATAGCATGGGTGTTAATGTTAGCATTAGTTTTAATTATAACATGGGTGTTAATGATAGCATTGGTTTTAAGTATAGCATGGGTTTTAATAATAACATTAGTTTTAAGTATAGCATGGGTGTTAATATTATATTTGTTGTAAGGATAGCATGGGTGTTAATGATAGCATTAGTTTTAAGTATAGCATGGGTGTTAATGATAGCATTAATTTTAAGTATAGCATGGATGTTAATTATAGCATTAGTTTTAAGTATAGCATGGGTGTTAATGATAGCATTAGTTTTAAGTATAGCATGGGTTTTAATGATATCATTAGTTTTAAGTATAGCATGGGTTTTAATGATAGAATTAGTTTTAAGTATAGCATGGGTGTTAATGATAGCATTAGTTTTAAGTATAGCATGGGTGTTAATGACAGCATTAGTTTTAAGTATAGCATGGGTGTTAATGATATAATTATTTTTAAGTATAGCATTGGTGTTAATGATAGCATTAGTTTAAAGTATAGCATGGGTGTTAATGATAGCATTAGTTTTAAGTATAGCATGGGTGTTAATGATAGCATTAGTTTTAAGTATAGCATGGGTGTTAATGATAGCATTATTTTAAATTATAACATGGGTGTTAATGATAGCATTAGTTTTAAGTATAGCATGGGTGTTAATGATAGCATTAGTTTTAATTATAACATGGGTGTTAATGATAGCATTGGTTTTAAGTATAGCATGGGTGTTAATGATAGCATTAGTTTTAAGTATAGCATGGGTGTTAATGATAGCATTAGTTTTAAGTATAGCATGGGTGTTAATGATAGCATTAGTTTTAAGTATAGCATGGGTGTTAATGATAGATTATTTTTAAGTATAGCATGGGTGTTAATGATAGCATTATTTTTAAGTATAGCATGGGTGTTAATGATAGCATTAGTTTTAAGTATAGCATGGGTGTTAATGATAGCATTAGTTTTAAGAATAGCATGGGTGATAAGTATAGCATTAGTATTAAGTATAGCATGGGTGTTAATGATAGCATTAGTTTTAAGTATAGCATGGATGTTAATTATAGCATTAGTTTTAAGTATAGCATGGGTGTTAATGATAGCATTAGTTTTAAGTATAGCATGGGTGTTAATGATGTCATTATTTTTAAGTATAGCATGGGTGTTAATGATAGCATTAGTTTTAAGTATAGCATGGGTGTTAATGATAGCATTAATTTTAAGTATAGCATGGATGTTAATTATAGCATTAGTTTTAAGTATAGCATGGGTGTTAATGATAGCATTAGTTTTAAGTATAGCATGGGTTTTAATGATATCATTAGTTTTAAGTATAGCATGGGTTTTAATGATAGAATTAGTTTTAAGTATAGCATGGGTGTTAATGATAGCATTAGTTTTAAGTATAGCATGGGTGTTAATGACAGCATTAGTTTTAAGTATAGCATGGGTGTTAATGATAGCATTAGTTTCAAGGAAAGCATGGGTGATAAGTATAGCATTAGTTTTAAGTATAGCATTGGTGTTAATGATAGCATTAGTTTTAAGTATAGCATGGGTGTTAATGATAGCATTAGTTTTAAGTATAGCATGGGTGGTAATGATAGCATTAGTTTAAATCATAACATGGGTGTTAATGATAGCATTAGTTTTAAGTATAGTATGGGTGTTAATGATAGCATTAGTTTTAATAATAACATGGGTGTTAATTATAACATTGGTTTTAAGTATAGCATAGGTTTTAATGGTAGCATTAGTTTTAAGTATAGCATGGGTGTTAATGATAGCATTAGTTTTAAGTATAGCATGGGTGTTAATGTTAGCATTAGTTTTAATTATAACATGGGTGTTAATGATAGCATTGGTTTTAAGTATAGCATGGGTTTTAATAATAACATTAGTTTTAAGTATAGCATGGGTGTTAATATTATATTTGTTGTAAGGATAGCATGGGTGTTAATGATAGCATTAGTTTTAGGTATAGCATGGGTGTAATGATAGCATTAGTTTTAAGTATAGCATGGATGTTAATGATAGCTTTAGTTTTAAGTATAGCATGGTTGATAATGATAGCATTAGTTTTAAGTATATCATGGGTGTTAATGATAGCTTTAGTTTTAAGTATAGCATGGGTGTTAATGATAGTATTAGTTTTAAGGAAAACATGGGTGATAAGTATAGCATTAGTTTTAAGTATAGCATGGGTGTTAATGATAGCATTAGTTTTAAGAATAGCATGGGTGATAAGTATAACATTAGTTTTAAGTATAGCATGGGTGTTAATGATAGCATTAGTTTTAAGTATAGCATGGATGTTAATTATCGCATTAGTTTTAAGTATAGCATGGGTTTTAATGACAGCATTAGTTTTAAGTATAGCATGGGTGTTAATGATAGCATTAGTTTCAAGGAAAGCATGGGTGATAAGTATAGCATTAGTTTTAAGTATAGCATGGGTGTTAATGATAGCATTAGTTTTAAGTATAGCATGGGTGTTAATGATAGCATTAGTTTTAAGTATAGAATGGGTGTTAATGATAGCATTAGTTTAAATTATAACATGGGTGTTAATGATAGCATTAGTTTTAAGTATAGCATGGGTGTTAATGATAGCATTAGTTTTAAGTATAGCATGGGTGTTAATGATAGCATTAGTTTTAAGTATAGCATGGATGTCAATTATAGCATTAGTTTTAAGTATAGCATGGGTGTTAATGATATTATTAGTTTTAAGTATAGCATGGGTGTTAATGATAGCATTAGTTTTAAGTATAGAATGGGTGTTAATGATAGCATTAGTTTAAATTATAACATGGGTGTTAATGATAGCATTAATTTTAAGTATAGCATGGGTGTTAATGATAGCATTAGTTTTAATTATAACATGGGTGTTAATGATATAATTATTTTTAAGTATAGAATTGGTGTTAATGATAGCATTAGTTTAAAGTATAGCATGGGTATTAATGATAGCATTAGTTTTAAGTATAGCATGGGTGTTAATGATAGCATTAGTTTTAAGTATAGCATGGGTGTTAATGATAGCATTAGTTTAAATTATAACATGGGTGTTAATGATAGCATTAGTTTTAAGTATAGCATGGGTGTTAATGATAGCATTAGTTTTAATTATAACATGGGTGTTAATGATAGCATTGGTTTTAAGTATAGCATGGGTGTTAATGATAGCATTAGTTTTAAGTATAGCATGGGTGTTAATGATAGCATTAGTTTTAAGTATAGCATGGGTGTTAATGATAGCATTAGTTTTAAGTATAGCATGGGTGTTAATGATAGATTATTTTTAAGTATAGCATGGGTGTTAATGATAGCATTATTTTTAAGTATAGCATGGGTGTTAATGATAGCATTAGTTTTAAGTATAGCATGGGTGTTAATGATAGCATTAGTTTTAAGAATAGCATGGGTGATAAGTATAGCATTAGTATTAAGTATAGCATGGGTGTTAATGATAGCATTAGTTTTAAGTATAGCATGGATGTTAATTATAGCATTAGTTTTAAGTATAGCATGGGTGTTAATAATAGCATTAGTTTTAAGTATAGCATGGGTGTTAATGATGTCATTATTTTTAAGTATAGCATGGGTGTTAATGATAGCATTAGTTTTAAGTATAGCATGGGTGTTAATGATAGCATTAATTTTAAGTATAGCATGGATGTTAATTATAGCATTAGTTTTAAGTATAGCATGGGTGTTAATGATAGCATTAGTTTTAAGTATAGCATGGGTTTTAATGATATCATTAGTTTTAAGTATAGCATGGGTTTTAATGATAGCATTAGTTTTAAGTATAGCATGGATGTCAATTATAGCATTAGTTTTAAGTATAGCATGGGTGTTAATGATATTATTAGTTTTAAGTATAGCATGGGTGTTAATGATAGCATTAGTTTTAAGTATAGAATGGGTGTTAATGATAGCATTAGTTTAAATTATAACATGGGTGTTAATGATAGCATTAGTTTTAAGTATAGCATGGGTGTTAATGATAGCATTAGTTTTAATTATAACATGGGTGTTAATGATATAATTATTTTTAAGTATAGCATTGGTGTTAATGATAGCATTAGTTTAAAGTATAGCATGAGTGTTAATGATAGCATTAGTTTTAAGTATAGCATGGGTGTTAATGATAGCATTAGTTTTAAGTATAGCATGGGTGTTAATGATAGCATTAGTTTAAATTATAACATGGGTGTTAATGATAGCATTAGTTTTAAGTATAGCATGGGTGTTAATGATAGCATTAGTTTTAATTATAACATGGGTGTTAATGATAGCATTGGTTTTAAGTATAGCATGGGTGTTAATGATAGCATTAGTTTTAAGTATAGCATGGGTGTTAATGATAGCATTAGTTTTAAGTATAGCATGGGTGTTAATGATAGCATTAGTTTTAAGTATAGCATGGGTGTTAATGATAGATTATTTTTAAGTATAGCATGGGTGTTAATGATAGCATTATTTTTAAGTATAGCATGGGTGTTAATGATAGCATTAGTTTTAAGTATAGCATGGGTGTTAATGATAGCATTAGTTTTAAGAATAGCATGGGTGATAAGTATAGCATTAGTATTAAGTATAGCATGGGTGTTAATGATAGCATTAGTTTTAAGTATAGCATGGATGTTAATTATAGCATTAGTTTTAAGTATAGCATGGGTGTTAATAATAGCATTATTTTTAAGTATAGCATGGGTGTTAATGATAGCATTAGTTTTAAGTATAGCATGGGTGTTAATGATAGCATTAATTTTAAGCATAGCATGGATGTTAATTATAGCATTAGTTTTAAGTATAGCATGGGTGTTAATGATAGCATTAGTTTTAAGTATAGCATGGGTTTTAATGATATCATTAGTTTTAAGTATAGCATGGGTTTTAATGATAGAATTAGTTTTAAGTATAGCATGGGTGTTAATGATAGCATTAGTTTTAAGTATAGCATGGGTGTTAATGACAGCATTAGTTTTAAGTATAGCATGGGTGTTAATGATAGCATTAGTTTCAAGGAAAGCATGGGTGATAAGTATAGCATTAGTTTTAAGTATAGCATTGGTGTTAATGATAGCATTATTTTAAGTATAGCATGGGTGTTAATGATAGCATTAGTTTTAAGTATAGCATGGGTGGTAATGATAGCATTAGTTTAAATTATAACATGGGTGTTAATGATAGCATTAGTTTTAAGTATAGTATGGGTGTTAATGATAGCATTAGTTTTAATTATAACATGGGTGTTAATTATAACATTGGTTTAAATTATAACATGGGTGTTAATGATAGCATTAGTTTTAAGTATAGCATGGGTGTTAATGATAGCATTAGTTTTAATTATAACATGGGTGTTAATGATAGCATTGGTTTTAAGTATAGCATGGGTGTTAATGATAGCATTAGTTTTAAGTATAGCATGGGTGTTAATGATAGCATTAGTTTTAAGTATAGCATGGGTGTTAATGATAGCATTAGTTTTAAGTATAGCATGGGTGTTAATGATAGATTATTTTTAAGTATAGCATGGGTGTTAATGATAGCATTATTTTTAAGTATAGCATGGGTGTTAATGATAGCATTAGTTTTAAGTATAGCATGGGTGTTAATGATAGCATTAGTTTTAAGAATAGCATGGGTGATAAGTATAGCATTAGTATTAAGTATAGCATGGGTGTTAATGATAGCATTAGTTTTAAGTATAGCATGGATGTTAATTATAGCATTAGTTTTAAGTATAGCATGGGTGTTAATGATAGCATTAGTTTTAAGTATAGCATGGGTGTTAATGATGTCATTATTTTTAAGTATAGCATGGGTGTTAATGATAGCATTAGTTTTAAGTATAGCATGGGTGTTAATGATAGCATTAATTTTAAGTATAGCATGGATGTTAATTATAGCATTAGTTTTAAGTATAGCATGGGTGTTAATGATAGCATTAGTTTTAAGTATAGCATGGGTTTTAATGATATCATTAGTTTTAAGTATAGCATGGGTTTTAATGATAGAATTAGTTTTAAGTATAGCATGGGTGTTAATGATAGCATTAGTTTTAAGTATAGCATGGGTGTTAATGACAGCATTAGTTTTAAGTATAGCATGGGTGTTAATGATAGCATTAGTTTCAAGGAAAGCATGGGTGATAAGTATAGCATTAGTTTTAAGTATAGCATTGGTGTTAATGATAGCATTATTTTAAGTATAGCATGGGTGTTAATGATAGCATTAGTTTTAAGTATAGCATGGGTGGTAATGATAGCATTAGTTTAAATTATAACATGGGTGTTAATGATAGCATTAGTTTTAAGTATAGTATGGGTGTTAATGATAGCATTAGTTTTAATTATAACATGGGTGTTAATTATAACATTGGTTTTAAGTATAGCATAGGTTTTAATGATAGCATTAGTTTTAGGTATAGCATGGGTGTAATGATAGCATTAGTTTTAAGTATAGCATGGATGTTAATGATAGCTTTAGTTTTAATTATAATATGGGTGTTAATGATAGCATTGGTTTTAAGTATAGCATGGGTTTTAATAATAACATTAGTTTTAAGTATAGCATGGGTGTTAATATTATATTTGTTGTAAGGATAGCATGGGTGTTAATGATAGCATTAGTTTTAGGTATAGCATGGGTGTAATGATAGCATTAGTTTTAAGTATAGCATGGATGTTAATGATAGCTTTAGTTTTAAGTATAGCATGGTTGATAATGATAGCATTAGTTTTAAGTATATCATGGGTGTTAATGATAGCTTTAGTTTTAAGTATAGCATGGGTGTTAATGATAGCATTAGTTTTAAATATAGCATGGGTGTTAATGATAGTATTAGTTTTAAGGAAAACATGGGTGATAAGTATAGCATTAGTTTTAAGTATAGCATGGGTGTTAATGATAGCATTAGTTTTAAGAATAGCATGGGTGATAAGTATAACATTAGTTTTAAGTATAGCATGGGTGTTAATGATAGCATTAGTTTTAAGTATAGCATGGATGTTAATTATCGCATTAGTTTTAAGTATAGCATGGGTTTTAATGACAGCATTAGTTTTAAGTATAGCATGGGTGTTAATGATAGCATTAGTTTCAAGGAAAGCATGGGTGATAAGTATAGCATTAGTTTTAAGTATAGAATGGGTATTAATGATAGCATTAGTTTTAAGTATAGCATGGGTGTTAATGATAGCATTAGTTTTAAGTATAGCATGGGTGGTAATGATAGCATTAGTTTAAATTATAACATGGGTGTTAATGATAGCATTAGTTTTAAGTATAGTATGGGTGTTAATGATAGCATTAGTTTTAATTATAACATGGGTGTTAATTATAACATTGGTTTTAAGTATAGCATAGGTTTTAATGATAGCATTAGTTTTAAGTATAGCATGGTTGTTAATGATAGCATTAGTTTTAAGTATAGCATGGGCGTTAATGATAGAATTAGTTTTAAGTATAGCATGGGTGTTAATGATAGCATTAGTTTTAAGTATAGCATGGGTGTTAATGATAGCATTAGATTTATGTTTAGCATGGGTGTTAATGATAGTATTAGTTTTAAGTATATCATGGATGTTAATGATATAATTAGTTTTAAGTATAGCATGGGTGTTAATGATAGCATTAGTTTTAAGGATAGCATAGGAGATAAGTATAGCATTAGTTTTAAGTATAGCATGGGTGTTAATGATAGCATTAGTTTTAAGTATAGCATGGGTGTTAATGATAGCATTAGTTTTAAGTATAGCATGGGTGTTAATGATAGCATTAGTTTTAAGGAAAGCATGGGTGATAAGTATAGCATTAGTTTTAAGTATGGGTGTTAATTATCGCATTAGTTTTAAGTATAGCATGGGTGTTAATGATAGCATTAGTTTTAAGTATAGCATGGGTGTTAATGATAGCATTAGTTTTAAGGAAAGCATGGGTGATAAGTATAGCATTAGTTTTAAGTATGGGTGTTAATGATATCATTAGTTTTAAGTATAGCATGGATGTTAGTGATAGCATTAGTTTTAAGTATAGCATGGGTTTTAATGATAACATTAGTTTTAAGTATGCATGGGTGTTAATGATAGCATTAGTTTTAAGTATAGCATGGGTTTTAATGATAGCATTAGTTTTAAGTATAGCATGGGTGTTAATGATAGCATTAGTTTTAAGTATAGCATGGGTATTAATGATAACATTAGTTTTAAGTATAGCATGGGTGTTAATGATAGCATTAGTTTTAAATATAGCATGGGTGTTAATGATAGTATTAGTTTTAAGTATAGTATGGGTATTAATGATAGCATTAGTTTTAAGTATATCATGGGTGTTAATGATAGCATTAGTTTTAAGTATAGCATGGGTGTTAATGATAGCATTAGTTTTAAATATAGCATGGGTGTTAATGATAGTATTAGTTTTAAGGAAAACATGGGTGATAAGTATAGCATTAGTTTTAAGTATAGCATGGGTGTTAATGATAGCATTAGTTTTAAGAATAGCATGGGTGATAAGTATAACATTAGTTTTAAGTATAGCATGGGTGTTAATGATAGCATTAGTTTTAAGTATAGCATGGATGTTAATTATCGCATTAGTTTTAAGTATAGCATGGGTTTTAATGACAGCATTAGTTTTAAGTATAGCATGGGTGTTAATGATAGCATTAGTTTCAAGGAAAGCATGGGTGATAAGTATAGCATTAGTTTTAAGTATAGCATGGGTGTTAATGATAGCATTAGTTTTAAGTATAGCATGGGTGTTAATGATAGCATTAGTTTTAAGTATAGCATGGGTGGTAATGATAGCATTAGTTTAAATTATAACATGAGTGTTAATGATAGCATTAGTTTTAAGTATAGTATGGGTGTTAATGATAGCATTAGTTTTAATTATAACATGGGTGTTAATTATAACATTGGTTTTAAGTATAGCATAGGTTTTAATGATAGCATTAGTTTTAAGTATAGCATGGGTGTTAATGATAGCATTAGTTTTAAGTATAGCATTGGCGTTAATGATAGAATTAGTTTTAAGTATAGCATGGGTGTTAATGATAGCATTAGTTTTAAGTATAGCATGGGTGTTAATGATAGCATTAGATTTATGTTTAGCATGGGTGTTAATGATAGTATTAGTTTTAAGTATATCATGGATGTTAATGATATAATTAGTTTTAAGTATAGCATGGGTGTTAATGATAGCATTAGTTTTAAGGATAGCATGGGAGATAAGTATAGCATTAGTTTTAAGTATAGCATGGGTGTTAATGATAGCATTAGTTTTAAGTATAGCATGGGTGTTAATGATAGCATTAGTTTTAAGTATAGCATGGGTGTTAATGATAGCATTAGTTTTAAGGAAAGCATGGGTGATAAGTATAGCATTAGTTTTAAGTATAGCATGGGTGTTAATGATAGCATTAGTTTTAAGTATAGCATGGGTGTTAATGATAGCATTAGTTTTAAGGAAAGCATGGGTGATAAGTATAGCATTAGTTTTAAGTATGGGTGTTAATGATATCATTAGTTTTAAGTATAGCATGGGTGTTAATGATAGCATTAGTTTTAAGGAAAGCATGGGTGATAAGTATAGCATTAGTTTTAAGTATGGGTGTTAATTATCGCATTAGTTTTAAGTATAGCATGGGTGTTAATGATAGCATTAGTTTTAAGTATAGCATGGGTGTTAATGATAGCATTAGTTTTAAGGAAAGCATGGGTGATAAGTATAGCATTAGTTTTAAGTATGGGTGTTAATGATATCATTAGTTTTAAGTATAGCATGGATGTTAGTGATAGCATTAGTTTTAAGTATAGCATGGGTTTTAATGATAACATTAGTTTTAAGTATGCATGGGTGTTAATGATAGCATTAGTTTTAAGTATAGCATGGGTTTTAATGATAGCATTAGTTTTAAGTATAGCATGGGTGTTAATGATAGCATTAGTTTTAAGTATAGCATGGGTATTAATGATAACATTAGTTTTAAGTATAGCATGGGTGTTAATGATAGCATTAGTTTTAAATATAGCATGGGTGTTAATGATAGTATTAGTTTTAAGTATAGTATGGGTATTAATGATAGCATTAGTTTTAAGTATATCATGGGTGTTAATGATAGCATTAGTTTTAAGTATAGCATGGGTGTTAATGATAGCATTAGTTTTAAGAATAGCATGGGTGATAAGTATAGCATTAGTTTTAAGTATAGCATGGGTGTTAATGATAGCATTAGTTTTAAGTATAGCATGGATGTTAATTATAGCATTATTTTTAAGTATAGCATGGGTGTTAATGATAGAATTAGTTTAAATTATAACATGGGTGTTAATGATAGCATTAGTTTTAAGTATAGCATGGGTGTTAATGATAGCATTAGTTTTAATTATAACATTGGTGTTAATGATATCATTGTTTTTAAGTATAGCATGGGTATTAATGATAGCATTAGTTTTAAGTATAGCATGGGTGTTAATGATAGCATTAGTTTTAAGGAAAGCATGGGTGATAAGTATAGCATTAGTTTTAAGTATAGCATGGGTGTTAATGATAGCATTAGTTTTAAGTATAGCATGGATGTCAATTATAGCATTAGTTTTAAGTATAGCATGGGTGTTAATGATATTATTAGTTTTAAGTATAGCATGGGTGTTAATGATAGCATTAGTTTTAAGTATAGAATGGGTGTTAATGATAGCATTAGTTTAAATTATAACATGGGTGTTAATGATAGCATTAGTTTTAAGTATAGCATGGGTGTTAATGATAGCATTAGTTTTAAGTATAGCATGGGTGTTAATGATAGCATTAATTTTAAGTATAGCATGGGTTTTAATGATATCATTAGTTTTAAGTATAGCATGGGTTTTAATGATAGAATTAGTTTTAAGTATATCATGGGTGTTAATGATAGCATTAGTTTTAAGTATAGCATGGGTGTTAATGACAGCATTAGTTTTAAGTATAGCATGGGTGTTAATGATAGCATTAGTTTCAAGGAAAGAATGGGTGATAAGTATAGCATTAGTTTTAAGTATAGCATGGGTGTTAATGATAGCATTAGTTTTAAGTATAGCATGGGTGTTAATGATAGCATTAGTTTTAAGTATAGCATGGGTGGTAATGATAGCATTAGTTTAAATTATAACATGGGTGTTAATGATAGCATTAGTTTTAAGTATAGCATGGGTGTTAATGATAGCATTAGATTTATGTTTAGCATGGGTGTTAATGATAGTATTAGTTTTAAGTATATCATGGATGTTAATGATATAATTAGTTTTAAGTATAGCATGGGTGTTAATGATAGCATTAGTTTTAAGGATAGCATGGGAGATAAGTATAGCATTAGTTTTAAGTATAGCATGGGTGTTAATGATAGCATTAGTTTTAAGTATAGCATGGGTGTTAATGATAGCATTAGTTTTAAGTATAGCATGGGTGTTAATGATAGTATTAGTTTTAAGGAAAGCATGGGTGATAAGTATAGCATTAGTTTTAAGTATAGCATGGGTGTTAATGATAGCATTAGTTTTAAGTATAGCATGGGTGTTAATGATAGCATTAGTTTTAAGGAAAGCATGGGTGATAAGTATAGCATTAGTTTTAAGTATGGGTGTTAATGATATCATTAGTTTTAAGTATAGCATGGATGTTAGTGATAGCATTAGTTTTAAGTATAGCATGGGTTTTAATGATAACATTAGTTTTAAGTATGCATGGGTGTTAATGATAGCATTAGTTTTAAGTATAGCATGGGTTTTAATGATAGCATTAGTTTTAAGTATAGCATGGGTGTTAATGATAGCATTAGTTTTAAGTATAGAATGGGTATTAATGATAACATTAGTTTTAAGTATAGCATGGGTGTTAATGATAGCATTAGTTTTAAATATAGCATGGGTGTTAATGATAGTATTAGTTTTAAGTATAGTATGGGTATTAATGATAGCATTAGTTTTAAGTATATCATGGGTGTTAATGATAGCATTAGTTTTAAGTATAGCATGGGTGTTAATGATAGCATTAGTTTTAAGAATAGCATGGGTGATAAGTATAGCATTAGTTTTAAGTATAGCATGGGTGTTAATAATAGCATTAGTTTTAAGTATAGCATGGATGTTAATTATAGCATTATTTTTAAGTATAGCATGGGTGTTAATGATAGAATTAGTTTAAATTATAACATGGGTGTTAATGATAGCATTAGTTTTAAGTATAGCATGGGTGTTAATGATAGCATTAGTTTTAATTATAACATTGGTGTTAATGATATCATTGTTTTTAAGTATAGCATGGGTATTAATGATAGCATTAGTTTTAAGTATAGCATGGGTGTTAATGATAGCATTAGTTTTAAGAATAGCATGGGTGATAAGTATAGCATTAGTTTTAAGTATAGCATGGGTGTTAATGATAGCATTAGTTTTAAGTATAGCATGGATGTCAATTATAGCATTAGTTTTAAGTATAGCATGGGTGTTAATGATATTATTAGTTTTAAGTATAGCATGGGTGTTAATGATAGCATTAGTTTTAAGTATAGAATGGGTGTTAATGATAGCATTAGTTTAAATTATAACATGGGTGTTAATGATAGCATTAGTTTTAAGTATAGCATGGGTGTTAATGATAGCATTAGTTTTAAGTATAGCATGGGTGTTAATGATAGCATTAGTTTTAAGGAAAGCATGGGTGATAAGTATAGCATTAGTTTTAAGTATGGGTGTTAATTATCGCATTAGTTTTAAGTATAGCATGGGTGTTAATGATATCATTAGTTTTAAGTATAGCATGGGTGTTAATGATAGCATTAGTTTTAAGGAAAGCATGGGTGATAAGTATAGCATTAGTTTTAAGTATGGGTGTTAATGATATCATTAGTTTTAAGTATAGCATGGATGTTAGTGATAGCATTAGTTTTAAGTATAGCATGGGTTTTAATGATAACATTAGTTTTAAGTATGCATGGGTGTTAATGATAGCATTAGTTTTAAGTATAGCATGGGTTTTAATGATAGCATTAGTTTTAAGTATAGCATGGGTGTTAATGATAGCATTAGTTTTAAGTATAGCAT
Source organism: Osedax fenrisi (assembly GCA_964019155.1). NCBI lineage: Eukaryota > Metazoa > Annelida > Polychaeta > Sabellida > Siboglinidae > Osedax > Osedax fenrisi. Next base: position 418,017 of record CAXHSG010000088.1, read on the forward strand.
GGGTATTAATGATAACATTAGTTTTAAGTATAGCATGGGTGTTAATGATAGCATTAGTTTTAAATATAGCATGGGTGTTAATGATAGTATTAGTTTTAAGTATAGTATGGGTATTAATGATAGCATTAGTTTTAAGTATATCATGGGTGTTAATGATAGCATTAGTTTTAAGTATAGCATGGGTGTTAATGATAGCATTAGTTTTAAGAATAGCATGGGTGATAAGTATAGCATTAGTTTTAAGTATAGCATGGGTGTTAATGATAGCATTAGTTTTAAGTATAGCATGGATGTTAATTATAGCATTATTTTTAAGTATAGCATGGGTGTTAATGATAGAATTAGTTTAAATTATAACATGGGTGTTAATGATAGCATTAGTTTTAAGTATAGCATGGGTGTTAATGATAGCATTAGTTTTAATTATAACATTGGTGTTAATGATATCATTGTTTTTAAGTATAGCATGGGTATTAATGATAGCATTAGTTTTAAGTATAGCATGGGTGTTAATGATAGCATTAGTTTTAAGGAAAGCATGGGTGATAAGTATAGCATTAGTTTTAAGTATAGCATGGGTGTTAATGATAGCATTAGTTTTAAGTATAGCATGGATGTCAATTATAGCATTAGTTTTAAGTATAGCATGGGTGTTAATGATATTATTAGTTTTAAGTATAGCATGGGTGTTAATGATAGCATTAGTTTTAAGTATAGAATGGGTGTTAATGATAGCATTAGTTTAAATTATAACATGGGTGTTAATGATAGCATTAGTTTTAAGTATAGCATGGGTGTTAATGATAGCATTAGTTTTAAGTATAGCATGGGTGTTAATGATAGCATTAGTTTTAAGTATAGCATGGGTTTTAATGATATCATTAGTTTTAAGTATAGCATGGGTTTTAATGATAGAATTAGTTTTAAGTATATCATGGGTGTTAATGATAGCATTAGTTTTAAGTATAGCATGGGTGTTAATGACAGCATTAGTTTTAAGTATAGCATGGGTGTTAATGATAGCATTAGTTTCAAGGAAAGCATGGGTGATAAGTATAGCATTAGTTTTAAGTATAGCATGGGTGTTAATGATAGCATTAGTTTTAAGTATAGCATGGGTGTTAATGATAGCATTAGTTTTAAGTATAGCATGGGTGGTAATGATAGCATTAGTTTAAATTATAACATGGGTGTTAATGATAGCATTAGTTTTAAGTATAGTATGGGTGTTAATGATAGCATTAGTTTTAATTATAACATGGGTGTTAATTATAACATTGGTTTTAAGTATAGCATAGGTTTTAATGATAGCATTAGTTTTAAGTATAGCATGGGTGTTAATGATAGCATTAGTTTTAAGTATAGCATGGGTGTTAATGTTAGCATTAGTTTTAATTATAACATGGGTGTTAATGATAGCATTGGTTTTAAGTATAGCATGGGTTTTAATAATAACATTAGTTTTAAGTATAGCATGGGTGTTAATATTATATTTGTTGTAAGGATAGCATGGGTGTTAATGATAGCATTAGTTTTAGGTATAGCATGGGTGTAATGATAGCATTAGTTTTAAGTATAGCATGGATGTTAATGATAGCATTAGTTTTAAGTATAGCATGGGTGTTAATGATAGCATTAGTTTTAAATATAGCATGGGTGTTAATGATAGTATTAGTTTTAAGGAAAACATGGGTGATAAGTATAGCATTAGTTTTAAGTATAGCATGGGTGTTAATGATAGCATTAGTTTTAAGAATAGCATGGGTGATAAGTATAGCATTAGTTTTAAGTATAGCATGGGTGTTAATGATAGCATTAGTTTAAATTATAACATGGGTGTTAATGATAGCATTAGTTTTAAGTATAGTATGGGTGTTAATGATAGCATTAGTTTTAATTATAACATGGGTGTTAATTATAACATTGGTTTTAAGTATAGCATAGGTTTTAATGATAGCATTAGTTTTAAGTATAGCATGGGTGTTAATGATAGCATTAGTTTTAAGTATAGCATGGGCGTTAATGATAGAATTAGTTTTAAGTATAGCATGGGTGTTAATGATAGCATTAGTTTTAAGTATAGCATGGGTGATAATGATAGCATTAGATTTATGTTTAGCATAGGTGTTAATGATAGTATTAGTTTTAAGTATATCATTGATGTTAATGATAGCATTAGTTTTAAGTATAGCATGGGTGTTAATGATAGCATTAGTTTTAAGGAAAGCATGGGTGATAAGTATAGCATTAGTTTTAAGTATGGGTGTTAATTATCGCATTAGTTTTAAGTATAGCATGGGTGTTAATGATAGCATTAGTTTTAAGTATAGCATGGGTGTTAATGATAGCATTAGTTTTAAGGAAAGCATGGGTGATAAGTATAGCATTAGTTTTAAGTATGGGTGTTAATGATATCATTAGTTTTAAGTATAGCATGGGTGTTAATGAAAGTATTAGTTTTAAGTATAGCATGGATGTTAGTGATAGCATTAGTTTTAAGTATAGCATGGGTTTTAATGATAACATTAGTTTTAAGTATGCATGGGTGTTAATGATAGCATTAGTTTTAAGTATAGCATGGGTTTTAATGATAGCATTAGTTTTAAGTATAGCATGGGTGTTAATGATAGCATTAGTTTTAAGTATAGCATGGGTATTAATGATAACATTAGTTTTAAGTATAGCATGGGTGTTAATGATAGCATTAGTTTTAAATATAGCATGGGTGTTAATGATAGTATTAGTTTTAAGTATAGTATGGGTATTAATGATAGCATTAGTTTTAAGTATATCATGGGTGTTAATGATAGCATTAGTTTTAAGTATAGCATGGGTGTTAATGATAGCATTAGTTTTAAGAATAGCATGGGTGATAAGTATAGCATTAGTTTTAAGTAAGCATGGGTGTTAATGATAGCATTAGTTTTAAGTATAGCATGGATGTTAATTATAGCATTATTTTTAAGTATAGCATGGGTGTTAATGATAGAATTAGTTTAAATTATAACATGGGTGTTAATGATAGCATTAGTTTTAAGTATAGCATGGGTGTTAATGATAGCATTAGTTTTAATTATAACATTGGTGTTAATGATATCATTGTTTTTAAGTATAGCATGGGTATTAATGATAGCATTAGTTTTAAGTATAGCATGGGTGTTAATGATAGCATTAGTTTTAAGGAAAGCATGGGTGATAAGTATAGCATTAGTTTTAAGTATAGCTTGGGTGTTAATGATAGCATTAGTTTTAAGTATAGCATGGATGTCAATTATAGCATTAGTTTTAAGTATAGCATGGGTGTTAATGATATTATTAGTTTTAAGTATAGCATGGGTGTTAATGATAGCATTAGTTTTAAGTATAGAATGGGTGTTAATGATAGCATTAGTTTAAATTATAACATGGGTGTTAATGATAGCATTAGTTTTAAGTATAGCATGGGTGTTAATGATAGCATTAGTTTTAATTATAACATGGGTGTTAATGATATAATTATTTTTAAGTATAGCATTGGTGTTAATGATAGCATTAGTTTAAAGTATAGCATGGGTGTTAATGATATCATTAGTTTTAAGTATAACATGGGTGTTAATGATAGCATTAGTTTTAAGTATAGCATGGGTGTTAATGATAGCATTAGTTTTAAGGAAAGCATGGGTGATAAGTATAGCATTAGTTTTAAGTATGTGTGTTAATGATATCATTAGTTTTAAGTATAGCATGGGTGTTAATGATAGTATTAGTTTTAAGTATAGCATGGATGTTAGTGATAGCATTAGTTTAAGTATAGCATGGGTTTTAATGATAACATTAGTTTTAAGTATGCATGGGTGTTAATGATAGCATTAGTTTTAAGTATAGCATGGGTGTTAATGATAGCATTAGTTTTAAGTATAGCATGGGTATTAATGATAACATTAGTTTTAAGTATAGCATGGGTGTTAATGATAGCATTAGTTTTAAATATAGCATGGGTGTTAATGATAGTATTAGTTTTAAGTATAGTATGGGTATTAATGATAGCATTAGTTTTAAGTATATCATGGGTGTTAATGATAGCATTAGTTTTAAGTATAGCATGGGTGTTAATGATAGCATTAGTTTTAAGAATAGCATGGGTGATAAGTATAGCATTAGTTTTAAGTATAGCATGGGTGTTAATGATAGCATTAGTTTTAAGTATAGCATGGATGTTAATTATAGCATTATTTTTAAGTATAGCATGGGTGTTAATGATAGAATTAGTTTAAATTATAACATGGGTGTTAATGATAGCATTAGTTTTAAGTATAGCATGGGTGTTAATGATAGCATTAGTTTTAATTATAATATTGGTGTTAATGATATCATTGTTTTTAAGTATAGCATGGGTATTAATGATAGCATTAGTTTTAAGTATAGCATGGGTGTTAATGATAGCATTAGTTTTAAGGAAAGCATGGGTGATAAGTATAGCATTAGTTTTAAGTATAGCATGGGTGTTAATGATAGCATTAGTTTTAAGTATAGCATGGATGTCAATTATAGCATTAGTTTTAAGTATAGCATGGGTGTTAATGATATTATTAGTTTTAAGTATAGCATGGGTGTTAATGATAGCATTAGTTTTAAGTATAGAATGGGTGTTAATGATAGCATTAGTTTAAATTATAACATGGGTGTTAATGATAGCATTAGTTTTAAGTATAGCATGGGTGTTAATGATAGCATTAGTTTTAATTATAACATGGGTGTTAATGATATAATTATTTTTAAGTATAGCATTGGTGTTAATGATAGCATTAGTTTAAAGTATAGCATGGGTGTTAATGATAGCATTAGTTTTAAGTATAGCATGGATGTTAATTATAGCATTATTTTTAAGTATAGCATGGGTGTTAATGATAGAATTAGTTTAAATTATAACATGGGTGTTAATGATAGCATTAGTTTTAAGTATAGCATGGGTGTTAATGATAGCATTAGTTTTAATTATAACATTGGTGTTAATGATATCATTGTTTTTAAGTATAGCATGGGTATTAATGATAGCATTAGTTTTAAGTATAGCATGGGTGTTAATGATAGCATTAGTTTTAAGGAAAGCATGGGTGATAAGTATAGCATTAGTTTTAAGTATAGCATGGGTGTTAATGATAGCATTAGTTTTAAGTATAGCATGGATGTCAATTATAGCATTAGTTTTAAGTATAGCATGGGTGTTAATGATATTATTAGTTTTAAGTATAGCATGGGTGTTAATGATAGCATTAGTTTTAAGTATAGAATGGGTGTTAATGATAGCATTAGTTTAAATTATAACATGGGTGTTAATGATAGCATTAGTTTTAAGTATAGCATGGGTGTTAATGATAGCATTAGTTTTAATTATAACATGGGTGTTAATGATATAATTATTTTTAAGTATAGCATTGGTGTTAATGATAGCATTAGTTTAAAGTATAGCATGGGTGTTAATGATAGCATTAGTTTTAAGTATAGCATGGGTGTTAATGATAGCATTAGTTTTAAGTATAGCATGGGTGTTAATGATAGCATTAGTTTAAATTATAATATGGGTGTTAATGATAGCATTAGTTTTAAGTATAGCATGGGTGTTAATGATAGCATTAGTTTTAATTATAACATGGGTGTTAATGATAGCATTGGTTTTAAGTATAGCATGGGTGTTAATGATAGCATTAGTTTTAAGTATAGCATGGGTGTTAATGATAGCATTAGTTTTAAGTATAGCATGGGTGTTAATGATAGCATTAGTTTTAAGTATAGCATGGGTGTTAATGATAGATTATTTTTAAGTATAGCATGGGTGTTAATGATAGCATTATTTTTAAGTATAGCATGGGTGTTAATGATAGCATTAGTTTTAAGTATAGCATGGGTGTTAATGATAGCATTAGTTTTAAGAATAGCATGGGTGTTAATGATAGCATTAGTTTTAAGTATAGCATGGGTGTTAATGATAGCATTAATTTTAAGTATAGCATGGATGTTAATTATAGCATTAGTTTTAAGTATAGCATGGGTGTTAATGATAGCATTAGTTTTAAGTATAGCATGGGTTTTAATGATATCATTAGTTTTAAGTATAGCATGGGTTTTAATGATAGAATTAGTTTTAAGTATAGCATGGGTGTTAATGATAGCATTAGTTTTAAGTATAGCATGGGTGTTAATGACAGCATTAGTTTTAAGTATAGCATGGGTGTTAATGATAGCATTAGTTTCAAGGAAAGCATGGGTAATAAGTATAGCATTAGTTTTAAGTATAGCATGGGTGTTAATGATAGCATTAGTTTTAAGTATAGCATGGGTGTTAATGATAGCATTAGTTTTAAGTATAGCATGGGTGGTAATGATAGCATTAGTTTAAATTATAACATGGGTGTTAATGATAGTATTAGTTTTAAGTATAGTATGGGTATTAATGATAGCATTAGTTTTAAGTATATCATGGGTGTTAATGATAGCATTAGTTTTAAGTATAGCATGGATGTTAATTATAGCATTATTTTTAAGTATAGCATGGGTGTTAATGATAGAATTAGTTTAAATTATAACATGGGTGTTAATGATAGCATTAGTTTTAAGTATAGCATGGGTGTTAATGATAGCATTAGTTTTAATTATAACATTGGTGTTAATGATATAATTAGTTTTAAGTATAGCATGGGTGTTAATGATAGCATTAGTTTTAAGGATAGCATGGGAGATAAGTATAGCATTAGTTTTAAGTATAGCATGGGTGTTAATGATAGCATTAGTTTTAAGTATAGCATGGGTGTTAATGATAGCATTAGTTTTAAGTATAGCATGGGTGTTAATGATAGTATTAGTTTTAAGGAAAGCATGGGTGATAAGTATAGCATTAGTTTTAAGTATAGCATGGGTGTTAATGATAGCATTAGTTTTAAGTATAGCATGGGTGTTAATGATAGCATTAGTTTTAAGGAAAGCATGGGTGATAAGTATAGCATTAGTTTTAAGTATGGGTGTTAATGATATCATTAGTTTTAAGTATAGCATGGATGTTAGTGATAGCATTAGTTTTAAGTATAGCATGGGTTTTAATGATAACATTAGTTTTAAGTATGCATGGGTGTTAATGATAGCATTAGTTTTAAGTATAGCATGGGTTTTAATGATAGCATTAGTTTTAAGTATAGCATGGGTGTTAATGATAGCATTAGTTTTAAGTATAGAATGGGTATTAATGATAACATTAGTTTTAAGTATAGCATGGGTGTTAATGATAGCATTAGTTTTAAATATAGCATGGGTGTTAATGATAGTATTAGTTTTAAGTATAGTATGGGTATTAATGATAGCATTAGTTTTAAGTATATCATGGGTGTTAATGATAGCATTAGTTTTAAGTATAGCATGGGTGTTAATGATAGCATTAGTTTTAAGAATAGCATGGGTGATAAGTATAGCATTAGTTTTAAGTATAGCATGGGTGTTAATAATAGCATTAGTTTTAAGTATAGCATGGATGTTAATTATAGCATTATTTTTAAGTATAGCATGGGTGTTAATGATAGAATTAGTTTAAATTATAACATGGGTGTTAATGATAGCATTAGTTTTAAGTATAGCATGGGTGTTAATGATAGCATTAGTTTTAATTATAACATTGGTGTTAATGATATCATTGTTTTTAAGTATAGCATGGGTATTAATGATAGCATTAGTTTTAAGTATAGCATGGGTGTTAATGATAGCATTAGTTTTAAGAATAGCATGGGTGATAAGTATAGCATTAGTTTTAAGTATAGCATGGGTGTTAATGATAGCATTAGTTTTAAGTATAGCATGGATGTCAATTATAGCATTAGTTTTAAGTATAGCATGGGTGTTAATGATATTATTAGTTTTAAGTATAGCATGGGTGTTAATGATAGCATTAGTTTTAAGTATAGAATGGGTGTTAATGATAGCATTAGTTTAAATTATAACATGGGTGTTAATGATAGCATTAGTTTTAAGTATAGCATGGGTGTTAATGATAGCATTAGTTTTAAGTATAGCATGGGTGTTAATGATAGCATTAGTTTTAAGGAAAGCATGGGTGATAAGTATAGCATTAGTTTTAAGTATGGGTGTTAATTATCGCATTAGTTTTAAGTATAGCATGGGTGTTAATGATATCATTAGTTTTAAGTATAGCATGGGTGTTAATGATAGCATTAGTTTTAAGGAAAGCATGGGTGATAAGTATAGCATTAGTTTTAAGTATGGGTGTTAATGATATCATTAGTTTTAAGTATAGCATGGATGTTAGTGATAGCATTAGTTTTAAGTATAGCATGGGTTTTAATGATAACATTAGTTTTAAGTATGCATGGGTGTTAATGATAGCATTAGTTTTAAGTATAGCATGGGTTTTAATGATAGCATTAGTTTTAAGTATAGCATGGGTGTTAATGATAGCATTAGTTTTAAGTATAGCATGGGTATTAATGATAACATTAGTTTTAAGTATAGCATGGGTGTTAATGATAGCATTAGTTTTAAATATAGCATGGGTGTTAATGATAGTATTAGTTTTAAGTATAGTATGGGTATTAATGATAGCATTAGTTTTAAGTATATCATGGGTGTTAATGATAGCATTAGTTTTAAGTATAGCATGGGTGTTAATGATAGCATTAGTTTTAAGAATAGCATGGGTGATAAGTATAGCATTAGTTTTAAGTATAGCATGGGTGTTAATGATAGCATTAGTTTTAAGTATAGCATGGATGTTAATTATAGCATTATTTTTAAGTATAGCATGGGTGTTAATGATAGAATTAGTTTAAATTATAACATGGGTGTTAATGATAGCATTAGTTTTAAGTATAGCATGGGTGTTAATGATAGCATTAGTTTTAATTATAACATTGGTGTTAATGATATCATTGTTTTTAAGTATAGCATGGGTATTAATGATAGCATTAGTTTTAAGTATAGCATGGGTGTTAATGATAGCATTAGTTTTAAGGAAAGCATGGGTGATAAGTATAGCATTAGTTTTAAGTATAGCATGGGTGTTAATGATAGCATTAGTTTTAAGTATAGCATGGATGTCAATTATAGCATTAGTTTTAAGTATAGCATGGGTGTTAATGATATTATTAGTTTTAAGTATAGCATGGGTGTTAATGATAGCATTAGTTTTAAGTATAGAATGGGTGTTAATGATAGCATTAGTTTAAATTATAACATGGGTGTTAATGATAGCATTAGTTTTAAGTATAGCATGGGTGTTAATGATAGCATTAGTTTTAAGTATAGCATGGGTGTTAATGATAGCATTAGTTTTAAGTATAGCATGGGTTTTAATGATATCATTAGTTTTAAGTATAGCATGGGTTTTAATGATAGAATTAGTTTTAAGTATATCATGGGTGTTAATGATAGCATTAGTTTTAAGTATAGCATGGGTGTTAATGACAGCATTAGTTTTAAGTATAGCATGGGTGTTAATGATAGCATTAGTTTCAAGGAAAGCATGGGTGATAAGTATAGCATTAGTTTTAAGTATAGCATGGGTGTTAATGATAGCATTAGTTTTAAGTATAGCATGGGTGTTAATGATAGCATTAGTTTTAAGTATAGCATGGGTGGTAATGATAGCATTAGTTTAAATTATAACATGGGTGTTAATGATAGCATTAGTTTTAAGTATAGTATGGGTGTTAATGATAGCATTAGTTTTAATTATAACATGGGTGTTAATTATAACATTGGTTTTAAGTATAGCATAGGTTTTAATGATAGCATTAGTTTTAAGTATAGCATGGGTGTTAATGATAGCATTAGTTTTAAGTATAGCATGGGTGTTAATGTTAGCATTAGTTTTAATTATAACATGGGTGTTAATGATAGCATTGGTTTTAAGTATAGCATGGGTTTTAATAATAACATTAGTTTTAAGTATAGCATGGGTGTTAATATTATATTTGTTGTAAGGATAGCATGGGTGTTAATGATAGCATTAGTTTTAGGTATAGCATGGGTGTAATGATAGCATTAGTTTTAAGTATAGCATGGATGTTAATGATAGCATTAGTTTTAAGTATAGCATGGGTGTTAATGATAGCATTAGTTTTAAATATAGCATGGGTGTTAATGATAGTATTAGTTTTAAGGAAAACATGGGTGATAAGTATAGCATTAGTTTTAAGTATAGCATGGGTGTTAATGATAGCATTAGTTTTAAGAATAGCATGGGTGATAAGTATAGCATTAGTTTTAAGTATAGCATGGGTGTTAATGATAGCATTAGTTTAAATTATAACATGGGTGTTAATGATAGCATTAGTTTTAAGTATAGTATGGGTGTTAATGATAGCATTAGTTTTAATTATAACATGGGTGTTAATTATAACATTGGTTTTAAGTATAGCATAGGTTTTAATGATAGCATTAGTTTTAAGTATAGCATGGGTGTTAATGATAGCATTAGTTTTAAGTATAGCATGGGCGTTAATGATAGAATTAGTTTTAAGTATAGCATGGGTGTTAATGATAGCATTAGTTTTAAGTATAGCATGGGTGATAATGATAGCATTAGATTTATGTTTAGCATAGGTGTTAATGATAGTATTAGTTTTAAGTATATCATTGATGTTAATGATAGCATTAGTTTTAAGTATAGCATGGGTGTTAATGATAGCATTAGTTTTAAGGAAAGCATGGGTGATAAGTATAGCATTAGTTTTAAGTATGGGTGTTAATTATCGCATTAGTTTTAAGTATAGCATGGGTGTTAATGATAGCATTAGTTTTAAGTATAGCATGGGTGTTAATGATAGCATTAGTTTTAAGGAAAGCATGGGTGATAAGTATAGCATTAGTTTTAAGTATGGGTGTTAATGATATCATTAGTTTTAAGTATAGCATGGGTGTTAATGAAAGTATTAGTTTTAAGTATAGCATGGATGTTAGTGATAGCATTAGTTTTAAGTATAGCATGGGTTTTAATGATAACATTAGTTTTAAGTATGCATGGGTGTTAATGATAGCATTAGTTTTAAGTATAGCATGGGTTTTAATGATAGCATTAGTTTTAAGTATAGCATGGGTGTTAATGATAGCATTAGTTTTAAGTATAGCATGGGTATTAATGATAACATTAGTTTTAAGTATAGCATGGGTGTTAATGATAGCATTAGTTTTAAATATAGCATGGGTGTTAATGATAGTATTAGTTTTAAGTATAGTATGGGTATTAATGATAGCATTAGTTTTAAGTATATCATGGGTGTTAATGATAGCATTAGTTTTAAGTATAGCATGGGTGTTAATGATAGCATTAGTTTTAAGAATAGCATGGGTGATAAGTATAGCATTAGTTTTAAGTAAGCATGGGTGTTAATGATAGCATTAGTTTTAAGTATAGCATGGATGTTAATTATAGCATTATTTTTAAGTATAGCATGGGTGTTAATGATAGAATTAGTTTAAATTATAACATGGGTGTTAATGATAGCATTAGTTTTAAGTATAGCATGGGTGTTAATGATAGCATTAGTTTTAATTATAACATTGGTGTTAATGATATCATTGTTTTTAAGTATAGCATGGGTATTAATGATAGCATTAGTTTTAAGTATAGCATGGGTGTTAATGATAGCATTAGTTTTAAGGAAAGCATGGGTGATAAGTATAGCATTAGTTTTAAGTATAGCTTGGGTGTTAATGATAGCATTAGTTTTAAGTATAGCATGGATGTCAATTATAGCATTAGTTTTAAGTATAGCATGGGTGTTAATGATATTATTAGTTTTAAGTATAGCATGGGTGTTAATGATAGCATTAGTTTTAAGTATAGAATGGGTGTTAATGATAGCATTAGTTTAAATTATAACATGGGTGTTAATGATAGCATTAGTTTTAAGTATAGCATGGGTGTTAATGATAGCATTAGTTTTAATTATAACATGGGTGTTAATGATATAATTATTTTTAAGTATAGCATTGGTGTTAATGATAGCATTAGTTTAAAGTATAGCATGGGTGTTAATGATATCATTAGTTTTAAGTATAACATGGGTGTTAATGATAGCATTAGTTTTAAGTATAGCATGGGTGTTAATGATAGCATTAGTTTTAAGGAAAGCATGGGTGATAAGTATAGCATTAGTTTTAAGTATGTGTGTTAATGATATCATTAGTTTTAAGTATAGCATGGGTGTTAATGATAGTATTAGTTTTAAGTATAGCATGGATGTTAGTGATAGCATTAGTTTAAGTATAGCATGGGTTTTAATGATAACATTAGTTTTAAGTATGCATGGGTGTTAATGATAGCATTAGTTTTAAGTATAGCATGGGTGTTAATGATAGCATTAGTTTTAAGTATAGCATGGGTATTAATGATAACATTAGTTTTAAGTATAGCATGGGTGTTAATGATAGCATTAGTTTTAAATATAGCATGGGTGTTAATGATAGTATTAGTTTTAAGTATAGTATGGGTATTAATGATAGCATTAGTTTTAAGTATATCATGGGTGTTAATGATAGCATTAGTTTTAAGTATAGCATGGGTGTTAATGATAGCATTAGTTTTAAGAATAGCATGGGTGATAAGTATAGCATTAGTTTTAAGTATAGCATGGGTGTTAATGATAGCATTAGTTTTAAGTATAGCATGGATGTTAATTATAGCATTATTTTTAAGTATAGCATGGGTGTTAATGATAGAATTAGTTTAAATTATAACATGGGTGTTAATGATAGCATTAGTTTTAAGTATAGCATGGGTGTTAATGATAGCATTAGTTTTAATTATAATATTGGTGTTAATGATATCATTGTTTTTAAGTATAGCATGGGTATTAATGATAGCATTAGTTTTAAGTATAGCATGGGTGTTAATGATAGCATTAGTTTTAAGGAAAGCATGGGTGATAAGTATAGCATTAGTTTTAAGTATAGCATGGGTGTTAATGATAGCATTAGTTTTAAGTATAGCATGGATGTCAATTATAGCATTAGTTTTAAGTATAGCATGGGTGTTAATGATATTATTAGTTTTAAGTATAGCATGGGTGTTAATGATAGCATTAGTTTTAAGTATAGAATGGGTGTTAATGATAGCATTAGTTTAAATTATAACATGGGTGTTAATGATAGCATTAGTTTTAAGTATAGCATGGGTGTTAATGATAGCATTAGTTTTAATTATAACATGGGTGTTAATGATATAATTATTTTTAAGTATAGCATTGGTGTTAATGATAGCATTAGTTTAAAGTATAGCATGGGTGTTAATGATAGCATTAGTTTTAAGTATAGCATGGATGTTAATTATAGCATTATTTTTAAGTATAGCATGGGTGTTAATGATAGAATTAGTTTAAATTATAACATGGGTGTTAATGATAGCATTAGTTTTAAGTATAGCATGGTTGTTAATGATAGCATTAGTTTTAATTATAACATTGGTGTTAATGATATCATTGTTTTTAAGTATAGCATGGGTATTAATGATAGCATTAGTTTTAAGTATAGCATGGGTGTTAATGATAGCATTAGTTTTAAGGAAAGCATGGGTGATAAGTATAGCATTAGTTTTAAGTATAGCATGGGTGTTAATGATAGCATTAGTTTTAAGTATAGCATGGATGTCAATTATAGCATTAGTTTTAAGTATAGCATGGGTGTTAATGATATTATTAGTTTTAAGTATAGCATGGGTGTTAATGATAGCATTAGTTTTAAGTATAGAATGGGTGTTAATGATAGCATTAGTTTAAATTATAACATGGGTGTTAATGATAGCATTAGTTTTAAGTATAGCATGGGTGTTAATGATAGCATTAGTTTTAATTATAACATGGGTGTTAATGATATAATTATTTTTAAGTATAGCATTGGTGTTAATGATAGCATTAGTTTAAAGTATAGCATGGGTGTTAATGATAGCATTAGTTTTAAGTATAGCATGGGTGTTAATGATAGCATTAGTTTTAAGTATAGCATGGGTGTTAATGATAGCATTAGTTTAAATTATAATATGGGTGTTAATGATAGCATTAGTTTTAAGTATAGCATGGGTGTTAATGATAGCATTAGTTTTAATTATAACATGGGTGTTAATGATAGCATTGGTTTTAAGTATAGCATGGGTGTTAATGATAGCATTAGTTTTAAGTATAGCATGGGTGTTAATGATAGCATTAGTTTTAAGTATAGCATGGGTGTTAATGATAGCATTAGTTTTAAGTATAGCATGGGTGTTAATGATAGATTATTTTTAAGTATAGCATGGGTGTTAATGATAGCATTATTTTTAAGTATAGCATGGGTGTTAATGATAGCATTAGTTTTAAGTATAGCATGGGTGTTAATGATAGCATTAGTTTTAAGAATAGCATGGGTGTTAATGATAGCATTAGTTTTAAGTATAGCATGGGTGTTAATGATAGCATTAATTTTAAGTATAGCATGGATGTTAATTATAGCATTAGTTTTAAGTATAGCATGGGTGTTAATGATAGCATTAGTTTTAAGTATAGCATGGGTTTTAATGATATCATTAGTTTTAAGTATAGCATGGGTTTTAATGATAGAATTAGTTTTAAGTATAGCATGGGTGTTAATGATAGCATTAGTTTTAAGTATAGCATGGGTGTTAATGACAGCATTAGTTTTAAGTATAGCATGGGTGTTAATGATAGCATTAGTTTCAAGGAAAGCATGGGTAATAAGTATAGCATTAGTTTTAAGTATAGCATGGGTGTTAATGATAGCATTAGTTTTAAGTATAGCATGGGTGTTAATGATAGCATTAGTTTTAAGTATAGCATGGGTGGTAATGATAGCATTAGTTTAAATTATAACATGGGTGTTAATGATAGTATTAGTTTTAAGTATAGTATGGGTATTAATGATAGCATTAGTTTTAAGTATATCATGGGTGTTAATGATAGCATTAGTTTTAAGTATAGCATGGATGTTAATTATAGCATTATTTTTAAGTATAGCATGGGTGTTAATGATAGAATTAGTTTAAATTATAACATGGGTGTTAATGATAGCATTAGTTTTAAGTATAGCATGGGTGTTAATGATAGCATTAGTTTTAATTATAACATTGGTGTTAATGATATCATTGTTTTTAAGTATAGCATGGGTATTAATGATAGCATTAGTTTTAAGTATAGCATGGGTGTTAATGATATCATTAGTTTTAAGGAAAGCATGGGTGATAAGTATAGCATTAGTTTTAAGTATAGCTTGGGTGTTAATGATAGCATTAGTTTTAAGTATAGCATGGATGTCAATTATAGCATTAGTTTTAAGTATAGCATGGGTGTTAATGATATTATTAGTTTTAAGTATAGCATGGGTGTTAATGATAGCATTAGTTTTAAGTATAGAATGGGTGTTAATGATAGCATTAGTTTAAATTATAACATGGGTGTTAATGATAGCATTAGTTTTAAGTATAGCATGGGTGTTAATGATAGCATTAGTTTTAATTATAACATGGGTGTTAATGATATAATTATTTTTAAGTATAGCATTGGTGTTAATGATAGCATTAGTTTAAAGTATAGCATGGGTGTTAATGATAGCATTAGTTTTAAGTATAACATGGGTGTTAATGATAGCATTAGTTTTAAGTATAGCATGGGTGTTAATGATAGCATTAGTTTTAAGGAAAGCATGGGTGATAAGTATAGCATTAGTTTTAAGTATGTGTGTTAATGATATCATTAGTTTTAAGTATAGCATGGGTGTTAATGATAGTATTAGTTTTAAGTATAGCATGGATGTTAGTGATAGCATTAGTTTAAGTATAGCATGGGTTTTAATGATAACATTAGTTTTAAGTATTCATGGGTGTTAATGATAGCATTAGTTTTAAGTATAGCATGGGTGTTAATGATAGCATTAGTTTTAAGTATAGCATGGGTATTAATGATAACATTAGTTTTAAGTATAGCATGGGTGTTAATGATAGCATTAGTTTTAAATATAGCATGGGTGTTAATGATAGTATTAGTTTTAAGTATAGTATGGGTATTAATGATAGCATTAGTTTTAAGTATATCATGGGTGTTAATGATAGCATTAGTTTTAAGTATAGCATGGGTGTTAATGATAGCATTAGTTTTAAGTATAGCATGGATGTTAATTATAGCATTATTTTTAAGTATAGCATGGGTGTTAATGATAGAATTAGTTTAAATTATAACATGGGTGTTAATGATAGCATTAGTTTTAAGTATAGCATGGGTGTTAATGATAGCATTAGTTTTAATTATAATATTGGTGTTAATGATATCATTGTTTTTAAGTATAGCATGGGTATTAATGATAGCATTAGTTTTAAGTATAGCATGGGTGTTAATGATAGCATTAGTTTTAAGGAAAGCATGGGTGATAAGTATAGCATTAGTTTTAAGTATAGCATGGGTGTTAATGATAGCATTAGTTTTAAGTATAGCATGGATGTCAATTATAGCATTAGTTTTAAGTATAGCATGGGTGTTAATGATATTATTAGTTTTAAGTATAGCATGGGTGTTAATGATAGCATTAGTTTTAAGTATAGAATGGGTGTTAATGATAGCATTAGTTTAAATTATAACATGGGTGTTAATGATAGCATTAGTTTTAAGTATAGCATGGGTGTTAATGATAGCATTAGTTTTAATTATAACATGGGTGTTAATGATATAATTATTTTTAAGTATAGCATTGGTGTTAATGATAGCATTAGTTTAAAGTATAGCATGGGTGTTAATGATAGCATTAGTTTTAAGTATAGCATGGATGTTAATTATAGCATTATTTTTAAGTATAGCATGGGTGTTAATGATAGAATTAGTTTAAATTATAACATGGGTGTTAATGATAGCATTAGTTTTAAGTATAGCATGGGTGTTAATGATAGCATTAGTTTTAATTATAACATTGGTGTTAATGATATCATTGTTTTTAAGTATAGCATGGGTATTAATGATAGCATTAGTTTTAAGTATAGCATGGGTGTTAATGATAGCATTAGTTTTAAGGAAAGCATGGGTGATAAGTATAGCATTAGTTTTAAGTATAGCATGGGTGTTAATGATAGCATTAGTTTTAAGTATAGCATGGATGTCAATTATAGCATTAGTTTTAAGTATAGCATGGGTGTTAATGATATTATTAGTTTTAAGTATAGCATGGGTGTTAATGATAGCATTAGTTTTAAGTATAGAATGGGTGTTAATGATAGCATTAGTTTAAATTATAACATGGGTGTTAATGATAGCATTAGTTTTAAGTATAGCATGGGTGTTAATGATAGCATTAGTTTTAATTATAACATGGGTGTTAATGATATAATTATTTTTAAGTATAGCATTGGTGTTAATGATAGCATTAGTTTAAAGTATAGCATGGGTGTTAATGATAGCATTAGTTTTAAGTATAGCATGGGTGTTAATGATAGCATTAGTTTTAAGTATAGCATGGGTGTTAATGATAGCATTAGTTTAAATTATAACATGGGTGTTAATGATAGCATTAGTTTTAAGTATAGCATGGGTGTTAATGATAGCATTAGTTTTAATTATAACATGGGTGTTAATGATAGCATTGGTTTTAAGTATAGCATGGGTGTTAATGATAGCATTAGTTTTAAGTATAGCATGGGTGTTAATGATAGCATTAGTTTTAAGTATAGCATGGGTGTTAATGATAGCATTAGTTTTAAGTATAGCATGGGTGTTAATGATAGATTATTTTTAAGTATAGCATGGGTGTTAATGATAGCATTATTTTTAAGTATAGCATGGGTGTTAATGATAGCATTAGTTTTAAGTATAGCATGGGTGTTAATGATAGCATTAGTTTTAAGAATAGCATGGGTGATAAGTATAGCATTAGTATTAAGTATAGCATGGGTGTTAATGATAGCATTAGTTTTAAGTATAGCATGGATGTTAATTATAGCATTAGTTTTAAGTATAACATGGGTGTTAATGATAGCATTAGTTTTAAGTATAGCATGGGTGTTAATGATAGCATTAGTTTTAAGTATAGCATGGGTGTTAATGATGTCATTATTTTTAAGTATAGCATGGGTGTTAATGATAGCATTAGTTTTAAGTATAGCATGGGTGTTAATGATAGCATTAATTTTAAGTATAGCATGGATGTTAATTATAGCATTAGTTTTAAGTATAGCATGGGTGTTAATGATAGCATTAGTTTTAAGTATAGCATGGGTTTTAATGATATCATTAGTTTTAAGTATAGCATGGGTTTTAATGATAGAATTAGTTTTAAGTATAGCATGGGTGTTAATGATAGCATTAGTTTTAAGTATAGCATGGGTGTTAATGACAGCATTAGTTTTAAGTATAGCATGGGTGTTAATGATAGCATTAGTTTAAATTATAACATGGGTGTTAATGATAGCATTAGTTTTAAGTATAGCATGGGTGTTAATGATAGCATTAGTTTTAATTATAACATGGGTGTTAATGATAGCATTGGTTTTAAGTATAGCATGGGTGTTAATGATAGCATTAGTTTTAAGTATAGCATGGGTGTTAATGATAGCATTAGTTTTAAGTATAGCATGGGTGTTAATAATAGCATTAGTTTTAAGTATAGCATGGGTGTTAATGATAGATTATTTTTAAGTATAGCATGGGTGTTAATGATAGCATTATTTTTAAGTATAGCATGGGTGTTAATGATAGCATTAGTTTTAAGTATAGCATGGGTATTAATGATAGCATTAGTTTTCAGAATAGCATGGGTGATAAGTATAGCATTAGTATTAAGTATAGCATGGGTGTTAATGATAGCATTAGTTTTAAGTATAGCATGGGTGTTAATGATAGATTATTTTTAAGTATAGCATGGGTGTTAATGATAGCATTATTTTTAAGTATAGCATGGGTGTTAATGATAGCATTAGTTTTAAATATAGCATGGGTGTTAATGATAGCATTAGTTTTAAGAATAGCATGGGTGATAAGTATAGCATTAGTATTAAGTATAGCATGGGTGTTAATGATAGCATTAGTTTTAAGTATAGCATGGATGTTAATTATAGCATTAGTTTTAAGTATATCATGGGTGTTAATGATAGCATTAGTTTTAAGTATAGCATGGGTGTTAATGATAGCATTAGTTTTAAGTATAGCATGGGTGTTAATGATGTCATTATTTTTAAGTATAGCATGGGTGTTAATGATAGCATTAGTTTTAAGTATAGCATGGGTGTTAATGATAGCATTAATTTTAAGTATAGCATGGATGTTAATTATAGCATTAGTTTTAAGTATAGCATGGGTGTTAATGATAGCATTAGTTTTAAGTATAGCATGGGTTTTAATGATATCATTAGTTTTAAGTATAGCATGGGTTTTAATGATAGAATTAGTTTTAAGTATAGCATGGGTGTTAATGATAGCATTAGTTTTAAGTATAGCATGGGTGTTAATGACAGCATTAGTTTTAAGTATAGCATGGGTGTTAATGATAGCATTAGTTTCAAGGAAAGCATGGGTAATAAGTATAGCATTAGTTTTAAGTATAGCATGGGTGTTAATGATAGCATTAGTTTTAAGTATAGCATGGGTGTTAATGATAGCATTAGTTTTAAGTATAGCATGGGTGGTAATGATAGCATTAGTTTAAATTATAACATGGGTGTTAATGATAGCATTAGTTTTAAGTATAGTATGGGTGTTAATGATAGCATTAGTTTTAATTATAACATGGGTGTTAATTATAACATTGGTTTTAAGTATAGCATGGGTAATAAGTATAGCATTAGTTTTAAGTATAGCATGGGTGTTAATGATAGCATTAGTTTTAAGTATAGCATGGGCGTTAATGATAGAATTAGTTTTAAGTATAGCATGGGTGTTAATGATAGCATTAGTTTTAAGTATAGCATGGGTGTTAATGATAGCATTAGATTTATGTTTAGCATGGGTGTTAATGAATGTATTAGTTTTAAGTATATCATGGATGTTAATGATATAATTAGTTTTAAGTATAGCATGGGTGTTAATGATAGCATTAGTTTTAAGGATAGCATGGGAGATAAGTATAGCATTAGTTTTAAGTATAGCATGGGTGTTAATGATAGTATTAGTTTTAAGTATAGCATGGGTGTTAATGATAGCATTAGTTTTAAGGAAAGCATGGGTGATAAGTATAGCATTAGTTTTAAGTATGGGTGTTAATTATCGCATTAGTTTTAAGTATAGCATGGGTGTTAATGATAGCATTAGTTTTAAGTATAGCATGGGTGTTAATGATAGCATTAGTTTTAAGTATAGCATGGGTGTTAATAATAGCATTAGTTTTAAGTATAGCATGGGTGTTAATGATAGATTATTTTTAAGTATAGCATGGGTGTTAATGATAGCATTATTTTTAAGTATAGCATGGGTGTTAATGATAGCATTAGTTTTAAGTATAGCATGGGTATTAATGATAGCATTAGTTTTCAGAATAGCATGGGTGATAAGTATAGCATTAGTATTAAGTATAGCATGGGTGTTAATGATAGCATTAGTTTTAAGTATAGCATGGATGTTAATTATAGCATTAGTTTTAAGTATAGCATGGGTGTTAATGATAGCATTAGTTTAAATTATAACATGGGTGTTAATGATAGTATTAGTTTTAAGTATAGCATGGGTGTTAATGATAGCATTAGTTTTAATTATAACATGGGTGTTAATGATAGCATTGGTTTTAAGTATAGCATGGGTGTTAATGATAGCATTAGTTTTAAGTATAGCATGGGTGTTAATGATAGCATTAGTTTTAAGTATAGCAAGGGTGTTAATGATAGCATTAGTTTTAAGTATAGCATGGGTGTTAATGATAGATTATTTTTAAGTATAGCATGGGTGTTAATGATAGCATTATTTTTAAGTATAGCATGGGTGTTAATGATAGCATTAGTTTTAAGTATAGCATGGGTGTTAATGATAGCATTAGTTTTAAGAATAGCATGGGTGATAAGTATAGCATTAGTATTAAGTATAGCATGGGTGTTAATGATAGCATTAGTTTTAAGTATAGCATGGGTGTTAATGATAGATTATTTTTAAGTATAGCATGGGTGTTAATGATAGCATTATTTTTAAGTATAGCATGGGTGTTAATGATAGCATTAGTTTTAAGTATAGCATGGGTGTTAATGATAGCATTAGTTTTAAGAATAGCATGGGTGATAAGTATAGCATTAGTATTAAGTATAGCATGGGTGTTAATGATAGCATTAGTTTTAAGTATAGCATGGATGTTAATTATAGCATTAGTTTTAAGTATATCATGGGTGTTAATGATAGCATTAGTTTTAAGTATAGCATGGGTGTTAATGATAGCATTAGTTTTAAGTATAGCATGGGTGTTAATGATGTCATTATTTTTAAGTATAGCATGGGTGTTAATGATAGCATTAGTTTTAAGTATAGCATGGGTGTTAATGATAGCATTAATTTTAAGTATAGCATGGATGTTAATTATAGCATTAGTTTTAAGTATAGCATGGGTGTTAATGATAGCATTAGTTTTAAGTATAGCATGGGTTTTAATGATATCATTAGTTTTAAGTATAGCATGGGTTTTAATGATAGAATTAGTTTTAAGTATAGCATGGGTGTTAATGATAGCATTAGTTTTAAGTATAGCATGGGTGTTAATGACAGCATTAGTTTTAAGTATAGCATGGGTGTTAATGATAGCATTAGTTTCAAGGAAAGCATGGGTAATAAGTATAGCATTAGTTTTAAGTATAGCATGGGTGTTAATGATAGCATTAGTTTTAAGTATAGCATGGGTGTTAATGATAGCATTAGTTTTAAGTATAGCATGGGTGGTAATGATAGCATTAGTTTAAATTATAACATGGGTGTTAATGATAGCATTAGTTTTAAGTATAGTATGGGTGTTAATGATAGCATTAGTTTTAATTATAACATGGGTGTTAATTATAACATTGGTTTTAAGTATAGCATAGGTTTTAATGATAGCATTAGTTTTAAGTATAGCATGGGTGTTAATGATAGCATTAGTTTTAAGTATAGCATGGGCGTTAATGATAGAATTAGTTTTAAGTATAGCATGGGTGTTAATGATAGCATTAGTTTTAAGTATAGAATGGGTGTTAATGATAGCATTAGATTTATGTTTAGCATGGGTGTTAATAAATGTATTAGTTTTAAGTATATCATGGATGTTAATGATATAATTAGTTTTAAGTATAGCATGGGTGTTAATGATAGCATTAGTTTTAAGGATAGCATGGGAGATAAGTATAACATTAGTTTTAAGTATAGCATGGGTGTTAATGATAGCATTAGTTTTAAGTATAGCATGGGTGTTAATGATAGTATTAGTTTTAAGTATAGCATGGGTGTTAATGATAGCATTAGTTTTAAGGAAAGCATGGGTGATAAGTATAGCATTAGTTTTAAGTATGGGTGTTAATTATCGCATTAGTTTTAAGTATAGCATGGGTGTTAATGATAGCATTAGTTTTAAGTATAGCATGGGTGTTAATGATAGCATTAGTTTTAAGGAAAGCATGGGTGATAAGTATAGCATTAGTTTTAAGTATGGGTGTTAATGATATCATTAGTTTTAAGTATAGCATGGGTGTTAATGATAGTATTAGTTTTAAGTATAGCATGGATGTTAGTGATAGCATTAGTTTTAAGTATAGCATGGGTTTTAATGATAACATTAGTTTTAAGTATGCATGGGTGTTAATGATAGCATTAGTTTTAAGTATAGCATGGGTGTTAATGATAGCATTAGTTTTAAGTATAGCATGGGTATTAATGATAGAATTAGTTTTAAGTATAGCATGGGTATTAATGATAACATTAGTTTTAAGTATAGCATGGGTGTTAATGATAGCATTAGTTTTAAATATAGCATGGGTGTTAATGATAGTATTAGTTTTAAGTATAGTATGGGTATTAATGATAGCATTAGTTTTAAGTATATCATGGGTGTTAATGATAGCATTAGTTTTAAGTATAGCATGGGTGTTAATGATAGCATTAGTTTTAAGAATAGCATGGGTGATAAGTATAGCATTAGTTTTAAGTATAGCATGGGTGTTAATGATAGCATTAGTTTTAAGTATAGCATGGATGTTAATTATAGCATTATTTTTAAGTATAGCATGGGTGTTAATGATAGAATTAGTTTAAATTATAACATGGGTGTTAATGATAGCATTAATTTTAAGTATAGCATGGGTGTTAATGATAGCATTAGTTTTAATTATAACATTGGTGTTAATGATATCATTGTTTTTAAGTATAGCATGGGTGTTAATGATAGCATTAGTTTTAAGTATAGCATGGGTGTTAATGATAGCATTAGTTTTAAGGAAAGCATGGGTGATAAGTATAGCATTAGTTTTAAGTATAGCATGGGTGTTAATGATAGCATTAGTTTTAAGTATAGCATGGATGTCAATTATAGCATTAGTTTTAAGTATAGCATGGGTGTTAATGATATTATTAGTTTTAAGTATAGCATGGGTGTTAATGATAGCATTAGTTTTAAGTATAGAATGGGTGTTAATGATAGCATTAGTTTAAATTATAACATGGGTGTTAATGATAGCATTAGTTTTAAGTATAGCATGGGTGTTAATGATAGCATTAGTTTTAATTATAACATGGGTGTTAATGATATAATTATTTTTAAGTATAGCATTGGAGTTAATGATAGCATTAGTTTAAAGTATAGCATGGGTGTTAATGATAGCATTAGTTTTAAGTATAGCATGGGTGTTAATGATAGCATTAGTTTTAAGTATAGCATGGGTGTTAATGATAGCATTATTTTTAAGTATAGCATGGGTGTTAATGATAGCATTATTTTTAAGTATAGCATGGGTGTTAATGATAGCATTAGTTTTAAGTATAGCATGGGTGTTAATGATAGCATTAGTTTTAAGAATAGCATGGGTGATAAGTATAGCATTAGTATTAAGTATAGCATGGGTGTTAATGATAGCATTAGTTTTAAGTATAGCATGGATGTTAATTATAGCATTAGTTTTAAGTATATCATGGGTGTTAATGATAGCATTAGTTTTAAGTATAGCATGGGTGTTAATGATAGCATTAGTTTTAAGTATAGCATGGGTGTTAATGATGTCATTATTTTTAAGTATAGCATGGGTGTTAATGATAGCATTAGTTTTAAGTATAGCATGGGTGTTAATGATAGCATTAATTTTAAGTATAGCATGGATGTTAATTATAGCATTAGTTTTAAGTATAGCATGGGTGTTAATGATAGCATTAGTTTTAAGTATAGCATGGGTTTTAATGATATCATTAGTTTTAAGTATAGCATGGGTTTTAATGATAGAATTAGTTTTAAGTATAGCATGGGTGTTAATGATAGCATTAGTTTTAAGTATAGCATGGGTGTTAATGACAGCATTAGTTTTAAGTATAGCATGGGTGTTAATGATAGCATTAGTTTCAAGGAAAGCATGGGTAATAAGTATAGCATTAGTTTTAAGTATAGCATGGGTGTTAATGATAGCATTAGTTTTAAGTATAGCATGGGTGTTAATGATAGCATTAGTTTTAAGTATAGCATGGGTGGTAATGATAGCATTAGTTTAAATTATAACATGGGTGTTAATGATAGCATTAGTTTTAAGTATAGTATGGGTGTTAATGATAGCATTAGTTTTAATTATAACATGGGTGTTAATTATAACATTGGTTTTAAGTATAGCATAGGTTTTAATGATAGCATTAGTTTTAAGTATAGAATGGGTGTTAATGATAGCATTAGTTTTAAGTATAGCATGGGCGTTAATGATAGAATTAGTTTTAAGTATAGCATGGGTGTTAATGATAGCATTAGTTTTAAGTATAGCATGGGTGTTAATGATAGCATTAGATTTATGTTTAGCATGGGTGTTAATGAATGTATTAGTTTTAAGTATATCATGGATGTTAATGATATAATTAGTTTTAAGTATAGCATGGGTGTTAATGATAGCATTAGTTTTAAGGATAGCATGGGAGATAAGTATAGCATTAGTTTTAAGTATAGCATGGGTGTTAATGATAGCATTAGTTTTAAGTATAGCATGGGTGTTAATGATAGTATTAGTTTTAAGTATAGCATGGGTGTTAATGATAGCATTAGTTTTAAGGAAAGCATGGGTGATAAGTATAGCATTAGTTTTAAGTATGGGTGTTAATTATCGCATTAGTTTTAAGTATAGCATGGGTGTTAATGATAGCATTAGTTTTAAGTATAGCATGGGTGTTAATGATAGCATTAGTTTTAAGGAAAGCATGGGTGATAAGTATAGCATTAGTTTTAAGTATGGGTGTTAATGATATCATTAGTTTTAAGTATAGCATGGGTGTTAATGATAGTATTAGTTTTAAGTATAGCATGGATGTTAGTGATAGCATTAGTTTTAAGTATAGCATGGGTTTTAATGATAACATTAGTTTTAAGTATGCATGGGTGTTAATGATAGCATTAGTTTTAAGTATAGCATGGGTGTTAATGATAGCATTAGTTTTAAGTATAGCATGGGTGTTAATGATAGAATTAGTTTTAAGTATAGCATGGGTATTAATGATAACATTAGTTTTAAGTATAGCATGGGTGTTAATGATAGCATTAGTTTTAAATATAGCATGGGTGTTAATGATAGTATTAGTTTTAAGTATAGTATGGGTATTAATGATAGCATTAGTTTTAAGTATATCATGGGTGTTAATGATAGCATTAGTTTTAAGTATAGCATGGGTGTTAATGATAGCATTAGTTTTAAGAATAGCATGGGTGATAAGTATAGCATTAGTTTTAAGTATAGCATGGGTGTTAATGATAGCATTAGTTTTAAGTATAGCATGGATGTTAATTATAGCATTATTTTTAAGTATAGCATGGGTGTTAGTGATAGAATTAGTTTAAATTATAACATGGGTGTTAATGATAGCATTAGTTTTAAGTATAGCATGGGTGTTAATGATAGCATTAGTTTTAATTATAACATTGGTGTTAATGATATCATTGTTTTTAAGTATAGCATGGGTGTTAATGATAGCATTAGTTTTAAGTATAGCATGGGTGTTAATGATAGCATTAGTTTTAAGGAAAGCATGGGTGATAAGTATAGCATTAGTTTTAAGTATAGCATGGGTGTTAATGATAGCATTAGTTTTAAGTATAGCATGGATGTCAATTATAGCATTAGTTTTAAGTATAGCATGGGTGTTAATGATATTATTAGTTTTAAGTATAGCATGGGTGTTAATGATAGCATTAGTTTTAAGTATAGAATGGGTGTTAATGATAGCATTAGTTTAAATTATAACATGGGTGTTAATGATAGCATTAGTTTTAAGTATAGCATGGGTGTTAATGATAGCATTAGTTTTAATTATAACATGGGTGTTAATGATATAATTATTTTTAAGTATAGCATTGGAGTTAATGATAGCATTAGTTTAAAGTATAGCATGGGTGTTAATGATAGCATTAGTTTTAAGTATAGCATGGGTGTTAATGATAGCATTAGTTTTAAGTATAGCATGGGTGTTAATGATAGCATTAGTTTAAATTATAACATGGGTGTTAATGATAGCATTAGTATTAAGTATAGCATGGGTGTTAATGATAGCATTAGTTTTAATTATAACATGGGTGTTAATGATAGCATTGGTTTTAAGTATAGCATGGGTGTTAATGATAGCATTAGTTTTAAGTATAGCATGGGTGTTAATGATAGCATTAGTTTTAAGTATAGCATGGGTGTTAATAATAGCATTAGTTTTAAGTATAGCATGGGTGTTAATGATAGATTATTTTTAAGTATAGCATGGGTGTTAATGATAGCATTATTTTTAAGTATAGCATGGGTGTTAATGATAGCATTAGTTTTAAGTATAGCATGGGTATTAATGATAGCATTAGTTTTCAGAATAGCATGGGTGATAAGTATAGCATTAGTATTAAGTATAGCATGGGTGTTAATGATAGCATTAGTTTTAAGTATAGCATGGATGTTAATTATAGCATTAGTTTTAAGTATAGCATGGGTGTTAATGATAGCATTAGTTTTAAGTATAGCATGGATGTTAATGATGTCATTATTTTTAAGTATAGCATGGGTGTTAATGATAGCATTAGTTTAAATTATAACATGGGTGTTAATGATAGTATTAGTTTTAAGTATAGCATGGGTGTTAATGATAGCATTAGTTTTAATTATAACATGGGTGTTAATGATAGCATTGGTTTTAAGTATAGCATGGGTGTTAATGATAGCATTAGTTTTAAGTATAGCATGGGTGTTAATGATAGCATTAGTTTTAAGTATAGCATGGGTGTTAATGATAGCATTAGTTTTAAGTATAGCATGGGTGTTAATGATAGATTATTTTTAAGTATAGCATGGGTGTTAATGATAGCATTATTTTTAAGTATAGCATAGGTGTTAATGATAGCATTAGTTTTAAGTATAGCATGGGTGTTAATGATAGCATTAGTTTTAAGAATAGCATGGGTGATAAGTATAGCATTAGTATTAAGTATAGCATGGGTGTTAATGATAGCATTAGTTTTAAGTATAGCATGGATGTTAATTATAGCATTAGTTTTAAGTATAGCATGGGTGTTAATGATAGCATTAGTTTTAAGTATAGCATGGGTGTTAATGATAGCATTAGTTTTAAGTATAGCATGGGTGTTAATGATGTCATTATTTTTAAGTATAGCATGGGTGTTAATGATAGCATTAGTTTTAAGTATAGCATGGGTGTTAATGATAGCATTAATTTTAAGTATAGCATGGATGTTAATTATAGCATTAGTTTTAAGTATAGCATGGGTGTTAATGATAGCATTAGTTTTAAGTATAGCATGGGTTTTAATGATATCATTAGTTTTAATTATAGCATGGGTTTTAATGATAGAATTAGTTTTAAGTATAGCATGGGTGTTAATGATAGCATTAGTTTTAAGTATAGCATGGGTGTTAATGACAGCATTAGTTTTAAGTATAGCATGGGTGTTAATGATAGCATTAGTTTCAAGGAAAGCATGGGTAATAAGTATAGCATTAGTTTTAAGTATAGCATGGGTGTTAATGATAGCATTAGTTTTAAGTATAGCATGGGTGTTAATGATAGCATTAGTTTTAAGTATAGAATGGGTGGTAATGATAGCATTAGTTTAAATTATAACATGGGTGTTAATGATAGCATTAGTTTTAAGTATAGTATGGGTGTTAATGATAGCATTAGTTTTAATTATAACATGGGTGTTAATTATAACATTGGTTTTAAGTATAGCATAGGTTTTAATGATAGCATTAGTTTTAAGTATAGCATGGGTGTTAATGATAGCATTAGTTTTAAGTATAGCATGGGCGTTAATGATAGAATTAGTTTTAAGTATAGCATGGGTGTTAATGATAGCATTAGTTTTAAGTATAGCATGGGTGTTAATGATAGCATTAGATTTATGTTTAGCATGGGTGTTAATGAATGTATTAGTTTTAAGTATATCATGGATGTTAATGATATAATTAGTTTTAAGTATAGCATGGGTGTTAATGATAGCATTAGTTTTAAGGATAGCATGGGAGATAAGTATAGCATTAGTTTTAAGTATAGCATGGGTGTTAATGATAGAATTAGTTTTAAGTATAGCATGGGTGTTAATGATAGTATTAGTTTTAAGTATAGCATGGGTGTTAATGATAGCATTAGTTTTAAGTATAGCATGGGTGTTAATGATGTCATTATTTTTAAG
Organism: Osedax fenrisi; assembly: GCA_964019155.1. Taxonomy (NCBI): domain Eukaryota; kingdom Metazoa; phylum Annelida; class Polychaeta; order Sabellida; family Siboglinidae; genus Osedax; species Osedax fenrisi. Next base: position 446,814 of record CAXHSG010000088.1, read on the forward strand.
TATAGCATGGGTGTTAATGATAGCATTATTTTAAATTATAACATGGGTGTTAATGATAGCATTAGTTTTAAGTATAGCATGGGTGTTAATGATAGCATTAGTTTTAATTATAACATGGGTGTTAATGATAGCATTGGTTTTAAGTATAGCATGGGTGTTAATGATAGCATTAGTTTTAAGTATAGCATGGGTGTTAATGATAGCATTAGTTTTAAGTATAGCATGGGTGTTAATGATAGCATTAGTTTTAAGTATAGCATGGGTGTTAATGATAGATTATTTTTAAGTATAGCATGGGTGTTAATGATAGCATTATTTTTAAGTATAGCATGGGTGTTAATGATAGCATTAGTTTTAAGTATAGCATGGGTGTTAATGATAGCATTAGTTTTAAGAATAGCATGGGTGATAAGTATAGCATTAGTATTAAGTATAGCATGGGTGTTAATGATAGCATTAGTTTTAAGTATAGCATGGATGTTAATTATAGCATTAGTTTTAAGTATAGCATGGGTGTTAATGATAGCATTAGTTTTAAGTATAGCATGGGTGTTAATGATAGCATTAGTTTTAAGTATAGCATGGGTGTTAATGATGTCATTATTTTTAAGTATAGCATGGGTGTTAATGATAGCATTAGTTTTAAGTATAGCATGGGTGTTAATGATAGCATTAATTTTAAGTATAGCATGGATGTTAATTATAGCATTAGTTTTAAGTATAGCATGGGTGTTAATGATAGAATTAGTTTTAAGTATAGCATGGGTTTTAATGATATCATTAGTTTTAAGTATAGCATGGGTTTTAATGATAGAATTAGTTTTAAGTATAGCATGGGTGTTAATGATAGCATTAGTTTTAAGTATAGCATGGGTGTTAATGACAGCATTAGTTTTAAGTATAGCATGGGTGTTAATGATAGCATTAGTTTCAAGGAAAGCATGGGTAATAAGTATAGCATTAGTTTTAAGTATAGCATGGGTGTTAATGATAGCATTAGTTTTAAGTATAGCATGGGTGTTAATGATAGCATTAGTTTTAAGTATAGAATGGGTGGTAATGATAGCATTAGTTTAAATTATAACATGGGTGTTAATGATAGCATTAGTTTTAAGTATAGTATGGGTGTTAATGATAGCATTAGTTTTAATTATAACATGGGTGTTAATTATAACATTGGTTTTAAGTATAGCATAGGTTTTAATGATAGCATTAGTTTTAAGTATAGCATGGGTGTTAATGATAGCATTAGTTTTAAGTATAGCATGGGCGTTAATGATAGAATTAGTTTTAAGTATAGCATGGGTGTTAATGATAGCATTAGTTTTAAGTATAGCATGGGTGTTAATGATAGCATTAGATTTATGTTTAGCATGGGTGTTAATGAATGTATTAGTTTTAAGTATATCATGGATGTTAATGATATAATTAGTTTTAAGTATAGCATGGGTGTTAATGATAGCATTAGTTTTAAGGATAGCATGGGAGATAAGTATAGCATTAGTTTTAAGTATAGCATGGGTGTTAATGATAGCATTAGTTTTAAGTATAGCATGGGTGTTAATGATAGTATTAGTTTTAAGTATAGCATGGGTGTTAATGATAGCATTAGTTTTAAGGAAAGCATGGGTGATAAGTATAGCATTAGTTTTAAGTATGGGTGTTAATTATCGCATTAGTTTTAAGTATAGCATGGGTGTTAATGATAGCATTAGTTTTTAGTATAGCATGGGTGTTAATGATAGCATTAGTTTTAAGGAAAGCATGGGTGATAAGTATAGCATTAGTTTTAAGTATGGGTGTTAATGATATCATTAGTTTTAAGTATAGCATGGGTGTTAATGATAGTATTAGTTTTAAGTATAGCATGGATGTTAGTGATAGCATTAGTTTTAAGTATAGCATGGGTTTTAATGATAACATTAGTTTTAAGTATGCATGGGTGTTAATGATAGCATTAGTTTTAAGTATAGCATGGGTGTTAATGATAGCATTAGTTTCAAGTATAGCATGGGTGTTAATGATAGAATTAGTTTTAAGTATAGCATGGGTATTAATGATAACATTAGTTTTAAGTATAGCATGGGTGTTAATGATAGCATTAGTTTTAAATATAGCATGGGTGTTAATGATAGTATTAGTTTTAAGTATAGTATGGGTATTAATGATAGCATTAGTTTTAAGTATATCATGGGTGTTAATGATAGCATTAGTTTTAAGTATAGCATGGGTGTTAATGATAGCATTAGTTTTAAGAATAGCATGGGTGATAAGTATAGCATTAGTTTTAAGTATAGCATGGGTGTTAATGATAGCATTAGTTTTAAGTATAGCATGGATGTTAATTATAGCATTATTTTTAAGTATAGCATGGGTGTTAATGATAGAATTAGTTTAAATTATAACATGGGTGTTAATGATAGCATTAGTTTTAAGTATAGCATGGGTGTTAATGATAGCATTAGTTTTAATTATAACATTGGTGTTAATGATATCATTGTTTTTAAGTATAGCATGGGTGTTAATGATAGCATTAGTTTTAAGGAAAGCATGGGTGATAAGTATAGCATTAGTTTTAAGTATAGCAGGTGTGTTAATGATAGCATTAGTTTTAAGTATAGCATGGATGTCAATTATAGCATTAGTTTTAAGTATAGCATGGGTGTTAATGATATTATTAGTTTTAAGTATAGCATGGGTGTTAATGATAGCATTAGTTTTAAGTATAGAATGGGTGTTAATGATAGCATTAGTTTAAATTATAACATGGGTGTTAATGATAGCATTAGTTTTAAGTATAGCATGGGTGTTAATGATAGCATTAGTTTTAATTATAACATGGGTGTTAATGATATAATTATTTTTAAGTATAGCATTGGAGTTAATGATAGCATTAGTTTAAAGTATAGCATGGGTGTTAATGATAGCATTAGTTTTAAGTATAGCATGGGTGTTAATGATAGCATTAGTTTTAAGTATAGCATGGGTGTTAATGATAGCATTAGTTTAAATTATAACATGGGTGTTAATGATAGCATTAGTTTTAAGTATAGCATGGGTGATAAGTATAGCATTAGTTTTAAGTATAGCATGGGTGTTAATGATAGCATTAGTTTTAAGTATAGCATGGATGTTAATTATAGCATTATTTTTAAGTATAGCATGGGTGTTAATGATAGAATTAGTTTAAATTATAACATGGGTGTTAATGATAGCATTAGTTTTAAGTATAGCATGGGTGTTAATGATAGCATTAGTTTTAATTATAACATTGGTGTTAATGATATCATTGTTTTTAAGTATAGCATGGGTGTTAATGATAGCATTAGTTTTAAGTATAGCATGGGTGTTAATGATAGCATTAGTTTTAAGGAAAGCATGGGTGATAAGTATAGCATTAGTTTTAAGTATAGCATGGGTGTTAATGATAGCATTAGTTTTAAGTATAGCATGGATGTCAATTATAGCATTAGTTTTAAGTATAGCATGGGTGTTAATGATATTATTAGTTTTAAGTATAGCATGGGTGTTAATGATAGCATTAGTTTTAAGTATAGAATGGGTGTTAATGATAGCATTAGTTTAAATTATAACATGGGTGTTAATGATAGCATTAGTTTTAAGTATAGCATGGGTGTTAATGATAGCATTAGTTTTAAGTATAGCATGGGTGTTAATGATAGCATTAGTTTTAAGTATAGCATGGATGTCAATTATAGCATTAGTTTTAAGTATAGCATGGGTGTTAATGATAGCATTAGTTTTAAGTATAGCATGGGTTTTAATGATATCATTAGTTTTAAGTATAGCATGGGTTTTAATGATAGAATTAGTTTTAAGTATAGCATGGGTGTTAATGATAGCATTAGTTTTAAGTATAGCATGGGTGTTAATGACAGCATTAGTTTTAAGTATAGCATGGGTGTTAATGATAGCATTAGTTTCAAGGAAAGCATGGGTAATAAGTATAGCATTAGTTTTAAGTATAGCATGGGTGTTAATGATAGCATTAGTTTTAAGTATAGCATGGGTGTTAATGATAGCATTAGTTTTAAGTATAGCATGGGTGGTAATGATAGCATTAGTTTAAATTATAACATGGGTGTTAATGATAGCATTAGTTTTAAGTATAGTATGGGTGTTAATGATAGCATTAGTTTTAATTATAACATGGGTGTTAATTATAACATTGGTTTTAAGTATAGCATAGGTTTTAATGATAGCATTAGTTTTAAGGAAAGCATGGGTGATAAGTATAGCATTAGTTTTAAGTATAGCATGGGTGTTAATGATAGCATTAGTTTTAAGTATAGCATGGATGTCAATTATAGCATTAGTTTTAAGTATAGCATGGGTGTTAATGATATTATTAGTTTTAAGTATAGCATGGGTGTTAATGATAGCATTAGTTTTAAGTATAGAATGGGTGTTAATGATAGCATTAGTTTAAATTATAACATGGGTGTTAATGATAGCATTAGTTTTAAGTATAGCATGGGTGTTAATGATAGCATTAGTTTTAAGTATAGCATGGGTGTTAATGATAGCATTAGTTTTAAGTATAGCATGGATGTCAATTATAGCATTAGTTTTAAGTATAGCATGGGTGTTAATGATAGCATTAGTTTTAAGTATAGCATGGGTTTTAATGATATCATTAGTTTTAAGTATAGCATGGGTTTTAATGATAGAATTAGTTTTAAGTATAGCATGGGTGTTAATGATAGCATTAGTTTTAAGTATAGCATGGGTGTTAATGACAGCATTAGTTTTAAGTATAGCATGGGTGTTAATGATAGCATTAGTTTCAAGGAAAGCATGGGTAATAAGTATAGCATTAGTTTTAAGTATAGCATGGGTGTTAATGATAGCATTAGTTTTAAGTATAGCATGGGTGGTAATGATAGCATTAGTTTAAATTATAACATGGGTGTTAATGATAGCATTAGTTTTAAGTATAGTATGGGTGTTAATGATAGCATTAGTTTTAATTATAACATGGGTGTTAATTATAACATTGGTTTTAAGTATAGCATAGGTTTTAATGATAGCATTAGTTTTAAGTATAGCATGGGTGTTAATGATAGCATTAGTTTTAAGTATAGCATGGGCGTTAATGATAGAATTAGTTTTAAGTATAGCATGGGTGTTAATGATAGCATTAGTTTTAAGTATAGCATGGGTGTTAATGATAGCATTAGATTTATGTTTAGCATGGGTGTTAATGAATGTATTAGTTTTAAGTATATCATGGATGTTAATGATATAATTAGTTTTAAGTATAGCATGGGTGTTAATGATAGCATTAGTTTTAAGGATAGCATGGGAGATAAGTATAGCATTAGTTTTAAGTATAGCATGGGTGTTAATGATAGCATTAGTTTTAAGTATAGCATGGGTGTTAATGATAGTATTAGTTTTAAGTATAGCATGGGTGTTAATGATAGCATTAGTTTTAAGGAAAGCATGGGTGATAAGTATAGCATTAGTTTTAAGTATGGGTGTTAATTATCGCATTAGTTTTAAGTATAGCATGGGTGTTAATGATAGCATTAGTTTTAAGTATAGCATGGGTGTTAATGATAGCATTAGTTTTAAGGAAAGCATGGGTGATAAGTATAGCATTAGTTTTAAGTATGGGTGTTAATGATATCATTAGTTTTAAGTATAGCATGGGTGTTAATGATAGTATTAGTTTTAAGTATAGCATGGATGTTAGTGATAGCATTAGTTTTAAGTATAGCATGGGTTTTAATGATAACATTAGTTTTAAGTATGCATGGGTGTTAATGATAGCATTAGTTTTAAGTATAGCATGGGTGTTAATGATAGCATTAGTTTTAAGTATAGCATGGGTGTTAATGATAGAATTAGTTTTAAGTATAGCATGGGTATTAATGATAACATTAGTTTTAAGTATAGCATGGGTGTTAATGATAGCATTAGTTTTAAATATAGCATGGGTGTTAATGATAGTATTAGTTTTAAGTATAGTATGGGTATTAATGATAGCATTAGTTTTAAGTATATCATGGGTGTTAATGATAGCATTAGTTTTAAGTATAGCATGGGTGTTAATGATAGCATTAGTTTTAAGAATAGCATGGGTGATAAGTATAGCATTAGTTTTAAGTATAGCATGGGTGTTAATGATAGCATTAGTTTTAAGTATAGCATGGATGTTAATTATAGCATTATTTTTAAGTATAGCATGGGTGTTAATGATAGAATTAGTTTAAATTATAACATGGGTGTTAATGATAGCATTAGTTTTAAGTATAGCATGGGTGTTAATGATAGCATTAGTTTTAATTATAACATTGGTGTTAATGATATCATTGTTTTTAAGTATAGCATGGGTGTTAATGATAGCATTAGTTTTAAGTATAGCATGGGTGTTAATGATAGCATTAGTTTTAAGGAAAGCATGGGTGATAAGTATAGCATTAGTTTTAAGTATAGCATGGGTGTTAATGATAGCATTAGTTTTAAGTATAGCATGGATGTCAATTATAGCATTAGTTTTAAGTATAGCATGGGTGTTAATGATATTATTAGTTTTAAGTATAGCATGGGTGTTAATGATAGCATTAGTTTTAAGTATAGAATGGGTGTTAATGATAGCATTAGTTTAAATTATAACATGGGTGTTAATGATAGCATTAGTTTTAAGTATAGCATGGGTGTTAATGATAGCATTAGTTTTAATTATAACATGGGTGTTAATGATATAATTATTTTTAAGTATAGCATTGGAGTTAATGATAGCATTAGTTTAAAGTATAGCATGGGTGTTAATGATAGCATTAGTTTTAAGTATAGCATGGGTGTTAATGATAGCATTAGTTTTAAGTATAGCATGGGTGTTAATGATAGCATTAGTTTAAATTATAACATGGGTGTTAATGATAGCATTAGTTTTAAGTATAGCATGGGTGTTAATGATAGCATTAGTTTTAATTATAACATGGGTGTTAATGATAGCATTGGTTTTAAGTATAGCATGGGTGTTAATGATAGCATTAGTTTTAAGTATAGCATGGGTGTTAATGATAGCATTAGTTTTAAGTATAGCATGGGTGTTAATAATAGCATTAGTTTTAAGTATAGCATGGGTGTTAATGATAGATTATTTTTAAGTATAGCATGGGTGTTAATGATAGCATTATTTTTAAGTATAGCATGGGTGTTAATGATAGCATTAGTTTTAAGTATAGCATGGGTATTAATGATAGCATTAGTTTTCAGAATAGCATGGGTGATAAGTATAGCATTAGTATTAAGTATAGCATGGGTGTTAATGATAGCATTAGTTTTAAGTATAGCATGGATGTTAATTATAGCATTAGTTTTAAGTATAGCATGGGTGTTAATGATAGCATTAGTTTTAAGTATAGCATGGATGTTAATGATGTCATTATTTTTAAGTATAGCATGGGTGTTAATGATAGCATTAGTTTAAATTATAACATGGGTGTTAATGATAGTATTAGTTTTAAGTATAGCATGGGTGTTAATGATAGCATTAGTTTTAATTATAACATGGGTGTTAATGATAGCATTGGTTTTAAGTATAGCATGGGTGTTAATGATAGCATTAGTTTTAAGTATAGCATGGGTGTTAATGATAGCATTAGTTTTAAGTATAGCATGGGTGTTAATGATAGCATTAGTTTTAAGTATAGCATGGGTGTTAATGATAGATTATTTTTAAGTATAGCATGGGTGTTAATGATAGCATTATTTTTAAGTATAGCATAGGTGTTAATGATAGCATTAGTTTTAAGTATAGCATGGGTGTTAATGATAGCATTAGTTTTAAGAATAGCATGGGTGATAAGTATAGCATTAGTATTAAGTATAGCATGGGTGTTAATGATAGCATTAGTTTTAAGTATAGCATGGATGTTAATTATAGCATTAGTTTTAAGTATAGCATGGGTGTTAATGATAGCATTAGTTTTAAGTATAGCATGGGTGTTAATGATAGCATTAGTTTTAAGTATAGCATGGGTGTTAATGATGTCATTATTTTTAAGTATAGCATGGGTGTTAATGATAGCATTAGTTTTAAGTATAGCATGGGTGTTAATGATAGCATTAATTTTAAGTATAGCATGGATGTTAATTATAGCATTAGTTTTAAGTATAGCATGGGTGTTAATGATAGCATTAGTTTTAAGTATAGCATGGGTTTTAATGATATCATTAGTTTTAATTATAGCATGGGTTTTAATGATAGAATTAGTTTTAAGTATAGCATGGGTGTTAATGATAGCATTAGTTTTAAGTATAGCATGGGTGTTAATGACAGCATTAGTTTTAAGTATAGCATGGGTGTTAATGATAGCATTAGTTTCAAGGAAAGCATGGGTAATAAGTATAGCATTAGTTTTAAGTATAGCATGGGTGTTAATGATAGCATTAGTTTTAAGTATAGCATGGGTGTTAATGATAGCATTAGTTTTAAGTATAGAATGGGTGGTAATGATAGCATTAGTTTAAATTATAACATGGGTGTTAATGATAGCATTAGTTTTAAGTATAGTATGGGTGTTAATGATAGCATTAGTTTTAATTATAACATGGGTGTTAATTATAACATTGGTTTTAAGTATAGCATAGGTTTTAATGATAGCATTAGTTTTAAGTATAGCATGGGTGTTAATGATAGCATTAGTTTTAAGTATAGCATGGGCGTTAATGATAGAATTAGTTTTAAGTATAGCATGGGTGTTAATGATAGCATTAGTTTTAAGTATAGCATGGGTGTTAATGATAGCATTAGATTTATGTTTAGCATGGGTGTTAATGAATGTATTAGTTTTAAGTATATCATGGATGTTAATGATATAATTAGTTTTAAGTATAGCATGGGTGTTAATGATAGCATTAGTTTTAAGGATAGCATGGGAGATAAGTATAGCATTAGTTTTAAGTATAGCATGGGTGTTAATGATAGAATTAGTTTTAAGTATAGCATGGGTGTTAATGATAGTATTAGTTTTAAGTATAGCATGGGTGTTAATGATAGCATTAGTTTTAAGTATAGCATGGGTGTTAATGATGTCATTATTTTTAAGTATAGCATGGGTGTTAATGATAGCATTATTTTAAATTATAACATGGGTGTTAATGATAGCATTAGTTTTAAGTATAGCATGGGTGTTAATGATAGCATTAGTTTTAATTATAACATGGGTGTTAATGATAGCATTGGTTTTAAGTATAGCATGGGTGTTAATGATAGCATTAGTTTTAAGTATAGCATGGGTGTTAATGATAGCATTAGTTTTAAGTATAGCATGGGTGTTAATGATAGCATTAGTTTTAAGTATAGCATGGGTGTTAATGATAGATTATTTTTAAGTATAGCATGGGTGTTAATGATAGCATTATTTTTAAGTATAGCATGGGTGTTAATGATAGCATTAGTTTTAAGTATAGCATGGGTGTTAATGATAGCATTAGTTTTAAGAATAGCATGGGTGATAAGTATAGCATTAGTATTAAGTATAGCATGGGTGTTAATGATAGCATTAGTTTTAAGTATAGCATGGATGTTAATTATAGCATTAGTTTTAAGTATAGCATGGGTGTTAATGATAGCATTAGTTTTAAGTATAGCATGGGTGTTAATGATAGCATTAGTTTTAAGTATAGCATGGGTGTTAATGATGTCATTATTTTTAAGTATAGCATGGGTGTTAATGATAGCATTAGTTTTAAGTATAGCATGGGTGTTAATGATAGCATTAATTTTAAGTATAGCATGGATGTTAATTATAGCATTAGTTTTAAGTATAGCATGGGTGTTAATGATAGCATTAGTTTTAAGTATAGCATGGGTTTTAATGATATCATTAGTTTTAAGTATAGCATGGGTTTTAATGATAGAATTAGTTTTAAGTATAGCATGGGTGTTAATGATAGCATTAGTTTTAAGTATAGCATGGGTGTTAATGACAGCATTAGTTTTAAGTATAGCATGGGTGTTAATGATAGCATTAGTTTCAAGGAAAGCATGGGTAATAAGTATAGCATTAGTTTTAAGTATAGCATGGGTGTTAATGATAGCATTAGTTTTAAGTATAGCATGGGTGTTAATGATAGCATTAGTTTTAAGTATAGAATGGGTGGTAATGATAGCATTAGTTTAAATTATAACATGGGTGTTAATGATAGCATTAGTTTTAAGTATAGTATGGGTGTTAATGATAGCATTAGTTTTAATTATAACATGGGTGTTAATTATAACATTGGTTTTAAGTATAGCATAGGTTTTAATGATAGCATTAGTTTTAAGTATAGCATGGGTGTTAATGATAGCATTAGTTTTAAGTATAGCATGGGCGTTAATGATAGAATTAGTTTTAAGTATAGCATGGGTGTTAATGATAGCATTAGTTTTAAGTATAGCATGGGTGTTAATGATAGCATTAGATTTATGTTTAGCATGGGTGTTAATGAATGTATTAGTTTTAAGTATATCATGGATGTTAATGATATAATTAGTTTTAAGTATAGCATGGGTGTTAATGATAGCATTAGTTTTAAGGATAGCATGGGAGATAAGTATAGCATTAGTTTTAAGTATAGCATGGGTGTTAATGATAGCATTAGTTTTAAGTATAGCATGGGTGTTAATGATAGTATTAGTTTTAAGTATAGAATGGGTGTTAATGATAGCATTAGTTTTAAGGAAAGCATGGGTGATAAGTATAGCATTAGTTTTAAGTATGGGTGTTAATTATCGCATTAGTTTTAAGTATAGCATGGATGTTAATTATAGCATTAGTTTTAAGTATAGCATGGGTGTTAATGATAGCATTAGTTTTAAGTATAGCATGGGTGTTAATGATAGCATTAGTTTTAAGTATAGCATGGGTGTTAATGATGTCATTATTTTTAAGTATAGCATGGGTGTTAATGATAGCATTAGTTTTAAGTATAGCATGGGTGTTAATGATAGCATTAATTTTAAGTATAGCATGGATGTTAATTATAGCATTAGTTTTAAGTATAGCATGGGTGTTAATGATAGCATTAGTTTTAAGTATAGCATGGGTTTTAATGATATCATTAGTTTTAATTATAGCATGGGTTTTAATGATAGAATTAGTTTTAAGTATAGCATGGGTGTTAATGATAGCATTAGTTTTAAGTATAGCATGGGTGTTAATGACAGCATTAGTTTTAAGTATAGCATGGGTGTTAATGATAGCATTAGTTTCAAGGAAAGCATGGGTAATAAGTATAGCATTAGTTTTAAGTATAGCATGGGTGTTAATGATAGCATTAGTTTTAAGTATAGCATGGGTGTTAATGATAGCATTAGTTTTAAGTATAGAATGGGTGGTAATGATAGCATTAGTTTAAATTATAACATGGGTGTTAATGATAGCATTAGTTTTAAGTATAGTATGGGTGTTAATGATAGCATTAGTTTTAATTATAACATGGGTGTTAATTATAACATTGGTTTTAAGTATAGCATAGGTTTTAATGATAGCATTAGTTTTAAGTATAGCATGGGTGTTAATGATAGCATTAGTTTTAAGTATAGCATGGGCGTTAATGATAGAATTAGTTTTAAGTATAGCATGGGTGTTAATGATAGCATTAGTTTTAAGTATAGCATGGGTGTTAATGATAGCATTAGATTTATGTTTAGCATGGGTGTTAATGAATGTATTAGTTTTAAGTATATCATGGATGTTAATGATATAATTAGTTTTAAGTATAGCATGGGTGTTAATGATAGCATTAGTTTTAAGGATAGCATGGGAGATAAGTATAGCATTAGTTTTAAGTATAGCATGGGTGTTAATGATAGAATTAGTTTTAAGTATAGCATGGGTGTTAATGATAGTATTAGTTTTAAGTATAGCATGGGTGTTAATGATAGCATTAGTTTTAAGTATAGCATGGGTGTTAATGATGTCATTATTTTTAAGTATAGCATGGGTGTTAATGATAGCATTATTTTAAATTATAACATGGGTGTTAATGATAGCATTAGTTTTAAGTATAGCATGGGTGTTAATGATAGCATTAGTTTTAATTATAACATGGGTGTTAATGATAGCATTGGTTTTAAGTATAGCATGGGTGTTAATGATAGCATTAGTTTTAAGTATAGCATGGGTGTTAATGATAGCATTAGTTTTAAGTATAGCATGGGTGTTAATGATAGCATTAGTTTTAAGTATAGCATGGGTGTTAATGATAGATTATTTTTAAGTATAGCATGGGTGTTAATGATAGCATTATTTTTAAGTATAGCATGGGTGTTAATGATAGCATTAGTTTTAAGTATAGCATGGGTGTTAATGATAGCATTAGTTTTAAGAATAGCATGGGTGATAAGTATAGCATTAGTATTAAGTATAGCATGGGTGTTAATGATAGCATTAGTTTTAAGTATAGCATGGATGTTAATTATAGCATTAGTTTTAAGTATAGCATGGGTGTTAATGATAGCATTAGTTTTAAGTATAGCATGGGTGTTAATGATAGCATTAGTTTTAAGTATAGCATGGGTGTTAATGATGTCATTATTTTTAAGTATAGCATGGGTGTTAATGATAGCATTAGTTTTAAGTATAGCATGGGTGTTAATGATAGCATTAATTTTAAGTATAGCATGGATGTTAATTATAGCATTAGTTTTAAGTATAGCATGGGTGTTAATGATAGCATTAGTTTTAAGTATAGCATGGGTTTTAATGATATCATTAGTTTTAAGTATAGCATGGGTTTTAATGATAGAATTAGTTTTAAGTATAGCATGGGTGTTAATGATAGCATTAGTTTTAAGTATAGCATGGGTGTTAATGACAGCATTAGTTTTAAGTATAGCATGGGTGTTAATGATAGCATTAGTTTCAAGGAAAGCATGGGTAATAAGTATAGCATTAGTTTTAAGTATAGCATGGGTGTTAATGATAGCATTAGTTTTAAGTATAGCATGGGTGTTAATGATAGCATTAGTTTTAAGTATAGAATGGGTGGTAATGATAGCATTAGTTTAAATTATAACATGGGTGTTAATGATAGCATTAGTTTTAAGTATAGTATGGGTGTTAATGATAGCATTAGTTTTAATTATAACATGGGTGTTAATTATAACATTGGTTTTAAGTATAGCATAGGTTTTAATGATAGCATTAGTTTTAAGTATAGCATGGGTGTTAATGATAGCATTAGTTTTAAGTATAGCATGGGCGTTAATGATAGAATTAGTTTTAAGTATAGCATGGGTGTTAATGATAGCATTAGTTTTAAGTATAGCATGGGTGTTAATGATAGCATTAGATTTATGTTTAGCATGGGTGTTAATGAATGTATTAGTTTTAAGTATATCATGGATGTTAATGATATAATTAGTTTTAAGTATAGCATGGGTGTTAATGATAGCATTAGTTTTAAGGATAGCATGGGAGATAAGTATAGCATTAGTTTTAAGTATAGCATGGGTGTTAATGATAGCATTAGTTTTAAGTATAGCATGGGTGTTAATGATAGTATTAGTTTTAAGTATAGAATGGGTGTTAATGATAGCATTAGTTTTAAGGAAAGCATGGGTGATAAGTATAGCATTAGTTTTAAGTATGGGTGTTAATTATCGCATTAGTTTTAAGTATAGCATGGGTGTTAATGATAGCATTAGTTTTTAGTATAGCATGGGTGTTAATGATAGCATTAGTTTTAAGGAAAGCATGGGTGATAAGTATAGCATTAGTTTTAAGTATGGGTGTTAATGATATCATTAGTTTTAAGTATAGCATGGGTGTTAATGATAGTATTAGTTTTAAGTATAGCATGGATGTTAGTGATAGCATTAGTTTTAAGTATAGCATGGGTTTTAATGATAACATTAGTTTTAAGTATGCATGGGTGTTAATGATAGCATTAGTTTTAAGTATAGCATGGGTGTTAATGATAGCATTAGTTTCAAGTATAGCATGGGTGTTAATGATAGAATTAGTTTTAAGTATAGCATGGGTATTAATGATAACATTAGTTTTAAGTATAGCATGGGTGTTAATGATAGCATTAGTTTTAAATATAGCATGGGTGTTAATGATAGTATTAGTTTTAAGTATAGTATGGGTATTAATGATAGCATTAGTTTTAAGTATATCATGGGTGTTAATGATAGCATTAGTTTTAAGTATAGCATGGGTGTTAATGATAGCATTAGTTTTAAGAATAGCATGGGTGATAAGTATAGCATTAGTTTTAAGTATAGCATGGGTGTTAATGATAGCATTAGTTTTAAGTATAGCATGGATGTTAATTATAGCATTATTTTTAAGTATAGCATGGGTGTTAATGATAGAATTAGTTTAAATTATAACATGGGTGTTAATGATAGCATTAGTTTTAAGTATAGCATGGGTGTTAATGATAGCATTAGTTTTAATTATAACATTGGTGTTAATGATATCATTGTTTTTAAGTATAGCATGGGTGTTAATGATAGCATTAGTTTTAAGGAAAGCATGGGTGATAAGTATAGCATTAGTTTTAAGTATAGCAGGTGTGTTAATGATAGCATTAGTTTTAAGTATAGCATGGATGTCAATTATAGCATTAGTTTTAAGTATAGCATGGGTGTTAATGATATTATTAGTTTTAAGTATAGCATGGGTGTTAATGATAGCATTAGTTTTAAGTATAGAATGGGTGTTAATGATAGCATTAGTTTAAATTATAACATGGGTGTTAATGATAGCATTAGTTTTAAGTATAGCATGGGTGTTAATGATAGCATTAGTTTTAATTATAACATGGGTGTTAATGATATAATTATTTTTAAGTATAGCATTGGAGTTAATGATAGCATTAGTTTAAAGTATAGCATGGGTGTTAATGATAGCATTAGTTTTAAGTATAGCATGGGTGTTAATGATAGCATTAGTTTTAAGTATAGCATGGGTGTTAATGATAGCATTAGTTTAAATTATAACATGGGTGTTAATGATAGCATTAGTTTTAAGTATAGCATGGGTGATAAGTATAGCATTAGTTTTAAGTATAGCATGGGTGTTAATGATAGCATTAGTTTTAAGTATAGCATGGATGTTAATTATAGCATTATTTTTAAGTATAGCATGGGTGTTAATGATAGAATTAGTTTAAATTATAACATGGGTGTTAATGATAGCATTAGTTTTAAGTATAGCATGGGTGTTAATGATAGCATTAGTTTTAATTATAACATTGGTGTTAATGATATCATTGTTTTTAAGTATAGCATGGGTATTAATGATAGCATTAGTTTTAAGTATAGCATGGGTGTTAATGATAGCATTAGTTTTAAGGAAAGCATGGGTGATAAGTATAGCATTAGTTTTAAGTATAGCATGGGTGTTAATGATAGCATTAGTTTTAAGTATAGCATGGATGTCAATTATAGCATTAGTTTTAAGTATAGAATGGGTGTTAATGATATTATTAGTTTTAAGTATAGCATTGGTGTTAATGATAGCATTAGTTTTAAGTATAGCATTGGTGTTAATGATAGCATTAGTTTTAAGTATAGAATGGGTGTTAATGATAGCATTAGTTTTATGTATAGCATGGGTGTTAATGATAGCATTAGTTTTAATTATAACATGGGTGTTAATGATATAATTATTTTTAAGTATAGCATTGGTGTTAATGATAGCATTAGTTTAAAGTATAGCATGGGTGTTAATGATAGCATTAGTTTTAAGTATAGCATGGGTGTTAATGATAGCATTAGTTTTAAGTATAGCATGGGTGTTAATGATAGCATTAGTTTTAAGGAAAGCATGGGTGATAAGTATAGCATTAGTTTTAAGTATGTGTGTTAATGATATCATTAGTTTTAAGTATAGCATGGGTGTTAATGATAGTATTAGTTTTAAGTATAGCATGGATGTTAGTGATAGCATTAGTTTTAAGTATAGCATGGGTTTTAATGATAACATTAGTTTTAAGTATGCATGGGTGTTAATGATAGCATTAGTTTTAAGTATAGCATGGGTGTTAATGATAGCATTAGTTTTAAGTATAGCATGGGTGTTAATGATAGCATTAGTTTTAAGTATAGCATGGGTATTAATGATAACATTAGTTTTAAGTATAGCATGGGTGTTAATGATAGCATTAGTTTTAAATATAGCATGGGTGTTAATGATAGTATTAGTTTTAAGTATAGTATGGGTATTAATGATAGCATTAGTTTTAAGTATATCATGGGTGTTAATGATAGCATTAGTTTTAAGTATAGCATGGGTGTTAATGATAGCATTAGTTTTAAGAATAGCATGGGTGATAAGTATAGCATTAGTTTTAAGTATAGCATGGGTGTTAATGATAGCATTAGTTTTAAGTATAGCATGGATGTTAATTATAGCATTATTTTTAAGTATAGCATGGGTGTTAATGATAGAATTAGTTTAAATTATAACATGGGTGTTAATGATAGCATTAGTTTTAAGTATAGCATGGGTGTTAATGATAGCATTAGTTTTAATTATAACATTGGTGTTAATGATATCATTGTTTTTAAGTATAGCATGGGTATTAATGATAGCATTAGTTTTAAGTATAGCATGGGTGTTAATGATAGCATTAGTTTTAAGGAAAGCATGGGTGATAAGTATAGCATTAGTTTTAAGTATAGCATGGGTGTTAATGATAGCATTAGTTTTAAGTATAGCATGGATGTCAATTATAGCATTAGTTTTAAGTATAGCATGGGTGTTAATGATATTATTAGTTTTAAGTATAGCATGGGTGTTAATGATAGCATTAGTTTTAAGTATAGAATGGGTGTTAATGATAGCATTAGTTTAAATTATAACATGGGTGTTAATGATAGCATTAGTTTTAAGTATAGCATGGGTGTTAATGATAGCATTAGTTTTAAGTATAGCATGGGTGTTAATGATAGCATTAGTTTTAAGTATAGCATGGATGTCAATTATAGCATTAGTTTTAAGTATAGCATGGGTGTTAATGATATTATTAGTTTTAAGTATAGCATGGGTGTTAATGATAGCATTAGTTTTAAGTATAGAATGGGTGTTAATGATAGCATTAGTTTAAATTATAACATGGGTGTTAATGATAGCATTAGTTTTAAGTATAGCATGGGTGTTAATGATAGCATTAGTTTTAATTATAACATGGGTGTTAATGATATAATTATTTTTAAGTATAGCATTGGTGTTAATGATAGCATTAGTTTAAAGTATAGCATGGGTGTTAATGATAGCATTAGTTTTAAGTATAGCATGGGTGTTAATGATAGCATTAGTTTTAAGTATAGCATGGGTGTTAATGATAGCATTATTTTAAATTATAACATGGGTGTTAATGATAGCATTAGTTTTAAGTATAGCATGGGTGTTAATGATAGCATTAGTTTTAATTATAACATGGGTGTTAATGATAGCATTGGTTTTAAGTATAGCATGGGTGTTAATGATAGCATTAGTTTTAAGTATAGCATGGGTGTTAATGATAGCATTAGTTTTAAGTATAGCATGGGTGTTAATGATAGCATTAGTTTTAAGTATAGCATGGGTGTTAATGATAGATTATTTTTAAGTATAGCATGGGTGTTAATGATAGCATTATTTTTAAGTATAGCATGGGTGTTAATGATAGCATTAGTTTTAAGTATAGCATGGGTGTTAATGATAGCATTAGTTTTAAGAATAGCATGGGTGATAAGTATAGCATTAGTATTAAGTATAGCATGGGTGTTAATGATAGCATTAGTTTTAAGTATAGCATGGATGTTAATTATAGCATTAGTTTTAAGTATAGCATGGGTGTTAATGATAGCATTAGTTTTAAGTATAGCATGGGTGTTAATGATGTCATTATTTTTAAGTATAGCATGGGTGTTAATGATAGCATTAGTTTTAAGTATAGCATGGGTGTTAATGATAGCATTAATTTTAAGTATAGCATGGATGTTAATTATAGCATTAGTTTTAAGTATAGCATGGGTGTTAATGATAGCATTAGTTTTAAGTATAGCATGGGTTTTAATGATATCATTAGTTTTAAGTATAGCATGGGTTTTAATGATAGAATTAGTTTTAAGTATAGCATGGGTGTTAATGATAGCATTAGTTTTAAGTATAGCATGGGTGTTAATGACAGCATTAGTTTTAAGTATAGCATGGGTGTTAATGATAGCATTAGTTTCAAGGAAAGCATGGGTGATAAGTATAGCATTAGTTTTAAGTATAGCATTGGTGTTAATGATAGCATTAGTTTTAAGTATAGCATGGGTGTTAATGATAGCATTAGTTTTAAGTATAGCATGGGTGGTAATGATAGCATTAGTTTAAATTATAACATGGGTGTTAATGATAGCATTAGTTTTAAGTATAGTATGGGTGTTAATGATAGCATTAGTTTTAATAATAACATGGGTGTTAATTATAACATTGGTTTTAAGTATAGCATAGGTTTTAATGGTAGCATTAGTTTTAAGTATAGCATGGGTGTTAATGATAGCATTAGTTTTAAGTATAGCATGGGTGTTAATGTTAGCATTAGTTTTAATTATAACATGGGTGTTAATGATAGCATTGGTTTTAAGTATAGCATGGGTTTTAATAATAACATTAGTTTTAAGTATAGCATGGGTGTTAATGATAGCATTAGTTTTAAGTATAGCATGGGTGTTAATGATAGCATTAGTTTTAAGAATAGCATGGGTGATAAGTATAGCATTAGTATTAAGTATAGCATGGGTGTTAATGATAGCATTAGTTTTAAGTATAGCATGGATGTTAATTATAGCATTAGTTTTAAGTATAGCATGGGTGTTAATAATAGCATTAGTTTTAAGTATAGCATGGGTGTTAATGATGTCATTATTTTTAAGTATAGCATGGGTGTTAATGATAGCATTAGTTTTAAGTATAGCATGGGTGTTAATGATAGCATTAGTTTTAAGTATAGCATGGATGTTAATTATCGCATTAGTTTTAAGTATAGCATGGGTTTTAATGACAGCATTAGTTTTAAGTATAGCATGGGTGTTAATGATAGCATTAGTTTCAAGGAAAGCATGGGTGATAAGTATAGCATTAGTTTTAAGTATAGCATGGGTGTTAATGATAGCATTAGTTTTAAGTATAGCATGGGTGTTAATGATAGCATTAGTTTTAAGTATAGAATGGGTGTTAATGATAGCATTAGTTTAAATTATAACATGGGTGTTAATGATAGCATTAGTTTTAAGTATAGCATGGGTGTTAATGATAGCATTAGTTTTAAGTATAGCATGGGTGTTAATGATAGCATTAGTTTTAAGTATAGCATGGATGTCAATTATAGCATTAGTTTTAAGTATAGCATGGGTGTTAATGATATTATTAGTTTTAAGTATAGCATGGGTGTTAATGATAGCATTAGTTTTAAGTATAGAATGGGTGTTAATGATAGCATTAGTTTAAATTATAACATGGGTGTTAATGATAGCATTAGTTTTAAGTATAGCATGGGTGTTAATGATAGCATTAGTTTTAATTATAACATGGGTGTTAATGATATAATTATTTTTAAGTATAGCATTGGTGTTAATGATAGCATTAGTTTAAAGTATAGCATGGGTGTTAATGATAGCATTAGTTTTAAGTATAGCATGGGTGTTAATGATAGCATTAGTTTTAAGTATAGCATGGGTGTTAATGATAGCATTAGTTTAAATTATAACATGGGTGTTAATGATAGAATTAGTTTTAAGTATAGCATGGGTGTTAATGATAGCATTAGTTTTAATTATAACATGGGTGTTAATGATAGCATTGGTTTTAAGTATAGCATGGGTGTTAATGATAGCATTAGTTTTAAGTATAGCATGGGTGTTAATGATAGCATTAGTTTTAAGTATAGCATGGGTGTTAATGATAGCATTAGTTTTAAGTATAGCATGGGTGTTAATGATAGATTATTTTTAAGTATAGCATGGGTGTTAATGATAGCATTATTTTTAAGTATAGCATGGGTGTTAATGATAGCATTAGTTTTAAGTATAGCATGGGTGTTAATGATAGCATTAGTTTTAAGAATAGCATGGGTGATAAGTATAGCATTAGTATTAAGTATAGCATGGGTGTTAATGATAGCATTAGTTTTAAGTATAGCATGGATGTTAATTATAGCATTAGTTTTAAGTATAGCATGGGTGTTAATAATAGCATTAGTTTTAAGTATAGCATGGGTGTTAATGATGTCATTATTTTTAAGTATAGCATGGGTGTTAATGATAGCATTAGTTTTAAGTATAGCATGGGTGTTAATGATAGCATTAATTTTAAGTATAGCATGGATGTTAATTATAGCATTAGTTTTAAGTATAGCATGGGTGTTAATGATAGCATTAGTTTTAAGTATAGCATGGGTTTTAATGATATTATTAGTTTTAAGTATAGCATGGGTTTTAATGATAGAATTAGTTTTAAGTATAGCATGGGTGTTAATGATAGCATTAGTTTTAAGTATAGCATGGGTGTTAATGACAGCATTAGTTTTAAGTATAGCATGGGTGTTAATGATAGCATTAGTTTCAAGGAAAGCATGGGTGATAAGTATAGCATTAGTTTTAAGTATAGCATTGGTGTTAATGATAGCATTATTTTAAGTATAGCATGGGTGTTAATGATAGCATTAGTTTTAAGTATAGCATGGGTGGTAATGATAGCATTAGTTTAAATTATAACATGGGTGTTAATGATAGCATTAGTTTTAAGTATAGTATGGGTGTTAATGATAGCATTAGTTTTAATTATAACATGGGTGTTAATTATAACATTGGTTTAAATTATAACATGGGTGTTAATGATAGCATTAGTTTTAAGTATAGCATGGGTGTTAATGATAGCATTAGTTTTAATTATAACATGGGTGTTAATGATAGCATTGGTTTTAAGTATAGCATGGGTGTTAATGATAGCATTAGTTTTAAGTATAGCATGGGTGTTAATGATAGCATTAGTTTTAAGTATAGCATGGGTGTTAATGATAGCATTAGTTTTAAGTATAGCATGGGTGTTAATGATAGATTATTTTTAAGTATAGCATGGGTGTTAATGATAGCATTATTTTTAAGTATAGCATGGGTGTTAATGATAGCATTAGTTTTAAGTATAGCATGGGTGTTAATGATAGCATTAGTTTTAAGAATAGCATGGGTGATAAGTATAGCATTAGTATTAAGTATAGCATGGGTGTTAATGATAGCATTAGTTTTAAGTATAGCATGGATGTTAATTATAGCATTAGTTTTAAGTATAGCATGGGTGTTAATGATAGCATTAGTTTTAAGTATAGCATGGGTGTTAATGATGTCATTATTTTTAAGTATAGCATGGGTGTTAATGATAGCATTAGTTTTAAGTATAGCATGGGTGTTAATGATAGCATTAATTTTAAGTATAGCATGGATGTTAATTATAGCATTAGTTTTAAGTATAGCATGGGTGTTAATGATAGCATTAGTTTTAAGTATAGCATGGGTTTTAATGATATCATTAGTTTTAAGTATAGCATGGGTTTTAATGATAGAATTAGTTTTAAGTATAGCATGGGTGTTAATGATAGCATTAGTTTTAAGTATAGCATTGGTGTTAATGATAGCATTATTTTAAGTATAGCATGGGTGTTAATGATAGCATTAGTTTTAAGTATAGCATGGGTGGTAATGATAGCATTAGTTTAAATTATAACATGGGTGTTAATGATAGCATTAGTTTTAAGTATAGTATGGGTGTTAATGATAGCATTAGTTTTAATTATAACATGGGTGTTAATTATAACATTGGTTTTAAGTATAGCATAGGTTTTAATGATAGCATTAGTTTTAGGTATAGCATGGGTGTAATGATAGCATTAGTTTTAAGTATAGCATGGATGTTAATGATAGCTTTAGTTTTAATTATAATATGGGTGTTAATGATAGCATTGGTTTTAAGTATAGCATGGGTTTTAATAATAACATTAGTTTTAAATATAGCATGGGTGTTAATGATAGTATTAGTTTTAAGGAAAACATGGGTGATAAGTATAGCATTAGTTTTAAGTATAGCATGGGTGTTAATGATAGCATTAGTTTTAAGAATAGCATGGGTGATAAGTATAACATTAGTTTTAAGTATAGCATGGGTGTTAATGATAGCATTAGTTTTAAGTATAGCATGGATGTTAATTATCGCATTAGTTTTAAGTATAGCATGGGTTTTAATGACAGCATTAGTTTTAAGTATAGCATGGGTGTTAATGATAGCATTAGTTTCAAGGAAAGCATGGGTGATAAGTATAGCATTAGTTTTAAGTATAGAATGGGTATTAATGATAGCATTAGTTTTAAGTATAGCATGGGTGTTAATGATAGCATTAGTTTTAAGTATAGCATGGGTGGTAATGATAGCATTAGTTTAAATTATAACATGGGTGTTAATGATAGCATTAGTTTTAAGTATAGTATGGGTGTTAATGATAGCATTAGTTTTAATTATAACATGGGTGTTAATTATAACATTGGTTTTAAGTATAGCATAGGTTTTAATGATAGCATTAGTTTTAAGTATAGCATGGGTGTTAATGATAGCATTAGTTTTAAGGATAGCATGGGAGATAAGTATAGCATTAGTTTTAAGTATAGCATGGGTGTTAATGATAGCATTAGTTTTAAGTATAGCATGGGTGTTAATGATAGCATTAGTTTTAAGTATAGCATGGGTGTTAATGATAGCATTAGTTTTAAGGAAAGCATGGGTGATAAGTATAGCATTAGTTTTAAGTATGGGTGTTAATTATCGCATTAGTTTTAAGTATAGCATGGGTGTTAATGATAGCATTAGTTTTAAGTATAGCATGGGTGTTAATGATAGCATTAGTTTTAAGGAAAGCATGGGTGATAAGTATAGCATTAGTTTTAAGTATGGGTGTTAATGATATCATTAGTTTTAAGTATAGCATGGATGTTAGTGATAGCATTAGTTTTAAGTATAGCATGGGTTTTAATGATAACATTAGTTTTAAGTATGCATGGGTGTTAATGATAGCATTAGTTTTAAGTATAGCATGGGTTTTAATGATAGCATTAGTTTTAAGTATAGCATGGGTGTTAATGATAGCATTAGTTTTAAGTATAGAATGGGTATTAATGATAACATTAGTTTTAAGTATAGCATGGGTGTTAATGATAGCATTAGTTTTAAATATAGCATGGGTGTTAATGATAGTATTAGTTTTAAGTATAGTATGGGTATTAATGATAGCATTAGTTTTAAGTATATCATGGGTGTTAATGATAGCATTAGTTTTAAGTATAGCATGGGTGTTAATGATAGCATTAGTTTTAAATATAGCATGGGTGTTAATGATAGTATTAGTTTTAAGGAAAACATGGGTGATAAGTATAGCATTAGTTTTAAGTATAGCATGGGTGTTAATGATAGCATTAGTTTTAAGAATAGCATGGGTGATAAGTATAACATTAGTTTTAAGTATAGCATGGGTGTTAATGATAGCATTAGAGTTAAGTATAGCATGGATGTTAATTATCGCATTAGTTTTAAGTATAGCATGGGTTTTAATGATAGCATTAGTTTTAAGTATAGCATGGGTGTTAATGATAGCATTAGTTTTAAGTATAGCATGGGTGGTAATGATAGCATTAGTTTAAATTATAACATGAGTGTTAATGATAGCATTAGTTTTAAGTATAGTATGGGTGTTAATGATAGCATTAGTTTTAATTATAGCATGGGTGTTAATTATAACATTGGTTTTAAGTATAGCATAGGTTTTAATGATAGCATTAGTTTCAAGGAAAGCATGGGTGATAAGTATAGCATTAGTTTTAAGTATAGCATGGGTGTTAATGATAGCATTAGTTTTAAGTATAGCATGGGTGTTAATGATAGCATTAGTTTTAAGTATAGCATGGGTGGTAATGATAGCATTAGTTTAAATTATAACATGAGTGTTAATGATAGCATTAGTTTTAAGTATAGTATGGGTGTTAATGATAGCATTAGTTTTAATTATAACATGGGTGTTAATTATAACATTGGTTTTAAGTATAGCATAGGTTTTAATGATAGCATTAGTTTTAAGTATAGCATGGGTGTTAATGATAGCATTAGTTTTAAGTATAGCATGGGCGTTAATGATAGAATTAGTTTTAAGTATAGCATGGGTGTTAATGATAGCATTAGTTTTAAGTATAGCATGGGTGTTAATGATAGCATTAGATTTATGTTTAGCATGGGTGTTAATGATAGTATTAGTTTTAAGTATATCATGGATGTTAATGATATAATTAGTTTTAAGTATAGCATGGGTGTTAATGATAGCATTAGTTTTAAGGATAGCATGGGAGATAAGTATAGCATTAGTTTTAAGTATAGCATGGGTGT
Organism: Osedax fenrisi; assembly: GCA_964019155.1. Lineage (NCBI taxonomy): Eukaryota > Metazoa > Annelida > Polychaeta > Sabellida > Siboglinidae > Osedax > Osedax fenrisi. The sequence goes on from CAXHSG010000088.1 coordinate 471,242, forward strand.
TAATGATAGCATTAGTTTTAAGTATAGCATGGGTGTTAATGATAGCATTAGTTTTAAGTATAGCATGGGTGTTAATGATAGCATTAGTTTTAAGGAAAGCATGGGTGATAAGTATAGCATTAGTTTTAAGTATAGCATGGGTGTTAATGATAGCATTAGTTTTAAGTATAGCATGGGTGTTAATGATAGCATTAGTTTTAAGGAAAGCATGGGTGATAAGTATAGCATTAGTTTTAAGTATGGGTGTTAATGATATCATTAGTTTTAAGTATAGCATGGGTGTTAATGATAGCATTAGTTTTAAGGAAAGCATGGGTGATAAGTATAGCATTAGTTTTAAGTATGGGTGTTAATTATCGCATTAGTTTTAAGTATAGCATGGGTGTTAATGATAGCATTAGTTTTAAGTATAGCATGGGTGTTAATGATAGCATTAGTTTTAAGGAAAGCATGGGTGATAAGTATAGCATTAGTTTTAAGTATGGGTGTTAATGATATCATTAGTTTTAAGTATAGCATGGATGTTAGTGATAGCATTAGTTTTAAGTATAGCATGGGTTTTAATGATAACATTAGTTTTAAGTATAGCATGGGTGTTAATGATAGCATTAGTTTTAAGTATAGCATGGGTATTAATGATAACATTAGTTTTAAGTATAGCATGGGTGTTAATGATAGCATTAGTTTTAAATATAGCATGGGTGTTAATGATAGTATTAGTTTTAAGTATAGTATGGGTATTAATGATAGCATTAGTTTTAAGTATATCATGGGTGTTAATGATAGCATTAGTTTTAAGTATAGCATGGGTGTTAATGATAGCATTAGTTTTAAGAATAGCATGGGTGATAAGTATAGCATTAGGTTTAAGTATAGCATGGGTGTTAATGATAGCATTAGTTTTAAGTATAGCATGGATTTTAATTATAGCATTATTTTTAAGTATAGCATGGGTGTTAATGATAGAATTAGTTTAAATTATAACATGGGTGTTAATGATAGCATTAGTTTTAAGTATAGCATGGGTGTTAATGATAGCATTAGTTTTAATTATAACATTGGTGTTAATGATATCATTGTTTTTAAGTATAGCATGGGTATTAATGATAGCATTAGTTTTAAGTATAGCATGGGTGTTAATGATAGCATTAGTTTTAAGGAAAGCATGGGTGATAAGTATAGCATTAGTTTTAAGTATAGCATGGGTGTTAATGATAGCATTAGTTTTAAGTATAGCATGGATGTCAATTATAGCATTAGTTTTAAGTATAGCATGGGTGTTAATGATATTATTAGTTTTAAGTATAGCATGGGTGTTAATGATAGCATTAGTTTTAAGTATAGAATGGGTGTTAATGATAGCATTAGTTTAAATTATAACATGGGTGTTAATGATAGCATTAGTTTTAAGTATAGCATGGGTGTTAATGATAGCATTAGTTTTAAGTATAGCATGGGTGTTAATGATAGCATTAATTTTAAGTATAGCATGGGTTTTAATGATATCATTAGTTTTAAGTATAGCATGGGTTTTAATGATAGAATTAGTTTTAAGTATATCATGGGTGTTAATGATAGCATTAGTTTTAAGTATAGCATGGGTGTTAATGACAGCATTAGTTTTAAGTATAGCATGGGTGTTAATGATAGCATTAGTTTCAAGGAAAGCATGGGTGATAAGTATAGCATTAGTTTTAAGTATAGCATGGGTGTTAATGATAGCATTAGTTTTAAGTATAGCATGGGTGTTAATGATAGCATTAGTTTTAAGTATAGCATGGGTGGTAATGATAGCATTAGTTTAAATTATAACATGGGTGTTAATGATAGCATTAGTTTTAAGTATAGCATGGGTGTTAATGATAGCATTAGATTTATGTTTAGCATGGGTGTTAATGATAGTATTAGTTTTAAGTATATCATGGATGTTAATGATATAATTAGTTTTAAGTATAGCATGGGTGTTAATGATAGCATTAGTTTTAAGGATAGCATGGGAGATAAGTATAGCATTAGTTTTAAGTATAGCATGGGTGTTAATGATAGCATTAGTTTTAAGTATAGCATGGGTGTTAATGATAGCATTAGTTTTAAGTATAGCATGGGTGTTAATGATAGTATTAGTTTTAAGGAAAGCATGGGTGATAAGTATAGCATTAGTTTTAAGTATAGCATGGGTGTTAATGATAGCATTAGTTTTAAGTATAGCATGGGTGTTAATGATAGCATTAGTTTTAAGGAAAGCATGGGTGATAAGTATAGCATTAGTTTTAAGTATGGGTGTTAATGATATCATTAGTTTTAAGTATAGCATGGATGTTAGTGATAGCATTAGTTTTAAGTATAGCATGGGTTTTAATGATAACATTAGTTTTAAGTATGCATGGGTGTTAATGATAGCATTAGTTTTAAGTATAGCATGGGTTTTAATGATAGCATTAGTTTTAAGTATAGCATGGGTGTTAATGATAGCATTAGTTTTAAGTATAGTATGGGTATTAATGATAACATTAGTTTTAAGTATAGCATGGGTGTTAATGATAGCATTAGTTTTAAATATAGCATGGGTGTTAATGATAGTATTAGTTTTAAGTATAGTATGGGTATTAATGATAGCATTAGTTTTAAGTATATCATGGGTGTTAATGATAGCATTAGTTTTAAGTATAGCATGGGTGTTAATGATAGCATTAGTTTTAAGAATAGCATGGGTGATAAGTATAGCATTAGTTTTAAGTATAGCATGGGTGTTAATGATAGCATTAGTTTTAAGTATAGCATGGATGTTAATTATAGCATTATTTTTAAGTATAGCATGGGTGTTAATGATAGAATTAGTTTAAATTATAACATGGGTGTTAATGATAGCATTAGTTTTAAGTATAGCATGGGTGTTAATGATAGCATTAGTTTTAATTATAACATTGGTGTTAATGATATCATTGTTTTTAAGTATAGCATGGGTATTAATGATAGCATTAGTTTTAAGTATAGCATGGGTGTTAATGATAGCATTAGTTTTAAGAATAGCATGGGTGATAAGTATAGCATTAGTTTTAAGTATAGCATGGGTGTTAATGATAGCATTAGTTTTAAGTATAGCATGGATGTCAATTATAGCATTAGTTTTAAGTATAGCATGGGTGTTAATGATATTATTAGTTTTAAGTATAGCATGGGTGTTAATGATAGCATTAGTTTTAAGTATAGAATGGGTGTTAATGATAGCATTAGTTTAAATTATAACATGGGTGTTAATGATAGCATTAGTTTTAAGTATAGCATGGGTGTTAATGATAGCATTAGTTTTAAGTATAGCATGGGTGTTAATGATAGCATTAGTTTTAAGGAAAGCATGGGTGATAAGTATAGCATTAGTTTTAAGTATGGGTGTTAATTATCGCATTAGTTTTAAGTATAGCATGGGTGTTAATGATAGCATTAGTTTTAAGTATAGCATGGGTGTTAATGATAGCATTAGTTTTAAGGAAAGCATGGGTGATAAGTATAGCATTAGTTTTAAGTATGGGTGTTAATGATATCATTAGTTTTAAGTATAGCATGGATGTTAGTGATAGCATTAGTTTTAAGTATAGCATGGGTTTTAATGATAACATTAGTTTTAAGTATGCATGGGTGTTAATGATAGCATTAGTTTTAAGTATAGCATGGGTTTTAATGATAGCATTAGTTTTAAGTATAGCATGGGTGTTAATGATAGCATTAGTTTTAAGTATAGCATGGGTATTAATGATAACATTAGTTTTAAGTATAGCATGGATGTCAATTATAGCATTAGTTTTAAGTATAGCATGGGTGTTAATGATATTATTAGTTTTAAGTATAGCATGGGTGTTAATGATAGCATTAGTTTTAAGTATAGAATGGGTGTTAATGATAGCATTAGTTTAAATTATAACATGGGTGTTAATGATAGCATTAGTTTTAAGTATAGCATGGGTGTTAATGATAGCATTAGTTTTAAGTATAGCATGGGTGTTAATGATAGCATTAGTTTTAAGTATAGCATGGGTGATAAGTATAGCATTAGTTTTAAGTATAGCATGGGTGTTAATGATAGCATTAGTTTTAAGTATAGCATGGATGTTAATTATAGCATTATTTTTAAGTATAGCATGGGTGTTAATGATAGAATTAGTTTAAATTATAACATGGGTGTTAATGATAGCATTAGTTTTAAGTATAGCATGGGTGTTAATGATAGCATTAGTTTTAATTATAACATTGGTGTTAATGATATCATTGTTTTTAAGTATAGCATGGGTATTAATGATAGCATTAGTTTTAAGTATAGCATGGGTGTTAATGATAGCATTAGTTTTAAGGAAAGCATGGGTGATAAGTATAGCATTAGTTTTAAGTATAGCATGGGTGTTAATGATAGCATTAGTTTTAAGTATAGCATGGATGTCAATTATAGCATTAGTTTTAAGTATAGCATGGGTGTTAATGATATTATTAGTTTTAAGTATAGCATGGGTGTTAATGATAGCATTAGTTTTAAGTATAGAATGGGTGTTAATGATAGCATTAGTTTAAATTATAACATGGGTGTTAATGATAGCATTAGTTTTAAGTATAGCATGGGTGTTAATGATAGCATTAGTTTTAAGTATAGCATGGGTGTTAATGATAGCATTAGTTTTAAGTATAGCATGGGTTTTAATGATATCATTAGTTTTAAGTATAGCATGGGTTTTAATGATAGAATTAGTTTTAAGTATATCATGGGTGTTAATGATAGCATTAGTTTTAAGTATAGCATGGGTGTTAATGACAGCATTAGTTTTAAGTATAGCATGGGTGTTAATGATAGCATTAGTTTCAAGGAAAGCATGGGTGATAAGTATAGCATTAGTTTTAAGTATAGCATGGGTGTTAATGATAGCATTAGTTTTAAGTATAGCATGGGTGTTAATGATAGCATTAGTTTTAAGTATAGCATGGGTGGTAATGATAGCATTAGTTTAAATTATAACATGGGTGTTAATGATAGCATTAGTTTTAAGTATAGTATGGGTGTTAATGATAGCATTAGTTTTAATTATAACATGGGTGTTAATTATAACATTGGTTTTAAGTATAGCATAGGTTTTAATGATAGCATTAGTTTTAAGTATAGCATGGGTGTTAATGATAGCATTAGTTTTAAGTATAGCATGGGTGTTAATGTTAGCATTAGTTTTAATTATAACATGGGTGTTAATGATAGCATTGGTTTTAAGTATAGCATGGGTTTTAATAATAACATTAGTTTTAAGTATAGCATGGGTGTTAATATTATATTTGTTGTAAGGATAGCATGGGTGTTAATGATAGCATTAGTTTTAGGTATAGCATGGGTGTAATGATAGCATTAGTTTTAAGTATAGCATGGATGTTAATGATAGCATTAGTTTTAAGTATAGCATGGGTGTTAATGATAGCATTAGTTTTAAATATAGCATGGGTGTTAATGATAGTATTAGTTTTAAGGAAAACATGGGTGATAAGTATAGCATTAGTTTTAAGTATAGCATGGGTGTTAATGATAGCATTAGTTTTAAGAATAGCATGGGTGATAAGTATAGCATTAGTTTTAAGTATAGCATGGGTGTTAATGATAGCATTAGTTTTAAGTATAGCATGGATGTTAATTATCGCATTAGTTTTAAGTATAGCATGGGTTTTAATGACAGCATTAGTTTTAAGTATAGCATGGGAGTTAATGATAGCATTAGTTTCAAGGAAAGCATGGGTGATAAGTATAGCATTAGTTTTAAGTATAGCATGGGTGTTAATGATAGCATTAGTTTTAAGTATAGCATGGGTGTTAATGATAGCATTAGTTTTAAGTATAGCATGGGTGGTAATGATAGCATTAGTTTAAATTATAACATGGGTGTTAATGATAGCATTAGTTTTAAGTATAGTATGGGTGTTAATGATAGCATTAGTTTTAATTATAACATGGGTGTTAATTATAACATTGGTTTTAAGTATAGCATAGGTTTTAATGATAGCATTAGTTTTAAGTATAGCATGGGTGTTAATGATAGCATTAGTTTTAAGTATAGCATGGGCGTTAATGATAGAATTAGTTTTAAGTATAGCATGGGTGTTAATGATAGCATTAGTTTTAAGTATAGCATGGGTGATAATGATAGCATTAGATTTATGTTTAGCATGGGTGTTAATGATAGTATTAGTTTTAAGTATATCATGGGTGTTAATGATAGCATTAGTTTTAAGTATAGCATGGGTGTTAATGATAGCATTAGTTTTAAGGAAAGCATGGGTGATAAGTATAGCATTAGTTTTAAGTATGGGTGTTAATGATATCATTAGTTTTAAGTATAGCATGGGTGTTAATGATAGTATTAGTTTTAAGTATAGCATGGATGTTAGTGATAGCATTAGTTTTAAGTATAGCATGGGTATTAATGATAACATTAGTTTTAAGTATAGCATGGGTGTTAATGATAGCATTAGTTTTAAATATAGCATGGGTGTTAGTGATAGCATTAGTTTTAAGTATAGCATGGGTTTTAATGATAACATTAGTTTTAAGTATGCATGGGTGTTAATGATAGCATTAGTTTTAAGTATAGCATGGGTTTTAATGATAGCATTAGTTTTAAGTATAGCATGGGTGTTAATGATAGCATTAGTTTTAAGTATAGCATGGGTATTAATGATAACATTAGTTTTAAGTATAGCATGGGTGTTAATGATAGCATTAGTTTTAAATATAGCATGGGTGTTAATGATAGTATTAGTTTTAAGTATAGCATGGGTGTTAATGATAGCATTAGTTTTAAGAATAGCATGGGTGATAAGTATAGCATTAGTTTTAAGTAAGCATGGGTGTTAATGATAGCATTAGTTTTAAGTATAGCATGGATGTTAATTATAGCATTATTTTTAAGTATAGCATGGGTGTTAATGATAGAATTAGTTTAAATTATAACATGGGTGTTAATGATAGCATTAGTTTTAAGTATAGCATGGGTGTTAATGATAGCATTAGTTTTAATTATAACATTGGTGTTAATGATATCATTGTTTTTAAGTATAGCATGGGTATTAATGATAGCATTAGTTTTAAGTATAGCATGGGTGTTAATGATAGCATTAGTTTTAAGGAAAGCATGGGTGATAAGTATAGCATTAGTTTTAAGTATAGCTTGGGTGTTAATGATAGCATTAGTTTTAAGTATAGCATGGATGTCAATTATAGCATTAGTTTTAAGTATAGCATGGGTGTTAATGATATTATTAGTTTTAAGTATAGCATGGGTGTTAATGATAGCATTAGTTTTAAGTATAGAATGGGTGTTAATGATAGCATTAGTTTAAATTATAACATGGGTGTTAATGATAGCATTAGTTTTAAGTATAGCATGGGCGTTAATGATAGAATTAGTTTTAAGTATAGCATGGGTGTTAATGATAGCATTAGTTTTAAGTATAGCATGGGTGATAATGATAGCATTAGATTTATGTTTAGCATGGGTGTTAATGATAGTATTAGTTTTAAGTATATCATGGATGTTAATGATAGCATTAGTTTTAAGTATAGCATGGGTGTTAATGATAGCATTAGTTTTAAGGAAAGCATGGGTGATAAGTATAGCATTAGTTTTAAGTATGGGTGTTAATTATCGCATTAGTTTTAAGTATAGCATGGGTGTTAATGATAGCATTAGTTTTAAGTATAGCATGGGTGTTAATGATAGCATTAGTTTTAAGGAAAGCATGGGTGATAAGTATAGCATTAGTTTTAAGTATGGGTGTTAATGATATCATTAGTTTTAAGTATAGCATGGGTGTTAATGATAGTATTAGTTTTAAGTATAGCATGGATGTTAGTGATAGCATTAGTTTTAAGTATAGCATGGGTATTAATGATAACATTAGTTTTAAGTATAGCATGGGTGTTAATGATAGCATTAGTTTTAAATATAGCATGGGTGTTAGTGATAGCATTAGTTTTAAGTATAGCATGGGTTTTAATGATAACATTAGTTTTAAGTATGCATGGGTGTTAATGATAGCATTAGTTTTAAGTATAGCATGGGTTTTAATGATAGCATTAGTTTTAAGTATAGCATGGGTGTTAATGATAGCATTAGTTTTAAGTATAGCATGGGTATTAATGATAACATTAGTTTTAAGTATAGCATGGGTGTTAATGATAGCATTAGTTTTAAATATAGCATGGGTGTTAATGATAGTATTAGTTTTAAGTATAGCATGGGTGTTAATGATAGCATTAGTTTTAAGAATAGCATGGGTGATAAGTATAGCATTAGTTTTAAGTAAGCATGGGTGTTAATGATAGCATTAGTTTTAAGTATAGCATGGATGTTAATTATAGCATTATTTTTAAGTATAGCATGGGTGTTAATGATAGAATTAGTTTAAATTATAACATGGGTGTTAATGATAGCATTAGTTTTAAGTATAGCATGGGTGTTAATGATAGCATTAGTTTTAATTATAACATGGGTGTTAATGATATAATTATTTTTAAGTATAGCATTGGTGTTAATGATAGCATTAGTTTAAAGTATAGCATGGGTGTTAATGATATCATTAGTTTTAAGTATAACATGGGTGTTAATGATAGCATTAGTTTTAAGTATAGCATGGGTGTTAATGATAGCATTAGTTTTAAGGAAAGCATGGGTGATAAGTATAGCATTAGTTTTAAGTATGTGTGTTAATGATATCATTAGTTTTAAGTATAGCATGGGTGTTAATGATAGTATTAGTTTTAAGTATAGCATGGATGTTAGTGATAGCATTAGTTTAAGTATAGCATGGGTTTTAATGATAACATTAGTTTTAAGTATGCATGGGTGTTAATGATAGCATTAGTTTTAAGTATAGCATGGGTATTAATGATAGCATTAGTTTTAAGTATAGCATGGGTATTAATGATAACATTAGTTTTAAGTATAGCATGGGTGTTAATGATAGCATTAGTTTTAAATATAGCATGGGTGTTAATGATAGTATTAGTTTTAAGTATAGTATGGGTATTAATGATAGCATTAGTTTTAAGTATATCATGGGTGTTAATGATAGCATTAGTTTTAAGTATAGCATGGGTGTTAATGATAGCATTAGTTTTAAGAATAGCATGGTGTATAAGTATAGCATTAGTTTTAAGTATAGCATGGGTGTTAATGATAGCATTAGTTTTAAGTATAGCATGGATGTTAATTATAGCATTATTTTTAAGTATAGCATGGGTGTTAATGATAGAATTAGTTTAAATTATAACATGGGTGTTAATGATAGCATTAGTTTTAAGTATAGCATGGGTGTTAATGATAGCATTAGTTTTAATTATAATATTGGTGTTAATGATATCATTGTTTTTAAGTATAGCATGGGTATTAATGATAGCATTAGTTTTAAGTATAGCATGGGTGTTAATGATAGCATTAGTTTTAAGGAAAGCATGGGTGATAAGTATAGCATTAGTTTTAAGTATAGCATGGGTGTTAATGATAGCATTAGTTTTAAGTATAGCATGGATGTCAATTATAGCATTAGTTTTAAGTATAGCATGGGTGTTAATGATATTATTAGTTTTAAGTATAGCATGGGTGTTAATGATAGCATTAGTTTTAAGTATAGAATGGGTGTTAATGATAGCATTAGTTTAAATTATAACATGGGTGTTAATGATAGCATTAGTTTTAAGTATAGCATGGGTGTTAATGATAGCATTAGTTTTAATTATAACATGGGTGTTAATGATATAATTATTTTTAAGTATAGCATTGGTGTTAATGATAGCATTAGTTTAAAGTATAGCATGGGTGTTAATGATAGCATTAGTTTTAAGTATAGCATGGATGTTAATTATAGCATTATTTTTAAGTATAGCATGGGTGTTAATGATAGAATTAGTTTAAATTATAACATGGGTGTTAATGATAGCATTAGTTTTAAGGAAAGCATGGGTGATAAGTATAGCATTAGTTTTAAGTATAGCATGGGTGTTAATGATAGCATTAGTTTTAAGTATAGCATGGATGTCAATTATAGCATTAGTTTTAAGTATAGCATGGGTGTTAATGATATTATTAGTTTTAAGTATAGCATGGGTGTTAATGATAGCATTAGTTTTAAGTATAGAATGGGTGTTAATGATAGCATTAGTTTAAATTATAACATGGGTGTTAATGATAGCATTAGTTTTAAGTATAGCATGGGTGTTAATGATAGCATTAGTTTTAATTATAACATGGGTGTTAATGATATAATTATTTTTAAGTATAGCATTGGTGTTAATGATAGCATTAGTTTAAAGTATAGCATGGGTGTTAATGATAGCATTAGTTTTAAGTATAGCATTGGTGTTAATGATAGCATTAGTTTTAAGTATAGCATGGGTGTTAATGATAGCATTAGTTTAAATTATAATATGGGTGTTAATGATAGCATTAGTTTTAAGTATAGCATGGGTGTTAATGATAGCATTAGTTTTAATTATAACATGGGTGTTAATGATAGCATTGGTTTTAAGTATAGCATGGGTGTTAATGATAGCATTAGTTTTAAGTATAGCATGGGTGTTAATGATAGCATTAGTTTTAAGTATAGCATGGGTGTTAATGATAGCATTAGTTTTAAGTATAGCATGGGTGTTAATGATAGATTATTTTTAAGTATAGCATGGGTGTTAATGATAGCATTATTTTTAAGTATAGCATGGGTGTTAATGATAGCATTAGTTTTAAGTATAGCATGGGTGTTAATGATAGCATTAGTTTTAAGAATAGCATGGGTGATAAGTATAGCATTAGTATTAAGTATAGCATGGGTGTTAATGATAGCATTAGTTTTAAGTATAGCATGGATGTTAATTATAGCATTAGTTTTAAGTATATCATGGGTGTTAATGATAGCATTAGTTTTAAGTATAGCATGGGTGTTAATGATAACATTAGTTTTAAGTATAGCATGGGTGTTAATGATGTCATTATTTTTAAGTATAGCATGGGTGTTAATGATAGCATTAGTTTTAAGTATAGCATGGGTGTTAATGATAGCATTAATTTTAAGTATAGCATGGATGTTAATTATAGCATTAGTTTTAAGTATAGCATGGGTGTTAATGATAGCATTAGTTTTAAGTATAGCATGGGTTTTAATGATATCATTAGTTTTAAGTATAGCATGGGTTTTAATGATAGAATTAGTTTTAAGTATAGCATGGGTGTTAATGATAGCATTAGTTTTAAGTATAGCATGGGTGTTAATGACAGCATTAGTTTTAAGTATAGCATGGGTGTTAATGATAGCATTAGTTTCAAGGAAAGCATGGGTAATAAGTATAGCATTAGTTTTAAGTATAGCATGGGTGTTAATGATAGCATTAGTTTTAAGTATAGCATGGGTGTTAATGATAGCATTAGTTTTAAGTATAGCATGGGTGGTAATGATAGCATTAGTTTAAATTATAACATGGGTGTTAATGATAGTATTAGTTTTAAGTATAGTATGGGTATTAATGATAGCATTAGTTTTAAGTATATCATGGGTGTTAATGATAGCATTAGTTTAAATTATAACATGGGTGTTAATGATAGCATTAGTTTTAAGTATAGTATGGGTGTTAATGATAGCATTAGTTTTAATTATAACATGGGTGTTAATTATAACATTGGTTTTAAGTATAGCATAGGTTTTAATGATAGCATTAGTTTTAAGTATAGCATGGGTGTTAATGATAGCATTAGTTTTAAGTATAGCATGGGCGTTAATGATAGAATTAGTTTTAAGTATAGAATGGGTGTTAATGATAGCATTAGTTTTAAGTATAGCATGGGTGATAATGATAGCATTAGATTTATGTTTAGCATGGGTGTTAATGATAGTATTAGTTTTAAGTATATCATGGATGTTAATGATAGCATTAGTTTTAAGTATAGCATGGGTGTTAATGATAGCATTAGTTTTAAGGAAAGCATGGGTGATAAGTATAGCATTAGTTTTAAGTATGGGTGTTAATTATCGCATTAGTTTTAAGTATAGCATGGGTGTTAATGATAGCATTAGTTTTAAGTATAGCATGGGTGTTAATGATAGCATTAGTTTTAAGGAAAGCATGGGTGATAAGTATAGCATTAGTTTTAAGTATGGGTGTTAATGATATCATTAGTTTTAAGTATAGCATGGGTGTTAATGATAGTATTAGTTTTAAGTATAGCATGGATGTTAGTGATAGCATTAGTTTTAAGTATAGCATGGGTATTAATGATAACATTAGTTTTAAGTATAGCATGGGTGTTAATGATAGCATTAGTTTTAAATATAGCATGGGTGTTAGTGATAGCATTAGTTTTAAGTATAGCATGGGTTTTAATGATAACATTAGTTTTAAGTATGCATGGGTGTTAATGATAGCATTAGTTTTAAGTATAGCATGGGTTTTAATGATAGCATTAGTTTTAAGTATAGCATGGGTGTTAATGATAGCATTAGTTTTAAGTATAGCATGGGTATTAATGATAACATTAGTTTTAAGTATAGCATGGGTGTTAATGATAGCATTAGTTTTAAATATAGCATGGGTGTTAATGATAGTATTAGTTTTAAGTATAGCATGGGTGTTAATGATAGCATTAGTTTTAAGAATAGCATGGGTGATAAGTATAGCATTAGTTTTAAGTAAGCATGGGTGTTAATGATAGCATTAGTTTTAAGTATAGCATGGATGTTAATTATAGCATTATTTTTAAGTATAGCATGGGTGTTAATGATAGAATTAGTTTAAATTATAACATGGGTGTTAATGATAGCATTAGTTTTAAGTATAGCATGGGTGTTAATGATAGCATTAGTTTTAATTATAACATGGGTGTTAATGATATAATTATTTTTAAGTATAGCATTGGTGTTAATGATAGCATTAGTTTAAAGTATAGCATGGGTGTTAATGATATCATTAGTTTTAAGTATAACATGGGTGTTAATGATAGCATTAGTTTTAAGTATAGCATGGGTGTTAATGATAGCATTAGTTTTAAGGAAAGCATGGGTGATAAGTATAGCATTAGTTTTAAGTATGTGTGTTAATGATATCATTAGTTTTAAGTATAGCATGGGTGTTAATGATAGTATTAGTTTTAAGTATAGCATGGATGTTAGTGATAGCATTAGTTTAAGTATAGCATGGGTTTTAATGATAACATTAGTTTTAAGTATGCATGGGTGTTAATGATAGCATTAGTTTTAAGTATAGCATGGGTGTTAATGATAGCATTAGTTTTAAGTATAGCATGGGTATTAATGATAACATTAGTTTTAAGTATAGCATGGGTGTTAATGATAGCATTAGTTTTAAATATAGCATGGGTGTTAATGATAGTATTAGTTTTAAGTATAGTATGGGTATTAATGATAGCATTAGTTTTAAGTATATCATGGGTGTTAATGATAGCATTAGTTTTAAGTATAGCATGGGTGTTAATGATAGCATTAGTTTTAAGAATAGCATGGGTGATAAGTATAGCATTAGTTTTAAGTATAGCATGGGTGTTAATGATAGCATTAGTTTTAAGTATAGCATGGATGTTAATTATAGCATTATTTTTAAGTATAGCATGGGTGTTAATGATAGAATTAGTTTAAATTATAACATGGGTGTTAATGATAGCATTAGTTTTAAGTATAGCATGGGTGTTAATGATAGCATTAGTTTTAATTATAATATTGGTGTTAATGATATCATTGTTTTTAAGTATAGCATGGGTATTAATGATAGCATTAGTTTTAAGTATAGCATGGGTGTTAATGATAGCATTAGTTTTAAGGAAAGCATGGGTGATAAGTATAGCATTAGTTTTAAGTATAGCATGGGTGTTAATGATAGCATTAGTTTTAAGTATAGCATGGATGTCAATTATAGCATTAGTTTTAAGTATAGCATGGGTGTTAATGATATTATTAGTTTTAAGTATAGCATGGGTGTTAATGATAGCATTAGTTTTAAGTATAGAATGGGTGTTAATGATAGCATTAGTTTAAATTATAACATGGGTGTTAATGATAGCATTAGTTTTAAGTATAGCATGGGTGTTAATGATAGCATTAGTTTTAATTATAACATGGGTGTTAATGATATAATTATTTTTAAGTATAGCATGGATGTTAATTATAGCATTAGTTTTAAGTATAGCATGGGTGTTAATGATAGCATTAGTTTTAAGTATAGCATGGGTTTTAATGATATCATTAGTTTTAAGTATAGCATGGGTTTTAATGATAGAATTAGTTTTAAGTATAGCATGGGTGTTAATGATAGCATTAGTTTTAAGTATAGCATGGGTGTTAATGACAGCATTAGTTTTAAGTATAGCATGGGTGTTAATGATAGCATTAGTTTCAAGGAAAGCATGGGTAATAAGTATAGCATTAGTTTTAAGTATAGCATGGGTGTTAATGATAGCATTAGTTTTAAGTATAGCATGGGTGTTAATGATAGCATTAGTTTTAAGTATAGCATGGGTGGTAATGATAGCATTAGTTTAAATTATAACATGGGTGTTAATGATAGTATTAGTTTTAAGTATAGTATGGGTATTAATGATAGCATTAGTTTTAAGTATATCATGGGTGTTAATGATAGCATTAGTTTTAAGTATAGCATGGATGTTAATTATAGCATTATTTTTAAGTATAGCATGGGTGTTAATGATAGAATTAGTTTAAATTATAACATGGGTGTTAATGATAGCATTAGTTTTAAGTATAGCATGGGTGTTAATGATAGCATTAGTTTTAATTATAATATTGGTGTTAATGATATCATTGTTTTTAAGTATAGCATGGGTGTTAATGATAGCATTAGTTTTAAGGAAAGCATGGGTGATAAGTATAGCATTAGTTTTAAGTATAGCTTGGGTGTTAATGATAGCATTAGTTTTAAGTATAGCATGGATGTCAATTATAGCATTAGTTTTAAGTATAGCATGGGTGTTAATGATATTATTAGTTTTAAGTATAGCATGGGTGTTAATGATAGCATTAGTTTTAAGTATAGAATGGGTGTTAATGATAGCATTAGTTTAAATTATAACATGGGTGTTAATGATAGCATTAGTTTTAAGTATAGCATGGGTGTTAATGATAGCATTAGTTTTAATTATAACATGGGTGTTAATGATATAATTATTTTTAAGTATAGCATTGGTGTTAATGATAGCATTAGTTTAAAATATAGCATGGGTGTTAATGATAGCATTAGTTTTAAGTATAACATGGGTGTTAATGATAGCATTAGTTTTAAGTATAGCATGGGTGTTAATGATAGCATTAGTTTTAAGGAAAGCATGGGTGATAAGTATAGCATTAGTTTTAAGTATGTGTGTTAATGATATCATTAGTTTTAAGTATAGCATGGGTGTTAATGATAGTATTAGTTTTAAGTATAGCATGGATGTTAGTGATAGCATTAGTTTAAATATAGCATGGGTTTTAATGATAACATTAGTTTTAAGTATGCATGGGTGTTAATGATAGCATTAGTTTTAAGTATAGCATGGGTGTTAATGATAGCATTAGTTTTAAGTATAGCATGGGTATTAATGATAACATTAGTTTTAAGTATAGCATGGGTGTTAATGATAGCATTAGTTTTAAATATAGCATGGGTGTTAATGATAGTATTAGTTTTAAGTATAGTATGGGTATTAATGATAGCATTAGTTTTAAGTATATCATGGGTGTTAATGATAGCATTAGTTTTAAGTATAGCATGGGTGTTAATGATAGCATTAGTTTTAAGAATAGCATGGGTGATAAGTATAGCATTAGTTTTAAGTATAGCATGGGTGTTAATGATAGCATTAGTTTTAAGTATAGCATGGATGTTAATTATAGCATTATTTTTAAGTATAGCATGGGTGTTAATGATAGAATTAGTTTAAATTATAACATGGGTGTTAATGATAGCATTAGTTTTAAGTATAGCATGGGTGTTAATGATAGCATTAGTTTTAATTATAATATTGGTGTTAATGATATCATTGTTTTTAAGTATAGCATGGGTATTAATGATAGCATTAGTTTTAAGTATAGCATGGGTGTTAATGATAGCATTAGTTTTAAGGAAAGCATGGGTGATAAGTATAGCATTAGTTTTAAGTATAGCATGGGTGTTAATGATAGCATTAGTTTTAAGTATAGCATGGATGTCAATTATAGCATTAGTTTTAAGTATAGCATGGGTGTTAATGATATTATTAGTTTTAAGTATAGCATGGGTGTTAATGATAGCATTAGTTTTAAGTATAGAATGGGTGTTAATGATAGCATTAGTTTAAATTATAACATGGGTGTTAATGATAGCATTAGTTTTAAGTATAGCATGGGTGTTAATGATAGCATTAGTTTTAATTATAACATGGGTGTTAATGATATAATTATTTTTAAGTATAGCATTGGTGTTAATGATAGCATTAGTTTAAAGTATAGCATGGGTGTTAATGATAGCATTAGTTTTAAGTATAGCATGGATGTTAATTATAGCATTATTTTTAAGTATAGCATGGGTGTTAATGATAGAATTAGTTTAAATTATAACATGGGTGTTAATGATAGCATTAGTTTTAAGTATAGCATGGGTGTTAATGATAGCATTAGTTTTAATTATAACATTGGTGTTAATGATATCATTGTTTTTAAGTATAGCATGGGTATTAATGATAGCATTAGTTTTAAGTATAGCATGGGTGTTAATGATAGCATTAGTTTTAAGGAAAGCATGGGTGATAAGTATAGCATTAGTTTTAAGTATAGCATGGGTGTTAATGATAGCATTAGTTTTAAGTATAGCATGGATGTCAATTATAGCATTAGTTTTAAGTATAGCATGGGTGTTAATGATATTATTAGTTTTAAGTATAGCATGGGTGTTAATGATAGCATTAGTTTTAAGTATAGAATGGGTGTTAATGATAGCATTAGTTTAAATTATAACATGGGTGTTAATGATAGCATTAGTTTTAAGTATAGCATGGGTGTTAATGATAGCATTAGTTTTAATTATAACATGGGTGTTAATGATATAATTATTTTTAAGTATAGCATTGGTGTTAATGATAGCATTAGTTTAAAGTATAGCATGGGTGTTAATGATAGCATTAGTTTTAAGTATAGCATGGGTGTTAATGATAGCATTAGTTTTAAGTATAGCATGGGTGTTAATGATAGCATTAGTTTAAATTATAACATGGGTGTTAATGATAGCATTAGTTTTAAGTATAGCATGGGTGTTAATGATAGCATTAGTTTTAATTATAACATGGGTGTTAATGATAGCATTGGTTTTAAGTATAGCATGGGTGTTAATGATAGCATTAGTTTTAAGTATAGCATGGGTGTTAATGATAGCATTAGTTTTAAGTATAGCATGGGTGTTAATGATAGCATTAGTTTTAAGTATAGCATGGGTGTTAATGATAGATTATTTTTAAGTATAGCATGGGTGTTAATGATAGCATTATTTTTAAGTATAGCATGGGTGTTAATGATAGCATTAGTTTTAAGTATAGCATGGGTGTTAATGATAGCATTAGTTTTAAGAATAGCATGGGTGATAAGTATAGCATTAGTATTAAGTATAGCATGGGTGTTAATGATAGCATTAGTTTTAAGTATAGCATGGATGTTAATTATAGCATTAGTTTTAAGTATATCATGGGTGTTAATGATAGCATTAGTTTTAAGTATAGCATAGGTGTTAATGATAGCATTAGTTTTAAGTATAGCATGGGTGTTAATGATGTCATTATTTTTAAGTATAGCATGGGTGTTAATGATAGCATTAGTTTTAAGTATAGCATGGGTGTTAATGATAGCATTAATTTTAAGTATAGCATGGATGTTAATTATAGCATTAGTTTTAAGTATAGCATGGGTGTTAATGATAGCATTAGTTTTAAGTATAGCATGGGTTTTAATGATATCATTAGTTTTAAGTATAGCATGGGTTTTAATGATAGAATTAGTTTTAAGTATAGCATGGGTGTTAATGATAGCATTAGTTATAAGTATAGCATGGGTGTTAATGACAGCATTAGTTTTAAGTATAGCATGGGTGTTAATGATAGCATTAGTTTTAAGTATAGCATGGGTGTTAATGATAGCATTAGTTTTAAATATAGCATGGGTGTTAATGATAGTATTAGTTTTAAGTATAGTATGGGTATTAATGATAGCATTAGTTTTAAGTATATCATGGGTGTTAATGATAGCATTAGTTTTAAGTATAGCATGGGTGTTAATGATAGCATTAGTTTTAAGAATAGCATGGGTGATAAGTATAGCATTAGTTTTAAGTATAGCATGGGTGTTAATGATAGCATTAGTTTTAAGTATAGCATGGATGTTAATTATAGCATTATTTTTAAGTATAGCATGGGAGTTAATGATAGAATTAGTTTAAATTATAACATGGGTGTTAATGATAGCATTAGTTTTAAGTATAGCATGGGTGTTAATGATAGCATTAGTGTTAATTATAACATTGGTGTTAATGATATCATTGTTTTTAAGTATAGCATGGGTGTTAATGATAGCATTAGTTTTAAGTATAGCATGGGTGTTAATGATGCATTAGTTTTAAGGAAAGCATGGGTGATAAGTATAGCATTAGTTTTAAGTATAGCATGGGTGTTAATGATAGCATTAGTTTTAAGTATAGCATGGATGTCAATTATAGCATTAGTTTTAAGTATAGCATGGGTGTTAATGATATTATTAGTTTTAAGTATAGCATGGGTGTTAATGATAGCATTAGTTTTAAGTATAGAATGGGTGTTAATGATAGCATTAGTTTAAATTATAACATGGGTGTTAATGATAGCATTAGTTTTAAGTATAGCATGGGTGTTAATGATAGCATTAGTTTTAATTATAACATGGGTGTTAATGATATAATTATTTTTAAGTATAGCATTGGAGTTAATGATAGCATTAGTTTAAAGTATAGCATGGGTGTTAATGATAGCATTAGTTTTAAGTATAGCATGGGTGTTAATGATAGCATTAGTTTTAAGTATAGCATGGGTGTTAATGATAGCATTAGTTTAAATTATAACATGGGTGTTAATGATAGCATTAGTTTTAAGTATAGCATGGGTGTTAATGATAGCATTAGTTTTAATTATAACATGGGTGTTAATGATAGCATTGGTTTTAAGTATAGCATGGGTGTTAATGATAGCATTAGTTTTAAGTATAGCATGGGTGTTAATGATAGCATTAGTTTTAAGTATAGCATGGGTGTTAATAATAGCATTAGTTTTAAGTATAGCATAGGTGTTAATGATAGATTATTTTTAAGTATAGCATGGGTGTTAATGATAGCATTATTTTTAAGTATAGCATGGGTGTTAATGATAGCATTAGTTTTAAGTATAGCATGGGTATTAATGATAGCATTAGTTTTCAGAATAGCATGGGTGATAAGTATAGCATTAGTATTAAGTATAGCATGGGTGTTAATGATAGCATTAGTTTTAAGTATAGCATGGATGTTAATTATAGCATTAGTTTTAAGTATAGCATGGGTGTTAATGATAGCATTAGTTTTAAGTATAGCATGGGTGTTAATGATGTCATTATTTTTAAGTATAGCATGGGTGTTAATGATAGCATTAGTTTAAATTATAACATGGGTGTTAATGATAGTATTAGTTTTAAGTATAGCATGGGTGTTAATGATAGCATTAGTTTTAATTATAACATGGGTGTTAATGATAGCATTGGTTTTAAGTATAGCATGGGTGTTAATGATAGCATTAGTTTTAAGTATAGCATGGGTGTTAATGATAGCATTAGTTTTAAGTATAGCATGGGTGTTAATGATAGCATTAGTTTTAAGTATAGCATGGGTGTTAATGATAGATTATTTTTAAGTATAGCATGGGTGTTAATGATAGCATTATTTTTAAGTATAGCATGGGTGTTAATGATAGCATTAGTTTTAAGTATAGCATGGGTGTTAATGATAGCATTAGTTTTAAGAATAGCATGGGAGATGAATATAGCATTAGTATTAAGTATAGCATGGGTGTTAATGATAGCATTAGTTTTAAGTATAGCATGGGTGTTAATGATAGATTATTTTTAAGTATAGCATGGGTGTTAATGATAGCATTAGTTTTAAGTATAGCATGGGTGTTAATGATAGCATTAGTTTAAATTATAACATGGGTGTTAATGATAGCATTAGTTTTAAGTATAGCATGGGTGTTAATGATAGCATTAGTTTTAATTATAACATGGGTGTTAATGATAGCATTGGTTTTAAGTATAGCATGGGTGTTAATGATAGCATTAGTTTTAAGTATAGCATGGGTGTTAATGATAGCATTAGTTTTAAGTATAGCATGGGTGTTAATAATAGCATTAGTTTTAAGTATAGCATGGGTGTTAATGATAGATTATTTTTAAGTATAGCATGGGTGTTAATGATAGCATTATTTTTAAGTATAGCATGGGTGTTAATGATAGCATTAGTTTTAAGTATAGCATGGGTATTAATGATAGCATTAGTTTTCAGAATAGCATGGGTGATAAGTATAGCATTAGTATTAAGTATAGCATGGGTGTTAATGATAGCATTAGTTTTAAGTATAGCATGGATGTTAATTATAGCATTAGTTTTAAGTATAGCATGGGTGTTAATGATAGCATTAGTTTTAAGTATAGCATGGGTGTTAATGATGTCATTATTTTTAAGTATAGCATGGGTGTTAATGATAGCATTAGTTTAAATTATAACATGGGTGTTAATGATAGTATTAGTTTTAAGTATAGCATGGGTGTTAATGATAGCATTAGTTTTAATTATAACATGGGTGTTAATGATAGCATTGGTTTTAAGTATAGCATGGGTGTTAATGATAGCATTAGTTTTAAGTATAGCATGGGTGTTAATGATAGCATTAGTTTTAAGTATAGCATGGGTGTTAATGATAGCATTAGTTTTAAGTATAGCATGGGTGTTAATGATAGATTATTTTTAAGTATAGCATGGGTGTTAATGATAGCATTATTTTTAAGTATAGCATGGGTGTTAATGATAGCATTAGTTTTAAGTATAGCATGGGTGTTAATGATAGCATTAGTTTTAAGAATAGCATGGGAGATAAGTATAGCATTAGTATTAAGTATAGCATGGGTGTTAATGATAGCATTAGTTTTAAGTATAGCATGGGTGTTAATGATAGATTATTTTTAAGTATAGCATGGGTGTTAATGATAGCATTATTTTTAAGTATAGCATGGGTGTTAATGATAGCATTAGTTTTAAGTATAGCATGGGTGTTAATGATAGCATTAGTTTTAAGAATAGCATGGGTGATAAGTATAGCATTAGTATTAAGTATAGCATGGGTGTTAATGATAGCATTAGTTTTAAGTATAGCATGGATGTTAATTATAGCATTAGTTTTAAGTATATCATGGGTGTTAATGATAGCATTAGTTTTAAGTATAGCATGGGTGTTAATGATAGCATTAGTTTTAAGTATAGCATGGGTGTTAATGATGTCATTATTTTTAAGTATAGCATGGGTGTTAATGATAGCATTAGTTTTAAGTATAGCATGGGTGTTAATGATAGCATTAATTTTAAGTATAGCATGGATGTTAATTATAGCATTAGTTTTAAGTATAGCATGGGTGTTAATGATAGCATTAGTTTTAAGTATAGCATGGGTTTTAATGATATCATTAGTTTTAAGTATAGCATGGGTTTTAATGATAGAATTAGTTTTAAGTATAGCATGGGTGTTAATGATAGCATTAGTTTTAAGTATAGCATGGGTGTTAATGACAGCATTAGTTTTAAGTATAGCATGGGTGTTAATGATAGCATTAGTTTCAAGGAAAGCATGGGTAATAAGTATAGCATTAGTTTTAAGTATAGCATGGGTGTTAATGATAGCATTAGTTTTAAGTATAGCATGGGTGTTAATGATAGCATTAGTTTTAAGTATAGCATGGGTGGTAATGATAGCATTAGTTTAAATTATAACATGGGTGTTAATGATAGCATTAGTTTTAAGTATAGTATGGGTGTTAATGATAGCATTAGTTTTAATTATAACATGGGTGTTAATTATAACATTGGTTTTAAGTATAGCATAGGTTTTAATGATAGCATTAGTTTTAAGTATAGCATGGGTGTTAATGATAGCATTAGTTTTAAGTATAGCATGGGCGTTAATGATAGAATTAGTTTTAAGTATAGCATGGGTGTTAATGATAGCATTAGTTTTAAGTATAGCATGGGTGTTAATGATAGCATTAGATTTATGTTTAGCATGGGTGTTAATGAATGTATTAGTTTTAAGTATATCATGGATGTTAATGATATAATTAGTTTTAAGTATAGCATGGGTGTTAATGATAGCATTAGTTTTAAGGATAGCATGGGAGATAAGTATAGCATTAGTTTTAAGTATAGCATGGGTGTTAATGATAGCATTAGTTTTAAGTATAGCATGGGTGTTAATGATAGTATTAGTTTTAAGTATAGCATGGGTGTTAATGATAGCATTAGTTTTAAGGAAAGCATGGGTGATAAGTATAGCATTAGTTTTAAGTATGGGTGTTAATGATAGCATTAGTTTTAAGTATAGCATGGGTGTTAATGATAGCATTAGTTTTAATTATAACATTGGTGTTAATGATATCATTGTTTTTAAGTATAGCATGGGTGTTAATGATAGCATTAGTTTTAAGTATAGCATGGGTGTTAATGATAGCATTAGTTTTAAGGAAAGCATGGGTGATAAGTATAGCATTAGTTTTAAGTATAGCATGGGTGTTAATGATAGCATTAGTTTTAAGTATAGCATGGATGTCAATTATAGCATTAGTTTTAAGTATAGCATGGGTGTTAATGATATTATTAGTTTTAAGTATAGCATGGGTGTTAATGATAGCATTAGTTTTAAGTATAGAATGGGTGTTAATGATAGCATTAGTTTAAATTATAACATGGGTGTTAATGATAGCATTAGTTTTAAGTATAGCATGGGTGTTAATGATAGCATTAGTTTTAATTATAACATGGGTGTTAATGATATAATTATTTTTAAGTATAGCATTGGAGTTAATTATAGCATTAGTTTAAAGTATAGCATGGGTGTTAATGATAGCATTAATTTTAAGTATAGCATGGGTGTTAATGATAGCATTAGTTTTAAGTATAGCATGGGTGTTAATGATAGCATTAGTTTAAATTATAACATGGGTGTTAATGATAGCATTAGTTTTAAGTATAGCATGGGTGTTAATGATAGCATTAGTTTTAATTATAACATGGGTGTTAATGATAGCATTGGTTTTAAGTATAGCATGGGTGTTAATGATAGCATTAGTTTTAAGTATAGCATGGGTGTTAATGATAGCATTAGTTTTAAGTATAGCATGGGTGTTAATAATAGCATTAGTTTTAAGTATAGCATGGGTGTTAATGATAGATTATTTTTAAGTATAGCATGGGTGTTAATGATAGCATTATTTTTAAGTATAGCATGGGTGTTAATGATAGCATTAGTTTTAAGTATAGCATGGGTATTAATGATAGCATTAGTTTTCAGAATAGCATGGGTGATAAGTATAGCATTAGTATTAAGTATAGCATGGGTGTTAATGATAGCATTAGTTTTAAGTATAGCATGGATGTTAATTATAGCATTAGTTTTAAGTATAGCATGGGTGTTAATGATAGCATTAGTTTTAAGTATAGCATGGGTGTTAATGATGTCATTATTTTTAAGTATAGCATGGGTGTTAATGATAGCATTAGTTTAAATTATAACATGGGTGTTAATGATAGTATTAGTTTTAAGTATAGCATGGGTGTTAATGATAGCATTAGTTTTAATTATAACATGGGTGTTAATGATAGCATTGGTTTTAAGTATAGCATGGGTGTTAATGATAGCATTAGTTTTAAGTATAGCATGGGTGTTAATGATAGCATTAGTTTTAAGTATAGCATGGGTGTTAATGATAGCATTAGTTTTAAGTATAGCATGGGTGTTAATGATAGATTATTTTTAAGTATAGCATGGGTGTTAATGATAGCATTATTTTTAAGTATAGCATGGGTGTTAATGATAGCATTAGTTTTAAGTATAGCATGGGTGTTAATGATAGCATTAGTTTTAAGAATAGCATGGGTGATAAGTATAGCATTAGTATTAAGTATAGCATGGGTGTTAATGATAGCATTAGTTTTAAGTATAGCATGGGTGTTAATGATAGATTATTTTTAAGTATAGGATGGGTGTTAATGATAGCATTATTTTTAAGTATAGCATGGGTGTTAATGATAGCATTAGTTTTAAGTATAGCATGGGTGTTAATGATAGCATTAGTTTTAAGAATAGCATGGGTGATAAGTATAGCATTAGTATTAAGTATAGATGGGTGTTAATGATAGCATTAGTTTTAAGTATAGCATGGATGTTAATTATAGCATTAGTTTTAAGTATATCATGGGTGTTAATGATAGCATTAGTTTTAAGTATAGCATGGGTGTTAATGATAGCATTAGTTTTAAGTATAGCATGGGTGTTAATGATGTCATTATTTTTAAGTATAGCATGGGTGTTAATGATAGCATTAGTTTTAAGTATAGCATGGGTGTTAATGATAGCATTAATTTTAAGTATAGCATGGATGTTAATTATAGCATTAGTTTTAAGTATAGCATGGGTGTTAATGATAGCATTAGTTTTAAGTATAGCATGGGTTTTAATGATATCATTAGTTTTAAGTATAGCATGGGTTTTAATGATAGAATTAGTTTTAAGTATAGCATGGGTGTTAATGATAGCATTAGTTTTAAGTATAGCATGGGTGTTAATGACAGCATTAGTTTTAAGTATAGCATGGGTGTTAATGATAGCATTAGTTTCAAGGAAAGCATGGGTAATAAGTATAGCATTAGTTTTAAGTATAGCATGGGTGTTAATGATAGCATTAGTTTTAAGTATAGCATGGGTATTAATGATAGCATTAGTTTTAAGTATAGCATGGGTGGTAATGATAGCATTAGTTTAAATTATAACATGGGTGTTAATGATAGCATTAGTTTTAAGTATAGTATGGGTGTTAATGATAGCATTAGTTTTAATTATAACATGGGTGTTAATTATAACATTGGTTTTAAGTATAGCATAGGTTTTAATGATAGCATTAGTTTTAAGTATAGCATGGGTGTTAATGATAGCATTAGTTTTAAGTATAGCATGGGCGTTAATGATAGAATTAGTTTTAAGTATAGCATGGGTGTTAATGATAGCATTAGTTTTAAGTATAGCATGGGTGTTAATGATAGCATTAGATTTATGTTTAGCATGGGTGTTAATGAATGTATTAGTTTTAAGTATATCATGGATGTTAATGATATAATTAGTTTTAAGTATAGCATGGGTGTTAATGATAGCATTAGTTTTAAGGATAGCATGGGAGATAAGTATAGCATTAGTTTTAAGTATAGCATGGGTGTTAATGATAGCATTAGTTTTAAGTATAGCATGGGTGTTAATGATAGTATTAGTTTTAAGTATAGCATGGGTGTTAATGATAGCATTAGTTTTAAGGAAAGCATGGGTGATAAGTATAGCATTAGTTTTAAGTATGGGTGTTAATTATCGCATTAGTTTTAAGTATAGCATGGGTGTTAATGATAGCATTAGTTTTAAGTATAGCATGGGTGTTAATGATAGCATTAGTTTTAAGGAAAGCATGGGTGATAAGTATAGCATTAGTTTTAAGTATGGGTGTTAATGATATCATTAGTTTTAAGTATAGCATGGGTTTTAATGATAACATTAGTTTTAAGTATGCATGGGTGTTAATGATAGCATTAGTTTTAAGTATAGCATGGGTGTTAATGATAGCATTAGTTTTAAGTATAGCATGGGTGTTAATGATAGAATTAGTTTTAAGTATAGCATGGGTATTAATGATAACATTAGTTTTAAGTATAGCATGGGTATTAATGATAGCATTAGTTTTAAGTATATCATGGGTGTTAATGATAGCATTAGTTTTAAGTATAGCATGGGTGTTAATGATAGCATTAGTTTTAAGAATAGCATGGGTGATAAGTATAGCATTAGTTTTAAGTATAGCATGGGTGTTAATGATAGCATTAGTTTTAAGTATAGCATGGATGTTAATTATAGCATTATTTTTAAGTATAGCATGGGTGTTAATGATAGAATTAGTTTAAATTATAACATGGGTGTTAATGATAGCATTAGTTTTAAGTATAGCATGGGTGTTAATGATAGCATTAGTTTTAATTATAACATTGGTGTTAATGATATCATTGTTTTTAAGTATAGCATGGGTGTTAATGATAGCATTAGTTTTAAGTATAGCATGGGTGTTAATGATAGCATTAGTTTTAAGGAAAGCATGGGTGATAAGTATAGCATTAGTTTTAAGTATAGCATGGGTGTTAATGATAGCATTAGTTTTAAGTATAGCATGGATGTCAATTATAGCATTAGTTTTAAGTATAGCATGGGTGTTAATGATATTATTAGTTTTAAGTATAGCATGGGTGTTAATGATAGCATTAGTTTTAAGTATAGAATGGGTGTTAATGATAGCATTAGTTTAAATTATAACATGGGTGTTAATGATAGCATTAGTTTTAAGTATAGCATGGGTGTTAATGATAGCATTAGTTTTAATTATAACATGGGTGTTAATGATATAATTATTTTTAAGTATAGCATTGGAGTTAATGATAGCATTAGTTTAAAGTATAGCATGGGTGTTAATGATAGCATTAGTTTTAAGTATAGCATGGGTGTTAATGATAGCATTAGTTTTAAGTATAGCATGGGTGTTAATGATAGCATTAGTTTAAATTATAACATGGGTGTTAATGATAGCATTAGTTTTAAGTATAGCATGGATGTTAATGATAGCATTAGTTTTAATTATAACATGGGTGTTAATGATAGCATTGGTTTTAAGTATAGCATGGGTGTTAATGATAGCATTAGTTTTAAGTATAGCATGGGTGTTAATGATAGCATTAGTTTTAAGTATAGCATGGGTGTTAATAATAGCATTAGTTTTAAGTATAGCATGGGTGTTAATGATAGATTATTTTTAAGTATAGCATGGGTGTTAATGATAGCATTATTTTTAAGTATAGCATGGGTGTTAATGATAGCATTAGTTTTAAGTATAGCATGGGTATTAATGATAGCATTAGTTTTCAGAATAGCATGGGTGATAAGTATAGCATTAGTATTAAGTATAGCATGGGTGTTAATGATAGCATTAGTTTTAAGTATAGCATGGATGTTAATTATAGCATTAGTTTTAAGTATAGCATGGGTGTTAATGATAGCATTAGTTTTAAGTATAGCATGGATGTTAATGATGTCATTATTTTTAAGTATAGCATGGGTGTTAATGATAGCATTAGTTTAAATTATAACATGGGTGTTAATGATAGTATTAGTTTTAAGTATAGCATGGGTGTTAATGATAGCATTAGTTTTAATTATAACATGGGTGTTAATGATAGCATTGGTTTTAAGTATAGCATGGGTGTTAATGATAGCATTAGTTTTAAGTATAGCATGGGTGTTAATGATAGCATTAGTTTTAAGTATAGCATGGGTGTTAATGATAGATTATTTTTAAGTATAGCATGGGTGTTAATGATAGCATTATTTTTAAGTATAGCATGGGTGTTAATGATAGCATTAGTTTTAAGTATAGCATGGGTGTTAATGATAGCATTAGTTTTAAGAATAGCATGGGTGATAAGTATAGCATTAGTATTAAGTATAGCATGGGTGTTAATGATAGCATTAGTTTTAAGTATAGCATGGATGTTAATTATAGCATTAGTTTTAAGTATAGCATGGGTGTTAATGATAGCATTAGTTTTAAGTATAGCATGGGTGTTAATGATAGCATTAGTTTTAAGTATAGCATGGGTGTTAATGATGTCATTATTTTTAAGTATAGCATGGGTGTTAATGATAGCATTAGTTTTAATTATAGCATGGGTGTTAATGATAGCATTAATTTTAAGTATAGCATGGATGTTAATTATAGCATTAGTTTTAAGTATAGCATGGGTGTTAATGATAGCATTAGTTTTAAGTATAGCATGGGTTTTAATGATATCATTAGTTTTAAGTATAGCATGGGTTTTAATGATAGAATTAGTTTTAAGTATAGCATGGGTGTTAATGATAGCATTAGTTTTAAGTATAGCATGGGTGTTAATGACAGCATTAGTTTTAAGTATAGCATGGGTGTTAATGATAGCATTAGTTTCAAGGAAAGCATGGGTAATAAGTATAGCATTAGTTTTAAGTATAGCATGGGTGTTAATGATAGCATTAGTTTTAAGTATAGCATGGGTGTTAATGATAGCATTAGTTTTAAGTATAGAATGGGTGGTAATGATAGCATTAGTTTAAATTATAACATGGGTGTTAATGATAGCATTAGTTTTAAGTATAGTATGGGTGTTAATGATAGCATTAGTTTTAATTATAACATGGGTGTTAATTATAACATTGGTTTTAAGTATAGCATAGGTTTTAATGATAGCATTAGTTTTAAGTATAGCATGGGTGTTAATGATAGCATTAGTTTTAAGTATAGCATGGGCGTTAATGATAGAATTAGTTTTAAGTATAGCATGGGTGTTAATGATAGCATTAGTTTTAAGTATAGCATGGGTGTTAATGATAGCATTAGATTTATGTTTAGCATGGGTGTTAATGAATGTATTAGTTTTAAGTATATCATGGATGTTAATGATATAATTAGTTTTAAGTATAGCATGGGTGTTAATGATAGCATTAGTTTTAAGGATAGCATGGGAGATAAGTATAGCATTAGTTTTAAGTATAGCATGGGTGTTAATGATAGCATTAGTTTTAAGTATAGCATGGGTGTTAATGATAGTATTAGTTTTAAGTATAGCATGGGTGTTAATGATAGCATTAGTTTTAAGTATAGCATGGGTGTTAATGATGTCATTATTTTTAAGTATAGCATGGGTGTTAATGATAGCATTATTTTAAATTATAACATGGGTGTTAATGATAGCATTAGTTTTAAGTATAGCATGGGTGTTAATGATAGCATTAGTTTTAATTATAACATGGGTGTTAATGATAGCATTGGTTTTAAGTATAGCATGGGTGTTAATGATAGCATTAGTTTTAAGTATAGCATGGGTGTTAATGATAGCATTAGTTTTAAGTATAGCATGGGTGTTAATGATAGCATTAGTTTTAAGTATAGCATGGGTGTTAATGATAGATTATTTTTAAGTATAGCATGGGTGTTAATGATAGCATTATTTTTAAGTATAGCATGGGTGTTAATGATAGCATTAGTTTTAAGTATAGCATGGGTGTTAATGATAGCATTAGTTTTAAGAATAGCATGGGTGATAAGTATAGCATTAGTATTAAGTATAGCATGGGTGTTAATGATAGCATTAGTTTTAAGTATAGCATGGATGTTAATTATAGCATTAGTTTTAAGTATAGCATGGGTGTTAATGATAGCATTAGTTTTAAGTATAGCATGGGTGTTAATGATAGCATTAGTTTTAAGTATAGCATGGGTGTTAATGATGTCATTATTTTTAAGTATAGCATGGGTGTTAATGATAGCATTAGTTTTAAGTATAGCATGGGTGTTAATGATAGCATTAATTTTAAGTATAGCATGGATGTTAATTATAGCATTAGTTTTAAGTATAGCATGGGTTTTAATGATAGCATTAGTTTTAAGTATAGCATGGGTTTTAATGATATCATTAGTTTTAAGTATAGCATGGGTTTTAATGATAGAATTAGTTTTAAGTATAGCATGGGTGTTAATGATAGCATTAGTTTTAAGTATAGCATGGGTGTTAATGACAGCATTAGTTTTAAGTATAGCATGGGTGTTAATGATAGCATTAGTTTCAAGGAAAGCATGGGTAATAAGTATAGCATTAGTTTTAAGTATAGCATGGGTGTTAATGATAGCATTAGTTTTAAGTATAGCATGGGTGTTAATGATAGCATTAGTTTTAAGTATAGAATGGGTGGTAATGATAGCATTAGTTTAAATTATAACATGGGTGTTAATGATAGCATTAGTTTTAAGTATAGTATGGGTGTTAATGATAGCATTAGTTTTAATTATAACATGGGTGTTAATTATAACATTGGTTTTAAGTATAGCATAGGTTTTAATGATAGCATTAGTTTTAAGTATAGCATGGGTGTTAATGATAGCATTAGTTTTAAGTATAGCATGGGCGTTAATGATAGAATTAGTTTTAAGTATAGCATGGGTGTTAATGATAGCATTAGTTTTAAGTATAGCATGGGTGTTAATGATAGCATTAGATTTATGTTTAGCATGGGTGTTAATGAATGTATTAGTTTTAAGTATATCATGGATGTTAATGATATAATTAGTTTTAAGTATAGCATGGGTGTTAATGATAGCATTAGTTTTAAGGATAGCATGGGAGATAAGTATAGCATTAGTTTTAAGTATAGCATGGGTGTTAATGATAGCATTAGTTTTAAGTATAGCATGGGTGTTAATGATAGTATTAGTTTTAAGTATAGCATGGGTGTTAATGATAGCATTAGTTTTAAGGAAAGCATGGGTGATAAGTATAGCATTAGTTTTAAGTATGGGTGTTAATTATCGCATTAGTTTTAAGTATAGCATGGGTGTTAATGATAGCATTAGTTTTTAGTATAGCATGGGTGTTAATGATAGCATTAGTTTTAAGGAAAGCATGGGTGATAAGTATAGCATTAGTTTTAAGTATGGGTGTTAATGATATCATTAGTTTTAAGTATAGCATGGGTGTTAATGATAGTATTAGTTTTAAGTATAGCATGGATGTTAGTGATAGCATTAGTTTTAAGTATAGCATGGGTTTTAATGATAACATTAGTTTTAAGTATGCATGGGTGTTAATGATAGCATTAGTTTTAAGTATAGCATGGGTGTTAATGATAGCATTAGTTTCAAGTATAGCATGGGTGTTAATGATAGAATTAGTTTTAAGTATAGCATGGGTATTAATGATAACATTAGTTTTAAGTATAGCATGGGTGTTAATGATAGCATTAGTTTTAAATATAGCATGGGTGTTAATGATAGTATTAGTTTTAAGTATAGTATGGGTATTAATGATAGCATTAGTTTTAAGTATATCATGGGTGTTAATGATAGCATTAGTTTTAAGTATAGCATGGGTGTTAATGATAGCATTAGTTTTAAGAATAGCATGGGTGATAAGTATAGCATTATTTTTAAGTATAGCATGGGTGTTAATGATAGCATTAGTTTTAAGTATAGCATGGGTGTTAATGATAGCATTAGTTTTAATTATAACATGGGTGTTAATGATAGCATTGGTTTTAAGTATAGCATGGGTGTTAATGATAGCATTAGTTTTAAGTATAGCATGGGTGTTAATGATAGCATTAGTTTTAAGTATAGCATGGGTGTTAATGATAGCATTAGTTTTAAGTATAGCATGGGTGTTAATGATAGATTATTTTTAAGTATAGCATGGGTGTTAATGATAGCATTATTTTTAAGTATAGCATGGGTGTTAATGATAGCATTAGTTTTAAGTATAGCATGGGTGTTAATGATAGCATTAGTTTTAAGAATAGCATGGGTGATAAGTATAGCATTAGTATTAAGTATAGCATGGGTGTTAATGATAGCATTAGTTTTAAGTATAGCATGGATGTTAATTATAGCATTAGTTTTAAGTATAGCATGGGTGTTAATGATAGCATTAGTTTTAAGTATAGCATGGGTGTTAATGATAGCATTAGTTTTAAGTATAGCATGGGTGTTAATGATGTCATTATTTTTAAGTATAGCATGGGTGTTAATGATAGCATTAGTTTTAAGTATAGCATGGGTGTTAATGATAGCATTAATTTTAAGTATAGCATGGATGTTAATTATAGCATTAGTTTTAAGTATAGCATGGGTGTTAATGATAGCATTAGTTTTAAGTATAGCATGGGTTTTAATGATATCATTAGTTTTAAGTATAGCATGGGTTTTAATGATAGAATTAGTTTTAAGTATAGCATGGGTGTTAATGATAGCATTAGTTTTAAGTATAGCATGGGTGTTAATGACAGCATTAGTTTTAAGTATAGCATGGGTGTTAATGATAGCATTAGTTTCAAGGAAAGCATGGGTAATAAGTATAGCATTAGTTTTAAGTATAGCATGGGTGTTAATGATAGCATTAGTTTTAAGTATAGCATGGGTGTTAATGATAGCATTAGTTTTAAGTATAGAATGGGTGGTAATGATAGCATTAGTTTAAATTATAACATGGGTGTTAATGATAGCATTAGTTTTAAGTATAGTATGGGTGTTAATGATAGCATTAGTTTTAATTATAACATGGGTGTTAATTATAACATTGGTTTTAAGTATAGCATAGGTTTTAATGATAGCATTAGTTTTAAGTATAGCATGGGTGTTAATGATAGCATTAGTTTTAAGTATAGCATGGGCGTTAATGATAGAATTAGTTTTAAGTATAGCATGGGTGTTAATGATAGCATTAGTTTTAAGTATAGCATGGGAGATAAGTATAGCATTAGTTTTAAGTATAGCATGGGTGTTAATGATAGCATTAGTTTTAAGTATAGCATGGGTGTTAATGATAGTATTAGTTTTAAGTATAGCATGGGTGTTAATGATAGCATTAGTTTTAAGGAAAGCATGGGTGATAAGTATAGCATTAGTTTTAAGTATGGGTGTTAATTATCGCATTAGTTTTAAGTATAGCATGGGTGTTAATGATAACATTAGTTTTTAGTATAGTATGGGTGTTAATGATAGCATTAGTTTTAAGGAAAGCATGGGTGATAAGTATAGCATTAGTTTTAAGTATGGGTGTTAATGATATCATTCGTTTTAAGTATAGCATGGGTGTTAATGATAGTATTAGTTTTAAGTATAGCATGGATGTTAGTGATAGCATTAGTTTTAAGTATAGCATGGGTTTTAATGATAACATTAGTTTTAAGTATGCATGGGTGTTAATGATAGCATTAGTTTTAAGTATAGCATGGGTGTTAATGATAGCATTAGTTTCAAGTATAGCATGGGTGTTAATGATAGAATTAGTTTTAAGTATAGCATGGGTATTAATGATAACATTAGTTTTAAGTATAGCATGGGTGTTAATGATAGCATTAGTTTTAAATATAGCATGGGTGTTAATGATAGTATTAGTTTTAAGTATAGTATGGGTATTAATGATAGCATTAGTTTTAAGTATATCATGGGTGTTAATGATAGCATTAGTTTTAAGTATAGCATGGGTGTTAATGATAGCATTAGTTTTAAGAATAGCATGGGTGATAAGTATAGCATTATTTTTAAGTATAGCATGGGTGTTAATGATAGCATTAGTTTTAAGTATAGCATGGATGTTAATTATAGCATTATTTTTAAGTATAGCATGGGTGTTAATGATAGAATTAGTTTAAATTATAACATGGGTGTTAATGATAGCATTAGTTTTAAGTATAGCATGGGTGTTAATGATAGCATTAGTTTTAATTATAACATTGGTGTTAATGATATCATTGTTTTTAAGTATAGCATGGGTGTTAATGATAGCATTAGTTTTAAGTATAGCATGGGTGTTAATGATAGCATTAGTTTTAAGGAAAGCATGGGTGATAAGTATAGCATTAGTTTTAAGTATAGCATGGGTGTTAATGATAGCATTAGTTTTAAGTATAGCATGGATGTCAATTATAGCATTAGTTTTAAGTATAGCATGGGTGTTAATGATATTATTAGTTTTAAGTATAGCATGGGTGTTAATGATAGCATTAGTTTTAAGTATAGAATGGGTGTTAATGATAGCATTAGTTTAAATTATAACATGGGTGTTAATGATAGCATTAGTTTTAAGTATAGCATGGGTGTTAATGATAGCATTAGTTTTAATTATAACATGGGTGTTAATGATATAATTATTTTTAAGTATAGCATTGGAGTTAATGATAGCATTAGTTTAAAGTATAGCATGGGTGTTAATGATAGCATTAGTTTTAAGTATAGCATGGGTGTTAATGATAGCATTAGTTTTAAGTATAGCATGGGTGTTAATGATAGCATTAGTTTAAATTATAACATGGGTGTTAATGATAGCATTAGTTTTAAGTATAGCATGGGTGTTAATGATAGCATTAGTTTTAATTATAACATGGGTGTTAATGATAGCATTGGTTTTAAGTATAGCATGGGTGTTAATGATAGCATTAGTTTTAAGTATAGCATGGGTGTTAATGATAGCATTAGTTTTAAGTATAGCATGGGTGTTAATGATAGCATTAGTTTTAAGTATAGCATGGGTGTTAATGATAGATTATTTTTAAGTATAGCATGGGTGTTAATGATAGCATTATTTTTAAGTATAGCATGGGTGTTAATGATAGCATTAGTTTTAAGTATAGCATGGGTATTAATGATAGCATTAGTTTTCAGAATAGCATGGGTGATAAGTATAGCATTAGTATTAAGTATAGCATGGGTGTTAATGATAGCATTAGTTTTAAGTATAGCATGGGTGTTAATGATGTCATTATTTTTAAGTATAGCATGGGTGTTAATGATAGCATTAGTTTTAAGTATAGCATGGGTGTTAATGATAGCATTAATTTTAAGTATAGCATGGATGTTAATTATAGCATTAGTTTTAAGTATAGCATGGGTGTTAATGATAGCATTAGTTTTAAGTATAGCATGGGTTTTAATGATATCATTAGTTTTAAGTATAGCATGGGTTTTAATGATATAATTAGTTTTAAGTATAGCATGGGTGTTAATGATAGCATTAGTTTTAAGTATAGCATGGGTGTTAATGATAGCATTAGTTTTAAGTATAGCATGGATGTTAATGATAGCATTAGTTTTAAGTATAGCATGGGTGTTAATGATAGCATTAGTTTTAATTATAACATGGGTGTTAATGATAGCATTGGTTTTAAGTATAGCATGGGTTTTAATAATAACATTAGTTTTAAGTATAGCATGGGTGTTAATATTATATTTGTTGTAAGGATAGCATGGGTGTTAATGATAGCATTAGTTTTAGGTATAGCATGGGTGTAATGATAGCATTAGTTTTAAGTATAGCATGGATGTTAATGATAGCTTTAGTTTTAAGTATAGCATGGTTGATAATGATAGCATTAGTTTTAAGTATATCATGGGTGTTAATGATAGCTTTAGTTTTAAGTATAGCATGGGTGTTAATGATAGCATTAGTTTTAAATATAGCATGGGTGTTAATGATAGTATTAGTTTTAAGGAAAACATGGGTGATAAGTATAGCATTAGTTTTAAGTATAGCATGGGTGTTAATGATAGCATTAGTTTTAAGAATAGCATGGGTGATAAGTATAGCATTAGTTTTAAGTATAGCATGGGTGTTAATGATAGCATTAGTTTTAAGTATAGCATGGGTGTTAATGACAGCATTAGTTTTAAGTATAGCATGGGTGTTAATGATAGCATTAGTTTCAAGGAAAGCATGGGTGATAAGTATAGCATTAGTTTTAAGTATAGCATGGGTGTTAATGATAGCATTAGTTTTAAGTATAACATGGGTGTTAATGATAGCATTAGTTTTAAGGAAAGCATGGGTGATAAGTATAGCATTAGTTTTAAGTATAGCATGGGTGTTAATGATAGCATTAGTTTTAAGTATAGCATGGATGTCAATTATAGCATTAGTTTTAAGTATAGCATGGGTGTTAATGATATTATTAGTTTTAAGTATAGCATGGGTGTTAATGATAGCATTAGTTTTAAGTATAGAATGGGTGTTAATGATAGCATTAGTTTAAATTATAACATGGGTGTTAATGATAGCATTAGTTTTAAGTATAGCATGGGTGTTAATGATAGCATTAGTTTTAATTATAACATGGGTGTTAATGATATAATTATTTTTAAGTATAGCATTGGAGTTAATGATAGCATTAGTTTAAAGTATAGCATGGGTGTTAATGATAGCATTAGTTTTAAGTATATCATGGGTGTTAATGATAGCATTAGTTTTAAGTATAGCATGGGTGTTAATGATAGCATTAGTTTAAATTATAACATGGGTGTTAATGATAGCATTAGTTTTAAGTATAGCATGGGTGTTAATGATAGCATTAGTTTTAATTATAACATGGGTGTTAATGATAGCATTGGTTTTAAGTATAGCATGGGTGTTAATGATAGCATTAGGTTTAAGTATAGCATGGGTGTTAATGATAGCATTAGTTTTAAGTATAGCATGGGTGTTAATGATAGCATTAGTTTTAAGTATAGCATGGGTGTTAATGATAGATTATTTTTAAGTATAGCATGGGTGTTAATGATAGCATTATTTTTAAGTATAGCATGGGTGTTAATGATAGCATTAGTTTTAAGTATAGCATGGGTATTAATGATAGCATTAGTTTTCAGAATAGCATGGGTGATAAGTATAGCATTAGTATTAAGTATAGCATGGGTGTTAATGATAGCATTAGTTTTAAGTATAGCATGGGTGTTAATGATGTCATTATTTTTAAGTATAGCATGGGTGTTAATAATAGCATTAGTTTTAAGTATAGCATGGGTGTTAATGATAGCATTAATTTTAAGTATAGCATGGATGTTAATTATAGCATTAGTTTTAAGTATAGCATGGGTGTTAATGATAGCATTAGTTTTAAGTATAGCATGGGTTTTAATGATATCATTAGTTTTAAGTATAGCATGGGTTTTAATGATATAATTAGTTTTAAGTATAGCATGGGTGTTAATGATAGCATTAGTTTTAAGTATAGCATGGGTGTTAATGATAGCATTAGTTTTAAGTATAGCATGGATGTTAATGATAGCATTAGTTTTAAGTATAGCATGGGTGTTAATGATAGCATTAGTTTTAATTATAACATGGGTGTTAATGATAGCATTGGTTTTAAGTATAGCATGGGTTTTAATAATAACATTAGTTTTAAGTATAGCATGGGTGTTAATATTATATTTGTTGTAAGGATAGCATGGGTGTTAATGATAGCATTAGTTTTAGGTATAGCATGGGTGTAATGATAGCATTAGTTTTAAGTATAGCATGGATGTTAATGATAGCTTTAGTTTTAAGTATAGCATGGTTGATAATGATAGCATTAGTTTTAAGTATATCATGGGTGTTAATGATAGCTTTAGTTTTAAGTATAGCATGGGTGTTAATGATAGCATTAGTTTTAAATATAGCATGGGTGTTAATGATAGTATTAGTTTTAAGGAAAACATGGGTGATAAGTATAGCATTAGTTTTAAGTATAGCATGGGTGTTAATGATAGCATTAGTTTTAAGAATAGCATGGGTGATAAGTATAGCATTAGTTTTAAGTATAGCATGGGTGTTAATGATAGCATTAGTTTTAAGTATAGCATGGGTGTTAATGACAGCATTAGTTTTAAGTATAGCATGGGTGTTAATGATAGCATTAGTTTCAAGGAAAGCATGGGTGATAAGTATAGCATTAGTTTTAAGTATAGCATGGGTGTTAATGATAGCATTAGTTTTAAGTATAGCATGGGTGTTAATGATAGCATTAGTTTTAAGGAAAGCATGGGTGATAAGTATAGCATTAGTTTTAAGTATAGCATGGGTGTTAATGATAGCATTAGTTTTAAGTATAGCATGGATGTCAATTATAGCATTAGTTTTAAGTATAGCATGGGTGTTAATGATATTATTAGTTTTAAGTATAGCATGGGTGTTAATGATAGCATTAGTTTTAAGTATAGAATGGGTGTTAATGATAGCATTAGTTTAAATTATAACATGGGTGTTAATGATAGCATTAGTTTTAAGTATAGCATGGGTGTTAATGATAGCATTAGTTTTAATTATAACATGGGTGTTAATGATATAATTATTTTTAAGTATAGCATTGGAGTTAATGATAGCATTAGTTTAAAGTATAGCATGGGTGTTAATGATAGCATTAGTTTTAAGTATAGCATGGGTGTTAATGATAGCATTAGTTTTAAGTATAGCATGGGTGTTAATGATAGCATTAGTTTAAATTATAACATGGGTGTTAATGATAGCATTAGTTTTAAGTATAGCATGGGTGTTAATGATAGCATTAGTTTTAATTATAACATGGGTGTTAATGATAGCATTGGTTTTAAGTATAGCATGGGTGTTAATGATAGCATTAGTTTTAAGTATAGCATGGGTGTTAATGATAGCATTAGTTTTAAGTATAGCATGGGTGTTAATGATAGCATTAGTTTTAAGTATAGCATGGGTGTTAATGATAGATTATTTTTAAGTATAGCATGGGTGTTAATGATAGCATTATTTTTAAGTATAGCATGGGTGTTAATGATAGCATTAGTTTTAAGTATAGCATGGGTATTAATGATAGCATTAGTTTTCAGAATAGCATGGGTGATAAGTATAGCATTAGTATTAAGTATAGCATGGGTGTTAATGATAGCATTAGTTTTAAGTATAGCATGGGTGTTAATGATGTCATTATTTTTAAGTATAGCATGGGTGTTAATGATAGCATTAGTTTTAAGTATAGCATGGGTGTTAATGATAGCATTAATTTTAAGTATAGCATGGATGTTAATTATAGCATTAGTTTTAAGTATAGCATGGGTGTTAATGATAGCATTAGTTTTAAGTATAGCATGGGTTTTAATGATATCATTAGTTTTAAGTATAGCATGGGTTTTAATGATATAATTAGTTTTAAGTATAGCATGGGTGTTAATGATAGCATTAGTTTTAAGTATAGCATGGGTGTTAATGATAGCATTAGTTTTAAGTATAGCATGGATGTTAATGATAGCATTTGTTTTAAGTATAGCATGGGTGTTAATGATAGCATTAGTTTTAAGTATAGCATGGGTGTTAATAATAGTATTAGTTTAAATTATAACATGGGTGTTAATGATAGCATTAGTTTTAAGTATAGCATGGGTGTTAATGTTAGCATTAGTTTTAATTATAACATGGGTGTTAATGATAGCATTGGTTTTAAGTATAGCATGGGTTTTAATAATAACATTAGTTTTAAGTATAGCATGGGTGTTAATATTATATTTGTTGTAAGGATAGCATGGGTGTTAATGATAGCATTAGTTTTAGGTATAGCATGGGTGTAATGATAGCATTAGTTTTAAGTATAGCATGGATGTAATTGATAGCTTTAGTTTTAAGTATAGCATGGTTGATAATGATAGCATTAGTTTTAAGTATATCATGGGTGTTAATGATAGCTTTAGTTTTAAGTATAGCATGGGTGTTAATGATAGCATTAGTTTTAAATATAGCATGGGTGTTAATGATAGTATTAGTTTTAAGGAAAACATGGGTGATAAGTATAGCATTAGTTTTAAGTATAGCATGGGTGTTAATGATAGCATTAGTTTTAAGAATAGCATGGGTGATAAGTATAGCATTAGTTTTAAGTATAGCATGGGTGATAAGTATAGCATTAGTTTTAAGTATAGCATGGGTGTTAATGATAGCATTAGTTTTAAGTATAGCATGGGTGTTAATGATAGAATTAGTTTTAAGTATAGAATGGGTTTTAATGAAAGCATTAGTTTTAAGTATAGCATGGGCGTTAATGATAGCATTAGTTTTAAGTATAGCATGGCTGTTAATGATATCATTAGTTTTAAGTATATCATGGATGTTAATGAAATAATTAGTTTTAAGTATAGCATGGGTGTTAATGATAGCATTAGTTTTAAGGATAGCATGGGAGATAAGTATAGAATTAGTTTTAAGTTTAGCATGGGTGTTAATGATAGCATTAGTTTTAAGTATAGCATGGATGTTAATTATAGCATTAGTTTTAAGTATAGCATTAGTTTTAAGTATAGCATGGGTGTTAATGATAGCATTAGTTTTAAGGATAGCATGGGTGTTAATGATAGCATTAGTTTTAAGTATAGCATGGGTGTTAATGATAGCATTAGTTTTAAGAATAGCATGGGTGATAAGTATAGCATTAGTTTTAAGTATAGCATGGGTGTTAATGATAGCATTAGTTTTAAGTATAGCATGGATGTTAATTATAGCATTAGTTTTAAGTATAGCATGGGTGTTAATAATATCATTATTTTTAATTATAGCATGGGTGTTAATGATAGCATTAGTTTTAAGTATAGCATGGGTGTTAATGATAGCATTAGTTTTAAGTATAGCATGGGTGTTAATGATAGCATTAGTTTTAAGTATAGCATGGGTGTTAATGATAGCATTAGTTTAAATTATAACATGGGTGTTAATGATAGCATTAGTTTTAAGTATAGTATGGGTGTTAATGATAGCATTAGTTTTAATTATAACATGGGTGTTAATTATAACATTGGTTTTAAGTATAGCATGGGTTTTAATGATAGCATTAGTTTTAAGTATAGCATGGGTGTTAATGATAGCATTAGTTTTAAGTATAGCATGTGCGTTAATGATAGAATTAGTTTTAAGTATAGCATGGGTGTTAATGATAGCATTAGTTTTAAGTATAGCATGGGTGTTAATGATAGCATTAGATTTATGTTTAGCATGGGTGTTAATGATAGTATTAGTTTTAAGTATATCATGGATGTTAATGATATAATTAGTTTTAAGTATAGCATGGGTGTTAATGATAGCATTAGTTTTAAGGATAGCATGGGAGATAAGTATAGCATTAGTTTTAAGTATAGCATGGGTGTTAATGATAGCATTAGTTTTAAGTATAGCATGGGTGTTAATGATAGCATTAGTTTTAAGTATAGCATGGGTGTTAATGATAGCATTAGTTTTAAGGAAAGCATGGGTGATAAGTATAGCATTAGTTTTAAGTATGGGTGTTAATTATCGCATTAGTTTTAAGTATAGCATGGGTGTTAATGATAGCATTATTTTTAAGTATAGCATGGGTGTTAATGATAACATTAGTTTTAAGGGAAGCATGGGTGATAAGTATAGCATTAGTTTTAAGTATGGGTGTTAATGATATCATTAGTTTTAAGTATAGCATGGGTGTTAATGATAGTATTAGTTTTAAGTATAGCATGGATGTTAGTGATAGCATTAGTTTTAAGTATAGCATGGGTTTTAATGATAACATTAGTTTTAAGTATAGCATGGGTGTTAATGATAGCATTAGTTTTAAGTATAGCATGGGTGTTAATGATAGCATTAGTTTTAAGTATAGCATGGGTGTTAATGATAGCATTAGTTTTAAGTATAGCATGGGTATTAATGAAAACATTAGTTTTAAGTATAGCATGGGTGTTAATTATAGCATTAGTTTTAAATATAGCATGGGTGTTAATGATAGTATTAGTTTTAAGTATAGTATGGGTATTAATGATAGCATTAGTTTTAAGTATATCATGGGTGTTAATGATAGCATTAGTTTTAAGTATAGCATGGGTGTTAATGATAGCATTAGTTTTAAGAATAGCATGGGTGATAGGTATAGTATTAGTTTTAAGTATAGCATGGGTGTTAATGATAGCATTAGTTTTAAGTATAGCATGGATGTTAATTATAGCATTATTTTTAAGTATAGCATGGGTGTTAATGATAGCATTAGTTTAAATTATAACATGGGTGTTAATGATAGCATTAGTTTTAAGTATAGCATGGGTGTTAATGATAGCATTAGTTTTAATTATAACATGGATGTTAATGATATCCTTGTTTTTAAGTATAGCATGGGTGTTAATGATAGCATTAGTTTTAAGTATAGCATGAGTGTTAATGATAGCATTAGTTTTAAGGAAAGCATGGGTGATAAGTATAGCATTAGTTTTAAGTATAGCATGGGTGTTAATGATAGCATTAGTTTTAAGTATAGCATGGATGTCAATTATAGCATTAGTTTTAAGTATAGCATGGGTGTTAATGATATTATTAGTTTTAAGTATAGCATGGGTGTTAATGATAGCATTAGTTTTAAGTATAGAATGGGTGTTAATGATAGCATTAGTTTAAATTATAACATGGGTGTTAATGATAGCATTAGTTTTAAGTATAGCATGGGTGTTAATGATAGCATTAGTTTTAAGTATAGCATGGGTGTTAATGATAGCATTAGTTTTAAGTATAGCATGGATGTTAATGATAGCTTTAGTTTTAAGTATAGCATGGTTGATAATGATAGCATTAGTTTTAAGTATATCATGGGTGTTAATGATAGCTTTAGTTTTAAGTATAGCATGGGTGTTAATGATAGCATTAGTTTTAAATATAGCATGGGTGATAAGTATAGCATTAGTTTTAAGTATAGCATGGGTGTTAATGATAGCATTAGATTTATGTTTAGCATGGGTGTTAATGATAGTATTAGTTTTAAGTATATCATGGATGTTAATGATATAATTAGTTTTAAGTATAGCATGGGTGTTAATGATAGCATTAGTTTTAAGGATAGCATGGGAGATAAGTATAGCATTAGTTTTAAGTATAG
Organism: Osedax fenrisi; assembly: GCA_964019155.1. NCBI lineage: Eukaryota > Metazoa > Annelida > Polychaeta > Sabellida > Siboglinidae > Osedax > Osedax fenrisi. The sequence continues at coordinate 513,859 of CAXHSG010000088.1, forward strand.
CATGGGTGTTAATGATAGCATTAGTTTTAAGTATAGCATGGGTGTTAATGATAGCATTAGTTTTAAGTATAGCATGGGTGTTAATGATAGCATTAGTTTTAAGGAAAGCATGGGTGATAAGTATAGCATTAGTTTTAAGTATGGGTGTTAATTATCGCATTAGTTTTAAGTATAGCATGGGTGTTAATGATAGCATTATTTTTAAGTATAGCATGGGTGTTAATGATAGCATTAGTTTTAAGTATAGCATGGGTGTTAATGATAGCATTAGTTTTAAGTATAGCATGGGTGTTAATGATAGCATTAGTTTTAAGTATAGCATGGGTGTTAATGATAGCATTAGTTTAACTTATAACATGGGTGTTAATGATAGCATTAGTTTTAAGGATAGCATGGGAGATAAGTATAGAATTAGTTTTAAGTTTAGCATGGGTGTTAATGATAGCATTAGTTTTAAGTATAGCATGGATGTTAATTATAGCATTAGTTTTAAGTATAGCATTAGTTTTAAGTATAGCATGGGTGTTAATGATAGCATTAGTTTTAAGGATAGCATGGGTGTTAATGATAGCATTAGTTTTAAGTATAGCATGGGTGTTAATGATAGCATTAGTTTTAAGAATAGCATGGGTGATAAGTATAGCATTAGTTTTAAGTATAGCATGGGTGTTAATGATAGCATTAGTTTTAAGTATAGCATGGATGTTAATTATAGCATTAGTTTTAAGTATAGCATGGGTGTTAATAATATCATTATTTTTAATTATAGCATGGGTGTTAATGATAGCATTAGTTTTAAGTATAGCATGGGTGTTAATGATAGCATTAGTTTTAAGTATAGCATGGGTGTTAATGATAGCATTAGTTTTAAGTATAGCATGGGTGTTAATGATAGCATTAGTTTAAATTATAACATGGGTGTTAATGATAGCATTAGTTTTAAGTATAGTATGGGTGTTAATGATAGCATTAGTTTTAATTATAACATGGGTGTTAATTATAACATTGGTTTTAAGTATAGCATGGGTTTTAATGATAGCATTAGTTTTAAGTATAGCATGGGTGTTAATGATAGCATTAGTTTTAAGTATAGCATGTGCGTTAATGATAGAATTAGTTTTAAGTATAGCATGGGTGTTAATGATAGCATTAGTTTTAAGTATAGCATGGGTGTTAATGATAGCATTAGATTTATGTTTAGCATGGGTGTTAATGATAGTATTAGTTTTAAGTATATCATGGATGTTAATGATATAATTAGTTTTAAGTATAGCATGGGTGTTAATGATAGCATTATTTTTAAGGATAGCATGGGAGATAAGTATAGCATTAGTTTTAAGTATAGCATGGGTGTTAATGATAGCATTAGTTTTAAGTATAGCATGGGTGTTAATGATAGCATTAGTTTTAAGTATAGCATGGGTGTTAATGATAGCATTAGTTTTAAGGAAAGCATGGGTGATAAGTATAGCATTAGTTTTAAGTATGGGTGTTAATTATCGCATTAGTTTTAAGTATAGCATGGGTGTTAATGATAGCATTATTTTTAAGTATAGCATGGGTGTTAATGATAACATTAGTTTTAAGGGAAGCATGGGTGATAAGTATAGCATTAGTTTTAAGTATGGGTGTTAATGATATCATTAGTTTTAAGTATAGCATGGGTGTTAATGATAGTATTAGTTTTAAGTATAGCATGGATGTTAGTGATAGCATTAGTTTTAAGTATAGCATGGGTTTTAATGATAACATTAGTTTTAAGTATAGCATGGGTGTTAATGATAGCATTAGTTTTAAGTATAGCATGGGTGTTAATGATAGCATTAGTTTTAAGTATAGCATGGGTGTTAATGATAGCATTAGTTTTAAGTATAGCATGGGTATTAATGAAAACATTAGTTTTAAGTATAGCATGGGTGTTAATGATAGCATTAGTTTTAAATATAGCATGGGTGTTAATGATAGTATTAGTTTTAAGTATAGTATGGGTATTAATGATAGCATTAGTTTTAAGTATATCATGGGTGTTAATGATAGCATTAGTTTTAAGTATAGCATGGGTGTTAATGATAGCATTAGTTTTAAGAATAGCATGGGTGATAGGTATAGTATTAGTTTTAAGTATAGCATGGGTGTTAATGATAGCATTAGTTTTAAGTATAGCATGGATGTTAATTATAGCATTATTTTTAAGTATAGCATGGGTGTTAATGATAGCATTAGTTTAAATTATAACATGGGTGTTAATGATAGCATTAGTTTTAAGTATAGCATGGGTGTTAATGATAGCATTAGTTTTAATTATAACATGGATGTTAATGATATCCTTGTTTTTAAGTATAGCATGGGTGTTAATGATAGCATTAGTTTTAAGTATAGCATGAGTGTTAATGATAGCATTAGTTTTAAGGAAAGCATGGGTGATAAGTATAGCATTAGTTTTAAGTATAGCATGGGTGTTAATGATAGCATTAGTTTTAAGAATAGCATGGGTGATAAGTATAGCATTAGTATTAAGTATAGCATGGGTGTTAATGATAGCATTATTTTTAAGTATAGCATGGGTGTTAATGATGTCATTATTTTTAAGTATAGCATGGGTGTTAATGATAGCATTAGTTTTAAGTATAGCATGGGTGTTAATGATAGCATTAGTTTTAAGTATAGCATGGGAGTTAATGATAGCATTAGTTTTAAGTATAGCATGGGTGTTAATGATAGTATTAGTTTAAATTATAACATGGGTGTTAATGATAGCATTAGTTTTAAGTATAGCATGGGTGTTAATGTTAGCATTAGTTTTAATTATAACATGGGTGTTAATGATAGAATTGGTTTTAAGTATAGCATGGGTTTTAATGATAGCATTAGTTTTAAGTATAGCATGGGTGTTAATATTTTATTTGTTGTAAGGATAGCATGGGTGTTAATGATAGCATTAGTTTTAGGTATAGCATGGGTGTAATGATAGCATTAGTTTTAAGTATAGCATGGATGTTAATGATAGCTTTAGTTTTAAGTATAGCATGGTTGATAATTATAGCATTAGTTTTAAGTATATCATGGGTGTTAATGATAGCTTTAGTTTTAAGTATAGCATGGGTGTTAATGATAGCATTAGTTTTAAATATAGCATGGGTGTTAATGATAGCATTAGTTTTAAGTATAGCATGGATGTTAATTATAGCATTAGTTTTAAGTATAGCATTAGTTTTAAGTATAGCATGGGTGTTAATGATAGCATTAGTTTTAAGTATAGCATGGGTGTTAATGATAGCATTAGTTTTAAGTATAGCATGGATGTTAATTATAGCATTAGTTTTAAGTATAGCATGGGTGTTAATAATATCATTATTTTTAATTATAGCATGGGTGTTAATGATAGCATTAGTTTTAAGTATAGCATGGGTGTTAATGATAGCATTAGTTTTAAGTATAGCATGGGTGTTAATGATAGCATTAGTTTTAAGTATAGCATGGGTGTTAATGATAGCATTAGTTTAAATTATAACATGGGTGTTAATGATAGCATTAGTTTTAAGTATAGTATGGGTGTTAATGATAGCATTAGTTTTAATTATAACATGGGTGTTAATTATAACATTGGTTTTAAGTATAGCATGGGTTTTAATGATAGCATTAGTTTTAAGTATAGCATGGGTGTTAATGATAGCATTAGTTTTAAGTATAGCATGTGCGTTAATGATAGAATTAGTTTTAAGTATAGCATGGGTGTTAATGATAGCATTAGTTTTAAGTATAGCATGGGTGTTAATGATAGCATTAGATTTATGTTTAGCATGGGTGTTAATGATAGTATTAGTTTTAAGTATATCATGGATGTTAATGATATAATTAGTTTTAAGTATAGCATGGGTGTTAATGATAGCATTATTTTTAAGGATAGCATGGGAGATAAGTATAGCATTAGTTTTAAGTATAGCATGGGTGTTAATGATAGCATTAGTTTTAAGTATAGCATGGGTGTTAATGATAGCATTAGTTTTAAGTATAGCATGGGTGTTAATGATAGCATTAGTTTTAAGGAAAGCATGGGTGATAAGTATAGCATTAGTTTTAAGTATGGGTGTTAATTATCGCATTAGTTTTAAGTATAGCATGGGTGTTAATGATAGCATTATTTTTAAGTATAGCATGGGTGTTAATGATAACATTAGTTTTAAGGGAAGCATGGGTGATAAGTATAGCATTAGTTTTAAGTATGGGTGTTAATGATATCATTAGTTTTAAGTATAGCATGGGTGTTAATGATAGTATTAGTTTTAAGTATAGCATGGATGTTAGTGATAGCATTAGTTTTAAGTATAGCATGGGTTTTAATGATAACATTAGTTTTAAGTATAGCATGGGTGTTAATGATAGCATTAGTTTTAAGTATAGCATGGGTGTTAATGATAGCATTAGTTTTAAGTATAGCATGGGTGTTAATGATAGCATTAGTTTTAAGTATAGCATGGGTATTAATGAAAACATTAGTTTTAAGTATAGCATGGGTGTTAATGATAGCATTAGTTTTAAATATAGCATGGGTGTTAATGATAGTATTAGTTTTAAGTATAGTATGGGTATTAATGATAGCATTAGTTTTAAGTATATCATGGGTGTTAATGATAGCATTAGTTTTAAGTATAGCATGGGTGTTAATGATAGCATTAGTTTTAAGAATAGCATGGGTGATAGGTATAGTATTAGTTTTAAGTATAGCATGGGTGTTAATGATAGCATTAGTTTTAAGTATAGCATGGATGTTAATTATAGCATTATTTTTAAGTATAGCATGGGTGTTAATGATAGCATTAGTTTAAATTATAACATGGGTGTTAATGATAGCATTAGTTTTAAGTATAGCATGGGTGTTAATGATAGCATTAGTTTTAATTATAACATGGATGTTAATGATATCCTTGTTTTTAAGTATAGCATGGGTGTTAATGATAGCATTAGTTTTAAGTATAGCATGAGTGTTAATGATAGCATTAGTTTTAAGGAAAGCATGGGTGATAAGTATAGCATTAGTTTTAAGTATAGCATGGGTGTTAATGATAGCATTAGTTTTAAGAATAGCATGGGTGATAAGTATAGCATTAGTATTAAGTATAGCATGGGTGTTAATGATAGCATTATTTTTAAGTATAGCATGGGTGTTAATGATGTCATTATTTTTAAGTATAGCATGGGTGTTAATGATAGCATTAGTTTTAAGTATAGCATGGGTGTTAATGATAGCATTAGTTTTAAGTATAGCATGGGAGTTAATGATAGCATTAGTTTTAAGTATAGCATGGGTGTTAATGATAGTATTAGTTTAAATTATAACATGGGTGTTAATGATAGCATTAGTTTTAAGTATAGCATGGGTGTTAATGTTAGCATTAGTTTTAATTATAACATGGGTGTTAATGATAGAATTGGTTTTAAGTATAGCATGGGTTTTAATGATAGCATTAGTTTTAAGTATAGCATGGGTGTTAATATTTTATTTGTTGTAAGGATAGCATGGGTGTTAATGATAGCATTAGTTTTAGGTATAGCATGGGTGTAATGATAGCATTAGTTTTAAGTATAGCATGGATGTTAATGATAGCTTTAGTTTTAAGTATAGCATGGTTGATAATTATAGCATTAGTTTTAAGTATATCATGGGTGTTAATGATAGCTTTAGTTTTAAGTATAGCATGGGTGTTAATGATAGCATTAGTTTTAAATATAGCATGGGTGTTAATGATAGCATTAGTTTTAAGTATAGCATGGATGTTAATTATAGCATTAGTTTTAAGTATAGCATTAGTTTTAAGTATAGCATGGGTGTTAATGATAGCATTAGTTTTAAGGATAGCATGGGTGTTAATGATAGCATTAGTTTTAAGTATAGCATGGGTGTTAATGATAGCATTAGTTTTAAGAATAGCATGGGTGATAAGTATAGCATTAGTTTTAAGTATAGCATGGGTGTTAATGATAGCATTAGTTTTAAGTATAGCATGGATGTTAATTATAGCATTAGTTTTAAGTATAGCATGGGTGTTAATAATATCATTATTTTTAATTATAGCATGGGTGTTAATGATAGCATTAGTTTTAAGTATAGCATGGGTGTTAATGATAGCATTAGTTTTAAGTATAGCATGGGTGTTAATGATAGCATTAGTTTTAAGTATAGCATGGGTGTTAATGATAGCATTAGTTTAAATTATAACATGGGTGTTAATGATAGCATTAGTTTTAAGTATAGTATGGGTGTTAATGATAGCATTAGTTTTAATTATAACATGGGTGTTAATTATAACATTGGTTTTAAGTATAGCATGGGTTTTAATGATAGCATTAGTTTTAAGTATAGCATGGGTGTTAATGATAGCATTAGTTTTAAGTATAGCATGTGCGTTAATGATAGAATTAGTTTTAAGTATAGCATGGGTGTTAATGATAGCATTAGTTTTAAGTATAGCATGGGTGTTAATGATAGCATTAGATTTATGTTTAGCATGGGTGTTAATGATAGTATTAGTTTTAAGTATATCATGGATGTTAATGATATAATTAGTTTTAAGTATAGCATGGGTGTTAATGATAGCATTATTTTTAAGGATAGCATGGGAGATAAGTATAGCATTAGTTTTAAGTATAGCATGGGTGTTAATGATAGCATTAGTTTTAAGTATAGCATGGGTGTTAATGATAGCATTAGTTTTAAGTATAGCATGGGTGTTAATGATAGCATTAGTTTTAAGGAAAGCATGGGTGATAAGTATAGCATTAGTTTTAAGTATGGGTGTTAATTATCGCATTAGTTTTAAGTATAGCATGGGTGTTAATGATAGCATTATTTTTAAGTATAGCATGGGTGTTAATGATAACATTAGTTTTAAGGGAAGCATGGGTGATAAGTATAGCATTAGTTTTAAGTATGGGTGTTAATGATATCATTAGTTTTAAGTATAGCATGGGTGTTAATGATAGTATTAGTTTTAAGTATAGCATGGATGTTAGTGATAGCATTAGTTTTAAGTATAGCATGGGTTTTAATGATAACATTAGTTTTAAGTATAGCATGGGTGTTAATGATAGCATTAGTTTTAAGTATAGCATGGGTGTTAATGATAGCATTAGTTTTAAGTATAGCATGGGTGTTAATGATAGCATTAGTTTTAAGTATAGCATGGGTATTAATGAAAACATTAGTTTTAAGTATAGCATGGGTGTTAATGATAGCATTAGTTTTAAATATAGCATGGGTGTTAATGATAGTATTAGTTTTAAGTATAGTATGGGTATTAATGATAGCATTAGTTTTAAGTATATCATGGGTGTTAATGATAGCATTAGTTTTAAGTATAGCATGGGTGTTAATGATAGCATTAGTTTTAAGAATAGCATGGGTGATAGGTATAGTATTAGTTTTAAGTATAGCATGGGTGTTAATGATAGCATTAGTTTTAAGTATAGCATGGATGTTAATTATAGCATTATTTTTAAGTATAGCATGGGTGTTAATGATAGCATTAGTTTAAATTATAACATGGGTGTTAATGATAGCATTAGTTTTAAGTATAGCATGGGTGTTAATGATAGCATTAGTTTTAATTATAACATGGATGTTAATGATATCCTTGTTTTTAAGTATAGCATGGGTGTTAATGATAGCATTAGTTTTAAGTATAGCATGAGTGTTAATGATAGCATTAGTTTTAAGGAAAGCATGGGTGATAAGTATAGCATTAGTTTTAAGTATAGCATGGGTGTTAATGATAGCATTAGTTTTAAGAATAGCATGGGTGATAAGTATAGCATTAGTATTAAGTATAGCATGGGTGTTAATGATAGCATTATTTTTAAGTATAGCATGGGTGTTAATGATGTCATTATTTTTAAGTATAGCATGGGTGTTAATGATAGCATTAGTTTTAAGTATAGCATGGGTGTTAATGATAGCATTAGTTTTAAGTATAGCATGGGAGTTAATGATAGCATTAGTTTTAAGTATAGCATGGGTGTTAATGATAGTATTAGTTTAAATTATAACATGGGTGTTAATGATAGCATTAGTTTTAAGTATAGCATGGGTGTTAATGTTAGCATTAGTTTTAATTATAACATGGGTGTTAATGATAGAATTGGTTTTAAGTATAGCATGGGTTTTAATGATAGCATTAGTTTTAAGTATAGCATGGGTGTTAATATTTTATTTGTTGTAAGGATAGCATGGGTGTTAATGATAGCATTAGTTTTAGGTATAGCATGGGTGTAATGATAGCATTAGTTTTAAGTATAGCATGGATGTTAATGATAGCTTTAGTTTTAAGTATAGCATGGTTGATAATTATAGCATTAGTTTTAAGTATATCATGGGTGTTAATGATAGCTTTAGTTTTAAGTATAGCATGGGTGTTAATGATAGCATTAGTTTTAAATATAGCATGGGTGTTAATGATAGTATTAGTTTTAAGGAAAGCATGGGTGATAAGTATAGCATTAGTTTTAAGTATAGCATGGATGTCAATTATAGCATTAGTTTTAAGTATAGCATGGGTGTTAATGATAGCATTAGTTTTAAGTATAGCATGGGTGTTAATGATGTCATTATTTTTAAGTATAGCATGGGTGTTAATGATAGCATTAGTTTTAAGTATAGCATGGGTGTTAATGATAGCATTAGTTTTAAGTATAGCATGGGTGTTAATGATAGCATTAGTTTTAAGTATAGCATGGGTGATAATGATAGTATTAGTTTAAATTATAACATGGGTGTTAATGATAGCATTAGTTTTAAGTATAGCATGGGTGTTAATGTTAGCATTAGTTTTAATTATAACATGGGTGTTAATGATAGTATTAGTTTTAAGTATAGTATGGGTATTAATGATAGCATTAGTTTTAAGTATATCATGGGTGTTAATGATAGCATTAGTTTTAAGTATAGCATGGGTGTTAATGATAGCATTAGTTTTAAGAATAGCATGGGTGATAGGTATAGTATTAGTTTTAAGTATAGCATGGGTGTTAATGATAGCATTAGTTTTAAGTATAGCATGGATGTTAATTATAGCATTATTTTTAAGTATAGCATGGGTGTTAATGATAGCATTAGTTTAAATTATAACATGGGTGTTAATGATAGCATTAGTTTTAAGTATAGCATGGGTGTTAATGATAGCATTAGTTTTAAGTATAGCATGGGTGTTAATGATAGCATTAGTTTTAAGAATAGCATGGGTGATAGGTATAGTATTAGTTTTAAGTATAGCATGGGTGTTAATGATAGCATTAGTTTTAAGTATAGCATGGATGTTAATTATAGCATTATTTTTAAGTATAGCATGGGTGTTAATGATAGCATTAGTTTAAATTATAACATGGGTGTTAATGATAGCATTAGTTTTAAGTATAGCATGGGTGTTAATGATAGCATTAGTTTTAGGTATAGCATGGGTGTAATGATAGCATTAGTTTTAAGTATAGCATGGATGTTAATGATAGCTTTAGTTTTAAGTATAGCATGGTTGATAATGATAGCATTAGTTTTAAGTATATCATGGGTGTTAATGATAGCTTTAGTTTTAAGTATAGGTGTTAATTATCGCATTAGTTTTAAGTATAGCATGGGTGTTAATGATAGCATTATTTTTAAGTATAGCATGGGTGTTAATGATAACATTAGTTTTAAGGGAAGCATGGGTGATAAGTATAGCATTAGTTTTAAGTATGGGTGTTAATGATATCATTAGTTTTAAGTATAGCATGGGTGTTAATGATAGTATTAGTTTTAAGTATAGCATGGATGTTAGTGATAGCATTAGTTTTAAGTATAGCATGGGTTTTAATGATAACATTAGTTTTAAGTATAGCATGGGTGTTAATGATAGCATTAGTTTTAAGTATAGCATGGGTGTTAATGATAGCATTAGTTTTAAGTATAGCATGGGTGTTAATGATAGCATTAGTTTTAAGTATAGCATGGGTATTAATGAAAACATTAGTTTTAAGTATAGCATGGGTGTTAATGATAGCATTAGTTTTAAATATAGCATGGGTGTTAATGATAGTATTAGTTTTAAGTATAGTATGGGTATTAATGATAGCATTAGTTTTAAGTATATCATGGGTGTTAATGATAGCATTAGTTTTAAGTATAGCATGGGTGTTAATGATAGCATTAGTTTTAAGAATAGCATGGGTGATAGGTATAGTATTAGTTTTAAGTATAGCATGGGTGTTAATGATAGCATTAGTTTTAAGTATAGCATGGATGTTAATTATAGCATTATTTTTAAGTATAGCATGGGTGTTAATGATAGCATTAGTTTAAATTATAACATGGGTGTTAATGATAGCATTAGTTTTAAGTATAGCATGGGTGTTAATGATAGCATTAGTTTTAATTATAACATGGATGTTAATGATATCCTTGTTTTTAAGTATAGCATGGGTGTTAATGATAGCATTAGTTTTAAGTATAGCATGAGTGTTAATGATAGCATTAGTTTTAAGGAAAGCATGGGTGATAAGTATAGCATTAGTTTTAAGTATAGCATGGGTGTTAATGATAGCATTAGTTTTAAGTATAGCATGGATGTCAATTATAGCATTAGTTTTAAGTATAGCATGGGTGTTAATGATATTATTAGTTTTAAGTATAGCATGGGTGTTAATGATAGCATTAGTTTTAAGTATAGAATGGGTGTTAATGATAGCATTAGTTTAAATTATAACATGGGTGTTAATGATAGCATTAGTTTTAAGTATAGCATGGGTGTTAATGATAGCATTAGTTTTAAGTATAGCATGGGTGTTAATGATAGCATTAGTTTTAAGTATAGCATGGGTGTTAATGATAGCATTAGTTTTAAGTATAACATGGGTGTTAATGATAGCATTAGTTTAAATTATAACATGGGTGTTAATGATAGCATTAGTTTTAAGTATAGCATGGGTGTTAATGATAGCATTAATTTTAATTATAACATGGATGTTAATGATAGCATTGGTTTTAAGTATAGCATGGGTGTTAATGATAGCATTAGTTTTAAGTATAGCATGGGTGTTAATGATTGCATTAGTTTTAAGTATAGCATGGGTGTTAATGATAGCATTAGTTTTAAGTATAGCATGGGTGTTAATGATAGCATTATTTTTAAGTATAGCATGGGTGTTAATGATAGCATTATTTTTAAGTATAGCATGGGTGTTAATGATAGCATTAGTTTTAAGTATAGCATGGGTGTTAATGATAGCATTAGTTTTAAGAATAGCATGGGTGATAAGTATAGCATTAGTATTAAGTATAGCATGGGTGTTAATGATAGCATTATTTTTAAGTATAGCATGGGTGTTAATGATGTCATTATTTTTAAGTATAGCATGGGTGTTAATGATAGCATTAGTTTTAAGTATAGCATGGGTGTTAATGATAGCATTAGTTTTAAGTATAGCATGGGAGTTAATGATAGCATTAGTTTTAAGTATAGCATGGGTGTTAATGATAGTATTAGTTTAAATTATAACATGGGTGTTAATGATAGCATTAGTTTTAAGTATAGCATGGGTGTTAATGTTAGCATTAGTTTTAATTATAACATGGGTGTTAATGATAGAATTGGTTTTAAGTATAGCATGGGTTTTAATGATAGCATTAGTTTTAAGTATAGCATGGGTGTTAATATTTTATTTGTTGTAAGGATAGCATGGGTGTTAATGATAGCATTAGTTTTAGGTATAGCATGGGTGTAATGATAGCATTAGTTTTAAGTATAGCATGGATGTTAATGATAGCTTTAGTTTTAAGTATAGCATGGTTGATAATTATAGCATTAGTTTTAAGTATATCATGGGTGTTAATGATAGCTTTAGTTTTAAGTATAGCATGGGTGTTAATGATAGCATTAGTTTTAAATATAGCATGGGTGTTAATGATAGTATTAGTTTTAAGGAAAGCATGGGTGATAAGTATAGCATTAGTTTTAAGTATAGCATGGATGTCAATTATAGCATTAGTTTTAAGTATAGCATGGGTGTTAATGATAGCATTAGTTTTAAGTATAGCATGGGTGTTAATGATGTCATTATTTTTAAGTATAGCATGGGTGTTAATGATAGCATTAGTTTTAAGTATAGCATGGGTGTTAATGATAGCATTAGTTTTAAGTATAGCATGGGTGTTAATGATAGCATTAGTTTTAAGTATAGCATGGGTGATAATGATAGTATTAGTTTAAATTATAACATGGGTGTTAATGATAGCATTGGTTTTAAGTATAGCATGGGTTTTAATGATAGCATTAGTTTTAAGTATAGCATGGGTGTTAATATTATATTTGTTGTAAGGAAAGCATGGGTGTTAATGATAGCATTAGTTTTAGGTATAGCATGGGTGTAATGATAGCATTAGTTTTAAGTATAGCATGGATGTTAATGATAGCTTTAGTTTTAAGTATAGCATGGTTGATAATGATAGCATTAGTTTTAAGTATATCATGGGTGTTAATGATAGCTTTATTTTTAAGTATAGCATGGGTGTTAATGATAGCATTAGTTTTAAATATAGCATGGGTGATAAGTATAGCATTAGTTTTAAGTATAGCATGGGTGTTAATGATAGCATTAGATTTATGTTTAGCATGGGTGTTAATGATAGTATTAGTTTTAAGTATATCATGGATGTTAATGATATAATTAGTTTTAAGTATAGCATGGGTGTTAATGATAGCATTAGTTTTAAGGATAGCATGGGAGATAAGTATAGCATTAGTTTTAAGTATAGCATGGGTGTTAATGATAGCATTAGTTTTAAGTATAGCATGGGTGTTAATGATAGCATTAGTTTTAAGTATAGCATGGGTGTTAATGATAGCATTAGTTTTAAGGAAAGCATGGGTGATAAGTATAGCATTAGTTTTAAGTATGGGTGTTAATTATCGCATTAGTTTTAAGTATAGCATGGGTGTTAATGATAGCATTATTTTTAAGTATAGCATGGGTGTTAATGATAACATTAGTTTTAAGGGAAGCATGGGTGATAAGTATAGCATTAGTTTTAAGTATGGGTGTTAATGATATCATTAGTTTTAAGTATAGCATGGGTGTTAATGATAGTATTAGTTTTAAGTATAGCATGGATGTTAGTGATAGCATTAGTTTTAAGTATAGCATGGGTTTTAATGATAACATTAGTTTTAAGTATAGCATGGGTGTTAATGATAGCATTAGTTTTAAGTATAGCATGGGTGTTAATGATTGCATTAGTTTTAAGTATAGCATGGGTGTTAATGATAGCATTAGTTTTAAGTATAGCATGGGTATTAATGAAAACATTAGTTTTAAGTATAGCATGGGTGTTAATGATAGCATTAGTTTTAAATATAGCATGGGTGTTAATGATAGTATTAGTTTTAAGTATAGTATGGGTATTAATGATAGCATTAGTTTTAAGTATATCATGGGTGTTAATGATAGCATTAGTTTTAAGTATAGCATGGGTGTTAATGATAGCATTAGTTTTAAGAATAGCATGGGTGATAGGTATAGTATTAGTTTTAAGTATAGCATGGGTGTTAATGATAGCATTAGTTTTAAGTATAGCATGGATGTTAATTATAGCATTATTTTTAAGTATAGCATGGGTGTTAATGATAGCATTAGTTTAAATTATAACATGGGTGTTAATGATAGCATTAGTTTTAAGTATAGCATGGGTGTTAATGATAGCATTAGTTTTAATTATAACATGGGTGTTAATGATATCCTTGTTTTTAAGTATAGCATGGGTGTTAATGATAGCATTAGTTTTAAGTATAGCATGGGTGTTAATGATAGCATTAGTTTTAAATATAGCATGGGTGTTAATGATAGTATTAGTTTTAAGGAAAGCATGGGTGATAAGTATAGCATTAGTTTTAAGTATAGCATGGATGTCAATTATAGCATTAGTTTTAAGTATAGCATGGGTGTTAATGATAGCATTAGTTTTAAGTATAGCATGGGTGTTAATGATGTCATTATTTTTAAGTATAGCATGGGTGTTAATGATAGCATTAGTTTTAAGTATAGCATGGGTGTTAATGATAGCATTAGTTTTAAGTATAGCATGGGTGTTAATGATAGCATTAGTTTTAAGTATAGCATGGGTGATAATGATAGTATTAGTTTAAATTATAACATGGGTGTTAATGATAGCATTAGTTTTAAGTATAGCATGGGTGTTAATGTTAGCATTAGTTTTAATTATAACATGGGTGTTAATGATAGCATTGGTTTTAAGTATAGCATGGGTTTTAATGATAGCATTAGTTTTAAGTATAGCATGGGTGTTAATATTATATTTGTTGTAAGGAAAGCATGGGTGTTAATGATAGCATTAGTTTTAGGTATAGCATGGGTGTAATGATAGCATTAGTTTTAAGTATAGCATGGATGTTAATGATAGCTTTAGTTTTAAGTATAGCATGGTTGATAATGATAGCATTAGTTTTAAGTATATCATGGGTGTTAATGATAGCTTTAGTTTTAAGTATAGCATGGGTGTTAATGATAGCATTAGTTTTAAATATAGCATGGGTGATAAGTATAGCATTAGTTTTAAGTATAGCATGGGTGTTAATGATAGCATTAGATTTATGTTTAGCATGGGTGTTAATGATAGTATTAGTTTTAAGTATATCATGGATGTTAATGATATAATTAGTTTTAAGTATAGCATGGGTGTTAATGATAGCATTAGTTTTAAGGATAGCATGGGAGATAAGTATAGCATTAGTTTTAAGTATAGCATGGGTGTTAATGATAGCATTATTTTTAAGTATAGCATGGGTGTTAATGATAGCATTAGTTTTAAGTATAGCATGGGTGTTAATGATAGCATTAGTTTTAAGGAAAGCATGGGTGATAAGTATAGCATTAGTTTTAAGTATGGGTGTTAATTATCGCATTAGTTTTAAGTATAGCATGGGTGTTAATGATAGCATTATTTTTAAGTATAGCATGGGTGTTAATGATAACATTAGTTTTAAGGGAAGCATGGGTGATAAGTATAGCATTAGTTTTAAGTATGGGTGTTAATGATATCATTAGTTTTAAGTATAGCATGGGTGTTAATGATAGTATTAGTTTTAAGTATAGCATGGATGTTAGTGATAGCATTAGTTTTAAGTATAGCATGGGTTTTAATGATAACATTAGTTTTAAGTATAGCATGGGTGTTAATGATAGCATTAGTTTTAAGTATAGCATGGGTGTTAATGATAGCATTAGTTTTAAGTATAGCATGGGTGTTAATGATAGCATTAGTTTTAAGTATAGCATGGGTATTAATGAAAACATTAGTTTTAAGTATAGCATGGGTGTTAATGATAGCATTAGTTTTAAATATAGCATGGGTGTTAATGATAGTATTAGTTTTAAGTATAGTATGGGTATTAATGATAGCATTAGTTTTAAGTATATCATGGGTGTTAATGATAGCATTAGTTTTAAGTATAGCATGGGTGTTAATGATAGCATTAGTTTTAAGAATAGCATGGGTGATAGGTATAGTATTAGTTTTAAGTATAGCATGGGTGTTAATGATAGCATTAGTTTTAAGTATAGCATGGATGTTAATTATAGCATTATTTTTAAGTATAGCATGGGTGTTAATGATAGCATTAGTTTAAATTATAACATGGGTGTTAATGATAGCATTAGTTTTAAGTATAGCATGGGTGTTAATGATAGCATTAGTTTTAATTATAACATGGGTGTTAATGATATCCTTGTTTTTAAGTATAGCATGGGTGTTAATGATAGCATTAGTTTTAAGTATAGCATGAGTGTTAATGATAGCATTAGTTTTAAGGAAAGCATGGGTGATAAGTATAGCATTAGTTTTAAGTATAGCATGGGTGTTAATGATAGCATTAGTTTTAAGTATAGCATGGATGTCAATTATAGCATTAGTTTTAAGTATAGCATGGGTGTTAATGATATTATTAGTTTTAAGTATAGCATGGGTGTTAATGATAGCATTAGTTTTAAGTATAGAATGGGTGTTAATGATAGCATTAGTTTAAATTATAACATGGGTGTTAATGATAGCATTAGTTTTAAGTATAGCATGGGTGTTAATGATAGCATTAGTTTTAAGTATAGCATGGGTGTTAATGATAGCATTAGTTTTAAGTATAGCATGGGTGTTAATGATAGCATTAGTTTTAAGTATAGCATGGGTGTTAATGATAGCATTAGTTTAACTTATAACATGGGTGTTAATGATAGCATTAGTTTTAAGTATAGCATGGGTGTTAATGATAGCATTAGTTTTAATTATAACATGGGTGTTAATGATAGCATTGGTTTTAAGTATAGCATGGGTGTTAATGATAGCATTAGTTTTAAGTATAGCATGGGTGTTAATGATTGCATTAGTTTTAAGTATAGCATGGGTGTTAATGATAGCATTAGTTTTAAGTATAGCATGGGTGTTAATGATAGCATTATTTTTAAAGTATAGCATGGGTGTTAATGATAGCCATATTTTTAAGTATAGCATGGGTGTTAATGATAGCATTAGTTTTAAGTATAGCATGGGTGTTAATGATAGCATTAGTTTTAAGAATAGCATGGGTGATAAGTATAGCATTAGTATTAAGTATAGCATGGGTATTAATGATAGCATTATTTTTAAGTATAGCATGGATGTTAATTATAGCATTAGTTTTAAGTATAGCATAGGTGTTAATGATAGCATTAGTTTTAAGTATAGCATGGGTGTTAATGATGTCATTATTTTTAAGTATAGCATGGGTGTTAATGATAGCATTAGTTTTAAGTATAGCATGGGTGTTAATGATAGCATTAGTTTTAAGTATAGCATGGGAGTTAATGATAGCATTAGTTTTAAGTATAGCATGGGTGTTAATGATAGTATTAGTTTAAATTATAACATGGGTGTTAATGATAGCATTAGTTTTAAGTATAGCATGGGTGTTAATATTATATTTGTTGTAAGGATAGCATGGGTGTTAATGATAGCATTAGTTTTAGGTATAGCATGGGTGTAATGATAGCATTAGTTTTAAGTATAGCATGGATGTTAATGATAGCTTTAGTTTTAAGTATAGCATGGTTGATAATGATAGCATTAGTTTTAAGTATATCATGGGTGTTAATGATAGCTTTATTTTTAAGTATAGCATGGGTGTTAATGATAGCATTAGTTTTAAATATAGCATGGGTGTTAATGATAGTATTAGTTTTAAGGAAAGCATGGGTGATAAGTATAGCATTAGTTTTAAGTATAGCATGGATGTCAATTATAGCATTAGTTTTAAGTATAGCATGGGTGTTAATGATAGCATTAGTTTTAAGTATAGCATGGGAGTTAATGATAGCATTAGTTTTAATTATAACATGGGTGTTAATGATAGAATTGGTTTTAAGTATAGCATGGGTTTTAATGATAGCATTAGTTTTAAGTATAGCATGGGTGTTAATATTATATTTGTTGTAAGGATAGCATGGGTGTTAATGATAGCATTAGTTTTAGGTATAGCATGGGTGTAATGATAGCATTAGTTTTAAGTATAGCATGGATGTTAATGATAGCTTTAGTTTTAAGTATAGCATGGGTGTTAATGATAGCATTAGTTTTAAGTATAGCATGGGTGTTAATGATAGCATTAGTTTTAAGTATAGCATGGGTGTTAATATTATATTTGTTGTAAGGATAGCATGGGTGTTAATGATAGCATTAGTTTTAGGTATAGCATGGGTGTAATGATAGCATTAGTTTTAAGTATAGCATGGATGTTAATGATAGCTTTAGTTTTAAGTATAGCATGGTTGATAATGATAGCATTAGTTTTAAGTATATCATGGGTGTTAATGATAGCTTTAGTTTTAAGTATAGCATGGGTGTTAATGATAGCATTAGTTTTAAATATAGCATGGGTGTTAATGATAGTATTAGTTTTAAGGAAAGCATGGGTGATAAGTATAGCATTAGTTTTAAGTATAGCATGGGTGTTAATATTATATTTGTTGTAAGGATAGCATGGGTGTTAATGATAGCATTAGTTTTAGGTATAGCATGGGTGTAATGATAGCATTAGTTTTAAGTATAGCATGGATGTTAATGATAGCTTTAGTTTTAAGTATAGCATGGTTGATAATGATAGCATTAGTTTTAAGTATATCATGGGTGTTAATGATAGCATTAGTTTAAATTATAACATGGGTGTTAATGATAGCATTAGTTTTAAGTATAGCATGGGTGTTAATGATAGCATTAGTTTTAAGTATAGCATGGGTGTTAATGATAGCATTAGTTTTAAGTATAGCATGGGTGTTAATGATAGCATTAGTTTTAAGTATAGCATGGGTGTTAATGATAGCATTAGTTTAAATTATAACATGGGTGTTAATGATAGCATTAGTTTTAAGTATAGCATGGGTGTTAATGATAGCATTAGTTTTAATTATAACATGGGTGTTAATGATAGCATTGGTTTTAAGTATAGCATGGGTGTTAATGATAGCATTAGTTTTAAGTATAGCATGGGTGTTAATGATAGCATTAGTTTTAAGTATAGCATGGGTGTTAATGATAGCATTAGTTTTAAGTATAGCATGGGTGTTAATGATAGCATTATTTTTAAGTATAGCATGGGTGTTAATGATAGCATTATTTTTAAGTATAGCATGGGTGTTAATGATAGCATTAGTTTTAAGTATAGCATGGGTGTTAATGATAGCATTAGTTTTAAGAATAGCATGGGTGATAAGTATAGCATTAGTATTAAGTATAGCATGGGTGTTAATGATAGCATTATTTTTAAGTATAGCATGGATGTTAATTATAGCATTAGTTTTAAGTATAGCATGGGTGTTAATGATAGCATTAGTTTTAAGAATAGCATGGGTGATAAGTATAGCATTAGTATTAAGTATAGCATGGGTATTAATGATAGCATTATTTTTAAGTATAGCATGGATGTTAATTATAGCATTAGTTTTAAGTATAGCATAGGTGTTAATGATAGCATTAGTTTTAAGTATAGCATGGGTGTTAATGATGTCATTATTTTTAAGTATAGCATGGGTGTTAATGATAGCATTAGTTTTAAGTATAGCATGGGTGTTAATGATAGCATTAGTTTTAAGTATAGCATGGGAGTTAATGATAGCATTAGTTTTAAGTATAGCATGGGTGTTAATGATAGTATTAGTTTAAATTATAACATGGGTGTTAATGATAGCATTAGTTTTAAGTATAGCATGGGTGTTAATATTATATTTGTTGTAAGGATAGCATGGGTGTTAATGATAGCATTAGTTTTAGGTATAGCATGGGTGTAATGATAGCATTAGTTTTAAGTATAGCATGGATGTTAATGATAGCTTTAGTTTTAAGTATAGCATGGTTGATAATGATAGCATTAGTTTTAAGTATATCATGGGTGTTAATGATAGCTTTATTTTTAAGTATAGCATGGGTGTTAATGATAGCATTAGTTTTAAATATAGCATGGGTGTTAATGATAGTATTAGTTTTAAGGAAAGCATGGGTGATAAGTATAGCATTAGTTTTAAGTATAGCATGGATGTCAATTATAGCATTAGTTTTAAGTATAGCATGGGTGTTAATGATAGCATTAGTTTTAAGTATAGCATGGGAGTTAATGATAGCATTAGTTTTAATTATAACATGGGTGTTAATGATAGAATTGGTTTTAAGTATAGCATGGGTTTTAATGATAGCATTAGTTTTAAGTATAGCATGGGTGTTAATATTATATTTGTTGTAAGGATAGCATGGGTGTTAATGATAGCATTAGTTTTAGGTATAGCATGGGTGTAATGATAGCATTAGTTTTAAGTATAGCATGGATGTTAATGATAGCTTTAGTTTTAAGTATAGCATGGGTGTTAATGATAGCATTAGTTTTAAGTATAGCATGGGTGTTAATGATAGCATTAGTTTTAAGTATAGCATGGGTGTTAATATTATATTTGTTGTAAGGATAGCATGGGTGTTAATGATAGCATTAGTTTTAGGTATAGCATGGGTGTAATGATAGCATTAGTTTTAAGTATAGCATGGATGTTAATGATAGCTTTAGTTTTAAGTATAGCATGGGTGTTAATGATAGCATTAGTTTTAAGTATAGCATGGGTGTTAATGATAGTATTAGTTTAAATTATAACATGGGTGTTAATGATAGCATTAGTTTTAAGTATAGCATGGGTGTTAATGTTAGCATTAGTTTTAATTATAACATGATTTTAATGATAGCATTAGTTTTAAGTATAGCATGGGTGTTAATATTATATTTGTTGTAAGGATAGCATGGGTGTTAATGATAGCATTAGTTTTAAGTATAGCATGGGTGTTAATGATAGTATTAGTTTAAATTATAACATGGGTGTTAATGATAGCATTAGTTTTAAGTATAGCATGGGTGTTAATGTTAGCATTAGTTTTAATTATAACATGATTTTAATGATAGCATTAGTTTTAAGTATAGCATGGGTGTTAATATTATATTTGTTGTAAGGATAGCATGGGTGTTAATGATAGCATTAGTTTTAGGTATAGCATGGGTGTAATGATAGCATTAGTTTTAAGTATAGCATGGGTGTTAATGATAGCATTAGTTTTAAGTATAGCATGGGTGTTAATGATGTCATTATTTTTAAGTATAGCATGGGTGTTAATGATAGCATTAGTTTTAAGTATAGCATGGGTGTTAATGATAGCATTAGTTTTAAGTATAGCATGGGTGTTAATGATAGCATTAGTTTTAAGTATAGCATGGGTGTTAATGATAGTATTAGTTTAAATTATAACATGGGTGTTAATGATAGCATTAGTTTTAAGTATAGCATGGGTGTTAATGTTAGCATTAGTTTTAATTATAACATGATTTTAATGATAGCATTAGTTTTAAGTATAGCATGGGTGTTAATATTATATTTGTTGTAAGGATAGCATGGGTGTTAATGATAGCATTAGTTTTAAGTATAGCATGGGTGTTAATGATAGCATTAGTTTTAAGTATAGCATGGGTGTTAATGATAGCATTAGTTTTAAGTATAGCATGGGTGTTAATGATAGCATTATTTTTAAGTATAGCATGGGTGTTAATGATAGCATTATTTTTAAGTATAGCATGGGTGTTAATGATAGCATTAGTTTTAAGTATAGCATGGGTGTTAATGATAGCATTAGTTTTAAGAATAGCATGGGTGATAAGTATAGCATTAGTATTAAGTATAGCATGGGTGTTAATGATAGCATTATTTTTAAGTATAGCATGGATGTTAATTATAGCATTAGTTTTAAGTATAGCATGGGTGTTAATGATAGCATTAGTTTTAAGTATAGCATGGGTGTTAATGATGTCATTATTTTTAAGTATAGCATGGGTGTTAATGATAGCATTAGTTTTAAGTATAGCATGGGTGTTAATGATAGCATTAGTTTTAAGTATAGCATGGGTGTTAATGATAGCATTAGTTTTAAGAATAGCATGGGTGATAAGTATAGCATTAGTATTAAGTATAGCATGGGTATTAATGATAGCATTATTTTTAAGTATAGCATGGATGTTAATTATAGCATTAGTTTTAAGTATAGCATAGGTGTTAATGATAGCATTAGTTTTAAGTATAGCATGGGTGTTAATGATGTCATTATTTTTAAGTATAGCATGGGTGTTAATGATAGCATTAGTTTTAAGTATAGCATGGGTGTTAATGATAGCATTAGTTTTAAGTATAGCATGGGAGTTAATGATAGCATTAGTTTTAAGTATAGCATGGGTGTTAATGATAGTATTAGTTTAAATTATAACATGGGTGTTAATGATAGCATTAGTTTTAAGTATAGCATGGGTGTTAATATTATATTTGTTGTAAGGATAGCATGGGTGTTAATGATAGCATTAGTTTTAGGTATAGCATGGGTGTAATGATAGCATTAGTTTTAAGTATAGCATGGATGTTAATGATAGCTTTAGTTTTAAGTATAGCATGGTTGATAATGATAGCATTAGTTTTAAGTATATCATGGGTGTTAATGATAGCTTTAGTTTTAAGTATAGCATGGGTGTTAATGATAGCATTAGTTTTAAATATAGCATGGGTGTTAATGATAGTATTAGTTTTAAGGAAAGCATGGGTGATAAGTATAGCATTAGTTTTAAGTATAGCATGGATGTCAATTATAGCATTAGTTTTAAGTATAGCATGGGTGTTAATGATAGCATTAGTTTTAAGTATAGCATGGGAGTTAATGATAGCATTAGTTTTAATTATAACATGGGTGTTAATGATAGAATTGGTTTTAAGTATAGCATGGGTTTTAATGATAGCATTAGTTTTAAGTATAGCATGGGTGTTAATATTATATTTGTTGTAAGGATAGCATGGGTGTTAATGATAGCATTAGTTTTAGGTATAGCATGGGTGTAATGATAGCATTAGTTTTAAGTATAGCATGGATGTTAATGATAGCTTTAGTTTTAAGTATAGCATGGGTGTTAATGATAGCATTAGTTTTAAGTATAGCATGGGTGTTAATGATAGCATTAGTTTTAAGTATAGCATGGGTGTTAATATTATATTTGTTGTAAGGATAGCATGGGTGTTAATGATAGCATTAGTTTTAGGTATAGCATGGGTGTAATGATAGCATTAGTTTTAAGTATAGCATGGATGTTAATGATAGCTTTAGTTTTAAGTATAGCATGGTTGATAATGATAGCATTAGTTTTAAGTATATCATGGGTGTTAATGATAGCTTTAGTTTTAAGTATAGCATGGGTGTTAATGATAGCATTAGTTTTAAATATAGCATGGGTGTTAATGATAGTATTAGTTTTAAGGAAAGCATGGGTGATAAGTATAGCATTAGTTTTAAGTATAGCATGGGTGTTAATGATAGTATTAGTTTTAAGGAAAGCATGGGTGATAAGTATAGCATTAGTTTTAAGTATAGCATGGGTGTTAATATTATATTTGTTGTAAGGATAGCATGGGTGTTAATGATAGCATTAGTTTTAGGTATAGCATGGGTGTAATGATAGCATTAGTTTTAAGTATAGCATGGATGTTAATGATAGCTTTAGTTTTAAGTATATCATGGTTGATAATGATAGCATTAGTTTTAAGTATATCATGGGTGTTAATGATAGCTTTAGTTTTAAGTATAGCATGGGTGTTAATGATAGCATTAGTTTTAAATATAGCATGGGTGTTAATGATAGTATTAGTTTTAAGGAAAGCATGGGTGATAAGTATAGCATTAGTTTTAAGTATAGCATGGATGTCAATTATAGCATTAGTTTTAAGTATAGCATGGGTGTAATGATAGCATTAGTTTTAAGTATAGCATGGATGTTAATGATAGCTTTAGTTTTAAGTATATCATGGTTGATAATGATAGCATTAGTTTTAAGTATATCATGGGTGTTAATGATAGCATTAGTTTAAATTATAACATGGGTGTTAATGATAGCATTAGTTTTAAGTATAGCATGGGTGTTAATGATAGCATTAGTTTTAAGTATAGCATGGGTGTTAATGATAGCATTAGTTTTAAGTATAGCATGGGTGTTAATGATAGCATTAGTTTAAATTATAACATGGGTGTTAATGATAGCATTAGTTTTAAGTATAGCATGGGTGTTAATGATAGCATTAGTTTTAATTATAACATGGGTGTTAATGATAGCATTGGTTTTAAGTATAGCATGGGTGTTAATGATAGCATTAGTTTTAAGTATAGCATGGGTGTTAATGATAGCATTAGTTTTAAGTATAGCATGGGTGTTAATGATAGCATTAGTTTTAAGTATAGCATGGGTGTTAATGATAGCATTAGTTTTAAGTATATCATGGGTGTTAATGATAGCTTTAGTTTTAAGTATAGCATGGGTGTTAATGATAGCATTAGTTTTAAATATATCATGGGTGTTAATGATAGTATTAGTTTTAAGGAAAGCATGGGTGATAAGTATAGCATTAGTTTTAAGTATAGCATGGATGTCAATTATAGCATTAGTTTTAAGTATAGCATGGGTGTTAATGATAGCATTAGTTTTAAGTATAGCATGGGAGTTAATGATAGCATTAGTTTTAATTATAGCATGGGTGTTAATGATAGAATTGGTTTTAAGTATAGCATGGGTTTTAATGATAGCATTAGTTTTAAGTATAGCATGGGTGTTAATGATAGCATTAGTTTTAAGTATAGCATGGGTGTTAATGATAGCATTAGTTTTAAGTATAGCATGGGTGTTAATGATAGTATTAGTTTAAATTATAACATGGGTGTTAATGATAGCATTAGTTTTAAGTATAGCATGGGTGTTAATGTTAGCATTAGTTTTAATTATAACATGATTTTAATGATAGCATTAGTTTTAAGTATAGCATGGGTGTTAATATTATATTTGTTGTAAGGATAGCATGGGTGTTAATGATAGCATTAGTTTTAGGTATAGCATGGGTGTAATGATAGCATTAGTTTTAAGTATAGCATGGATGTTAATGATAGCTTTAGTTTTAAGTATAGCATGGTTGATAATGATAGCATTAGTTTTAAGTATATCATGGGTGTTAATGATAGCTTTAGTTTAAATTATAACATGGGTGTTAATGATAGCATTAGTTTTAAGTATAGCATGGGTGTTAATGATAGCATTAGTTTTAAGTATAGCATGGGTGTTAATGATAGCATTAGTTTTAAGTATAGCATGGGTGTTAATGATAGCATTAGTTTTAAGTATAGCATGGGTGTTAATGATAGCATTAGTTTAAATTATAACATGGGTGTTAATATTATATTTGTTGTAAGGATAGCATGGGTGTTAATGATAGCATTAGTTTTAGGTATAGCATGGGTGTAATGATAGCATTAGTTTTAAGTATAGCATGGATGTTAATGATAGCTTTAGTTTTAAGTATATCATGGTTGATAATGATAGCATTAGTTTTAAGTATATCATGGGTGTTAATGATAGCATTAGTTTAAATTATAACATGGGTGTTAATGATAGCATTAGTTTTAAGTATAGCATGGGTGTTAATGATAGCATTAGTTTTAAGTATAGCATGGGTGTTAATGATAGCATTAGTTTTAAGTATAGCATGGGTGTTAATGATAGCATTAGTTTTAAGTATAGCATGGGTGTTAATGATAGCATTAGTTTAAATTATAACATGGGTGTTAATGATAGCATTAGTTTTAAGTATAGCATGGGTGTTAATGATAGCATTAGTTTTAATTATAACATGGGTGTTAATGATAGCATTGGTTTTAAGTATAGCATGGGTGTTAATGATAGCATTAGTTTTAAGTATAGCATGGGTGTTAATGATAGCATTAGTTTTAAGTATAGCATGGGTGTTAATGATAGCATTAGTTTTAAGTATAGCATGGGTGTTAATGATAGCATTATTTTTAAGTATAGCATGGGTGTTAATGATAGCATTATTTTTAAGTATAGCATGGGTGTTAATGATAGCATTAGTTTTAAGTATAGCATGGGTGTTAATGATAGCATTAGTTTTAAGAATAGCATGGGTGATAAGTATAGCATTAGTATTAAGTATAGCATGGGTGTTAATGATAGCATTATTTTTAAGTATAGCATGGATGTTAATTATAGCATTAGTTTTAAGTATAGCATGGGTGTTAATGATAGCATTAGTTTTAAGTATAGCATGGGTGTTAATGATGTCATTATTTTTAAGTATAGCATGGGTGTTAATGATAGCATTAGTTTTAAGTATAGCATGGGTGTTAATGATAGCATTAGTTTTAAGTATAGCATGGGTGTTAATGATAGCATTAGTTTTAAGTATAGCATGGGTGTTAATGATAGTATTAGTTTAAATTATAACATGGGTGTTAATGATAGCATTAGTTTTAAGTATAGCATGGGTGTTAATGTTAGCATTAGTTTTAATTATAACATGATTTTAATGATAGCATTAGTTTTAAGTATAGCATGGGTGTTAATATTATATTTGTTGTAAGGATAGCATGGGTGTTAATGATAGCATTAGTTTTAGGTATAGCATGGGTGTAATGATAGCATTAGTTTTAAGTATAGCATGGATGTTAATGATAGCTTTAGTTTTAAGTATATCATGGTTGATAATGATAGCATTAGTTTTAAGTATATCATGGGTGTTAATGATAGCATTAGTTTAAATTATAACATGGGTGTTAATGATAGCATTAGTTTTAAGTATAGCATGGGTGTTAATGATAGCATTAGTTTTAAGTATAGCATGGGTGTTAATGATAGCATTAGTTTTAAGTATAGCATGGGTGTTAATGATAGCATTAGTTTTAAGTATAGCATGGGTGTTAATGATAGCATTAGTTTAAATTATAACATGGGTGTTAATGATAGCATTAGTTTTAAGTATAGCATGGGTGTTAATGATAGCATTAGTTTTAATTATAACATGGGTGTTAATGATAGCATTGGTTTTAAGTATAGCATGGGTGTTAATGATAGCATTAGTTTTAAGTATAGCATGGGTGTTAATGATAGCATTAGTTTTAAGTATAGCATGGGTGTTAATGATAGTATTAGTTTTAAGTATAGCATGGGTGTTAATGATAGCATTATTTTTAAGTATAGCATGGGTGTTAATGATAGCATTATTTTTAAGTATAGCATGGGTGTTAATGATAGCATTAGTTTTAAGTATAGCATGGGTGTTAATGATAGCATTAGTTTTAAGAATAGCATGGGTGATAAGTATAGCATTAGTATTAAGTATAGCATGGGTGTTAATGATAGCATTATTTTTAAGTATAGCATGGATGTTAATTATAGCATTAGTTTTAAGTATAGCATGGGTGTTAATGATAGCATTAGTTTTAAGTATAGCATGGGTGTTAATGATGTCATTATTTTTAAGTATAGCATGGGTGTTAATGATAGCATTAGTTTTAAGTATAGCATGGGTGTTAATGATAGCATTAGTTTTAAGTATAGCATGGGTGTTAATGATAGCATTAGTTTTAAGTATAGCATGGGTGTTAATGATAGTATTAGTTTAAATTATAACATGGGTGTTAATGATAGCATTAGTTTTAAGTATAGCATGGGTGTTAATGTTAGCATTAGTTTTAATTATAACATGATTTTAATGATAGCATTAGTTTTAAGTATAGCATGGGTGTTAATTTTATATTTGTTGTAAGGATAGCATGGGTGTTAATGATAGCATTAGTTTTAGGTATAGCATGGGTGTAATGATAGCATTAGTTTTAAGTATAGCATGGATGTTAATGATAGCTTTAGTTTTAAGTATAGCATGGTTGATAATGATAGCATTAGTTTTAAGTATATCATGGGTGTTAATGATAGCTTTAGTTTTAAGTATAGCATGGGTGTTAATGATAGCATTAGTTTTAAATATAGCATGGGTGTTAATGATAGTATTAGTTTTAAGGAAAGCATGGGTGATAAGTATAGCATTAGTTTTAAGTATAGCATGTGTTTTAATGATAGCATAAGTTTTAAGTATAGCATGGGTGTTAATGATAGCATTAGTTTTAAGTATATCATGGGTGTTAATGATAGCTTTAGTTTAAATTATAACATGGGTGTTAATGATAGCATTAGTTTTAAGTATAGCATGGGTGTTAATGATAGCATTAGTTTTAAGTATAGCATGGGTGTTAATGATAGCATTAGTTTTAAGTATAGCATGGGTGTTAATGATAGCATTAGTTTTAAGTATAGCATGGGTGTTAATGATAGCATTAGTTTAAATTATAACATGGGTGTTAATATTATATTTGTTGTAAGGATAGCATGGGTGTTAATGATAGCATTAGTTTTAGGTATAGCATGGGTGTAATGATAGCATTAGTTTTAAGTATAGCATGGATGTTAATGATAGCTTTAGTTTTAAGTATATCATGGTTGATAATGATAGCATTAGTTTTAAGTATATCATGGGTGTTAATGATAGCATTAGTTTAAATTATAACATGTGTTTTAATTATAGCATTAGTTTTAAGTATAGCATGGGTGTTAATGATAGCATTAGTTTTAAGTATAGCATGGGTGTTAATGATAGCATTAGTTTTAAGTATAGCATGGGTGTTAATGATAGCATTAGTTTTAAGTATAGCATGGGTGTTAATGATAGCATTAGTTTAAATTATAACATGGGTGTTAATGATAGCATTGGTTTTAAGTATAGCATGGGTGTTAATGATAGCATTAGTTTTAAGTATAGCATGGGTGTTAATGATAGCATTAGTTTTAAGTATAGCATGGGTGTTAATGATAGCATTAGTTTTAAGTATAGCATGGGTGTTAATGATAGCATTATTTTTAAGTATAGCATGGGTGTTAATGATAGCATTATTTTTAAGTATAGCATGGGTGTTAATGATAGCATTAGTTTTAAGTATAGCATGGGTGTTAATGATAGCATTAGTTTTAAGAATAGCATGGGTGATAAGTATAGCATTAGTATTAAGTATAGCATGGGTGTTAATGATAGCATTATTTTTAAGTATAGCATGGATGTTAATTATAGCATTAGTTTTAAGTATAGCATGGGTGTTAATGATAGCATTAGTTTTAAGTATAGCATGGGTGTTAATGATGTCATTATTTTTAAGTATAGCATGGGTGTTAATGATAGCATTAGTTTTAAGTATAGCATGGGTGTTAATGATAGCATTAGTTTTAAGTATAGCATGGGTGTTAATGATAGCATTAGTTTTAAGTATAGCATGGGTGTTAATGATAGTATTAGTTTAAATTATAACATGGGTGTTAATGATAGCATTAGTTTTAAGTATAGCATGGGTGTTAATGTTAGCATTAGTTTTAATTATAACATGATTTTAATGATAGCATTAGTTTTAAGTATAGCATGGGTGTTAATATTATATTTGTTGTAAGGATAGCATGGGTGTTAATGATAGCATTAGTTTTAGGTATAGCATGGGTGTAATGATAGCATTAGTTTTAAGTATAGCATGGATGTTAATGATAGCTTTAGTTTTAAGTATAGCATGGTTGATAATGATAGCATTAGTTTTAAGTATATCATGGGTGTTAATGATAGCTTTAGTTTTAAGTATAGCATGGGTGTTAATGATAGCATTAGTTTTAAATATAGCATGGGTGTTAATGATAGTATTAGTTTTAAGGAAAGCATGGGTGATAAGTATAGCATTAGTTTTAAGTATAGCATGTGTTTTAATGATAGCATAAGTTTTAAGTATAGCATGGGTGTTAATGATAGCATTAGTTTTAAGTATAGCATGGGCGTTAATGATAGCATTGGTTTTAAGTATAGCATGGGTGTTAATGATATCATTATTTTTAAGTATAGCATGGGTGTTAATGATAGCATTAGTTTTAAGTATAGCATGGGTGTTAATGATAGCATCAATTTTAAGTATAGCATGGATGTTAATGATAGCATTCGTTTTAAGTATAGCATGGGTGTTAATGATAGCATTAGTTTAAATTATAACATGGGTTTTAATGATAGAATTAGTTTTAAGTATAGCATGGGTGTTAATGATAGCATTAGTTTTAATTATAACATGGGTATTAATGATAGCATTGGTTTTATGTATAGCATGGGTTTTAATGATAGCACTAGTTTTAAGTATAGCATGGGTGTTAATGATAGCATTAGTTTTAAGTATAGCATGGGCGTTAATGATAGCATTAGTTTTAAGTATATCATGTGTATTAATGATAGCATTAGTTTAAATTATAACATGGGTGTTAATGATAGCATTAGTTTTAGGTATATCATGGGTGTTAATGATAGCATTAGTTTTAATTATAACATGGGTGTTAATGATAGCATTGGTTTTAAGTATAGCATGGGTGTTAATGATAGCATTAGTTTTAAGTATAGCATGGGTGTTAATAATATCATTATTTTTAATTATAGAATGGGTGTTAATGATAGCATTAGTTTTAAGTATAGCATGGGTGATAATGATAGCATTAGTTTTAAGTATAGCATGGGTGTTAATGATAGCATTAGTTTTAAGTATAGCATGGGTGTTAATGATAGCATTAGTTTAAATTATAACATGGGTGTTAATGATAGCATTAGTTTTAAGTATAGTATGGGTGTTAATGATAGCATTAGTTTTAATTATAACATGGGTGTTAATTATAACATTGGTTTTAAGTATAGCATGGGTTTTAATGATAGCATTAGTTTTAAGTATAGCATGGGTGTTAATGATAGCATTAGTTTTAAGTATAGCATGTGCGTTAATATTATATTTGTTGTAAGGATAGCATGGGTGTTAATGATAGCATTAGTTTTAGGTATAGCATGGGTGTAATGATAGCATTAGTTTTAAGTATAGCATGGATGTTAATGATAGCTTTAGTTTTAAGTATAGCATGGTTGATAATGATAGCATTAGTTTTAAGTATATCATGGGTGTTAATGATAGCTTTAGTTTTAATTATAGCATGGGTGTTAATGATAGCATTAGTTTTAAATATAGCATGGGTGTTAATGATATTATTAGTTTTAAGGAAAGCATGGGTGATAAGTATAGCATTAGTTTTAAGTATAGCATGGGTGTTAATGATAGTATTAGTTTTAAGGAAAGCATGGGTGATAAGTATAGCATTAGTTTTAAGTATAGCATGGGTGTTAATGATAGCATTAGTTTTAAGTATAGCATGTGTTTTAATGATAGCATAAGTTTTAAGTATAGCATGGGTGTTAATGATAGCATTAGTTTTAAGTATAGAATGGGCGTTAATGATAGCATTGGTTTTAAGTATAGCATGGGTGTTAATGATATCATTATTTTTAAGTATAGCATGGGTGTTAATGATAGCATTAGTTTTAAGTATAGCATGGGTGTTAATGATAGCATCAATTTTAAGTATAGCATGGATGTTAATGATAGAATTAGTTTTAAGTATAGCATGGGTGTTAATGATAGCATTAGTTTTAATTATAACATGGGTGTTAATGATAGCATTGGTTTTATGTATAGCATGGGTTTTAATGATAGCACTAGTTTTAAGTATAGCATGGGTGTTAATGATAGCATTAGTTTTAAGTATAGCATGGGCGTTAATGATAGCATTAGTTTTAAGTATAGCATGTGTATTAATGATAGCATTAGTTTAAATTATAACATGGGTGTTAATGATAGCATTAGTTTTAGGTATATCATGGGTGTTAATGATAGCATTAGTTTTAATTATAACATGGGTGTTAATGATAGCATTGGTTTTAAGTATAGCATGGGTGTTAATGATAGCATTAGTTTTAAGGAAAGCATGGGTGATAAGTATAGCATTAGTTTTAAGTATAGCATGGGTGTTAATGATAGTATTAGTTTTAAGGAAAGCATGGGTGATAAGTATAGCATTAGTTTTAAGTATAGCATGGGTGTTAATATTATATTTGTTGTAAGGATAGCATGGGTGTTAATGATAGCATTAGTTTTAGGTATAGCATGGGTGTAATGATAGCATTAGTTTTAAGTATAGCATGGATGTTAATGATAGCTTTAGTTTTAAGTATAGCATGGTTGATAATGATAGCATTAGTTTTAAGTATATCATGGGTGTTAATGATAGCATTAGTTTAAATTATAACATGGGTGTTAATGATAGCATTAGTTTTAAGTATAGCATGGGTGTTAATGATAGCATTAGTTTTAAGTATAGCATGGGTGTTAATGATAGCATTAGTTTTAAGTATAGCATAGGTGTTAATGATAGCATTAGTTTTAAGTATAGCATGGGTGTTAATGATAGCATTAGTTTAAATTATAACATGGGTGTTAATGATAGCATTAGTTTTAAGTATAGCATGGGTGTTAATGATAGCATTAGTTTTAATTATAACATGGGTGTTAATGATAGCATTGGTTTTAAGTATAGCATGGGTGTTAATGATAGCATTAGTTTTAAGTATAGCATGGGTGTTAATGATAGCATTAGTTTTAAGTATAGCATGGGTGTTAATGATAGCATTAGTTTTAAGTATAGCATGGGTGTTAATGATAGCATTATTTTTAAGTATAGCATGGGTGTTAATGATAGCATTATTTTTAAGTATAGCATGGGTGTTAATGATAGCATTAGTTTTAAGTATAGCATGGGTGTTAATGATAGCATTAGTTTTAAGAATAGCATGGGTGATAAGTATAGCATTAGTATTAAGTATAGCATGGGTGTTAATGATAGCATTATTTTTAAGTATAGCATGGATGTTAATTATAGCATTAGTTTTAAGTATAGCATGGGTGTTAATGATAGCATTAGTTTTAAGTATAGCATGGGTGTTAATGATGTCATTATTTTTAAGTATAGCATGGGTGTTAATGATAGCATTAGTTTTAAGTATAGCATGGGTGTTAATGATAGCATTAGTTTTAAGTATAGCATGGGTGTTAATGATAGCATTAGTTTTAAGTATAGCATGGGTGTTAATGATAGTATTAGTTTAAATTATAACATGGGTGTTAATGATAGCATTAGTTTTAAGTATAGCATGGGTGTTAATGTTAGCATTAGTTTTAATTATAACATGATTTTAATGATAGCATTAGTTTTAAGTATAGCATGGGTGTTAATATTATATTTGTTGTAAGGATAGCATGGGTGTTAATGATAGCATTAGTTTTAGGTATAGCATGGGTGTAATGATAGCATTAGTTTTAAGTATAGCATGGATGTTAATGATAGCTTTAGTTTTAAGTATAGCATGGTTGATAATGATAGCATTAGTTTTAAGTATATCATGGGTGTTAATGATAGCTTTAGTTTTAAGTATAGCATGGGTGTTAATGATAGCATTAGTTTTAAATATAGCATGGGTGTTAATGATAGTATTAGTTTTAAGGAAAGCATGGGTGATAAGTATAGCATTAGTTTTAAGTATAGCATGTGTTTTAATGATAGCATAAGTTTTAAGTATAGCATGGGTGTTAATGATAGCATTAGTTTTAAGTATAGCATGGGTGTTAATGATAGCATTAGATTTATGTTTAGCATGGGTGTTAATGAATGTATTAGTTTTAAGTATATCATGGATGTTAATGATATAATTAGTTTTAAGTATAGCATGGGTGTTAATGATAGCATTAGTTTTAAGGATAGCATGGGAGATAAGTATAGCATTAGTTTTAAGTATAGCATGGGTGTTAATGATAGCATTAGTTTTAAGTATAGCATGGGTGTTAATGATAGTATTAGTTTTAAGTATAGCATGGGTGTTAATGATAGCATTAGTTTTAAGTATAGCATGGGTGTTAATGATGTCATTATTTTTAAGTATAGCATGGGTGTTAATGATAGCATTATTTTAAATTATAACATGGGTGTTAATGATAGCATTAGTTTTAAGTATAGCATGGGTGTTAATGATAGCATTAGTTTTAATTATAACATGGGTGTTAATGATAGCATTGGTTTTAAGTATAGCATGGGTGTTAATGATAGCATTAGTTTTAAGTATAGCATGGGTGTTAATGATAGCATTAGTTTTAAGTATAGCATGGGTGTTAATGATAGCATTAGTTTTAAGTATAGCATGGGTGTTAATGATAGATTATTTTTAAGTATAGCATGGGTGTTAATGATAGCATTATTTTTAAGTATAGCATGGGTGTTAATGATAGCATTAGTTTTAAGTATAGCATGGGTGTTAATGATAGCATTAGTTTTAAGAATAGCATGGGTGATAAGTATAGCATTAGTATTAAGTATAGCATGGGTGTTAATGATAGCATTAGTTTTAAGTATAGCATGGATGTTAATTATAGCATTAGTTTTAAGTATAGCATGGGTGTTAATGATAGCATTAGTTTTAAGTATAGCATGGGTGTTAATGATAGCATTAGTTTTAAGTATAGCATGGGTGTTAATGATGTCATTATTTTTAAGTATAGCATGGGTGTTAATGATAGCATTAGTTTTAAGTATAGCATGGGTGTTAATGATAGCATCAATTTTAAGTATAGCATGGATGTTAATGATAGCATTCGTTTTAAGTATAGCATGGGTGTTAATGATAGCATTAGTTTAAATTATAACATGGGTTTTAATGATAGAATTAGTTTTAAGTATAGCATGGGTGTTAATGATAGCATTAGTTTTAATTATAACATGGGTATTAATGATAGCATTGGTTTTATGTATAGCATGGGTTTTAATGATAGCACTAGTTTTAAGTATAGCATGGGTGTTAATGATAGCATTAGTTTTAAGTATAGCATGGGCGTTAATGATAGAATTAGTTTTAAGTATATCATGTGTATTAATGATAGCATTAGTTTAAATTATAACATGGGTGTTAATGATAGCATTAGTTTTAGGTATATCATGGGTGTTAATGATAGCATTAGTTTTAATTATAACATGGGTGTTAATGATAGCATTGGTTTTAAGTATAGCATGGGTGTTAATGATAGCATTAGTTTTAAGTATAGCATGGGTGTTAATAATATCATTATTTTTAATTATAGCATGGGTGTTAATGATAGCATTAGTTTTAAGTATAGCATGGGTGATAATGATAGCATTAGTTTTAAGTATAGCATGGGTGTTAATGATAGCATTAGTTTTAAGTATAGCATGGGTGTTAATGATAGCATTAGTTTAAATTATAACATGGGTGTTAATGATAGCATTAGTTTTAAGTATAGTATGGGTGTTAATGATAGCATTAGTTTTAATTATAACATGGGTGTTAATTATAACATTGGTTTTAAGTATAGCATGGGTTTTAATGATAGCATTAGTTTTAAGTATAGCATGGGTGTTAATGATAGCATTAGTTTTAAGTATAGCATGTGCGTTAATGATAGAATTAGTTTTAAGTATAGCATGGGTGTTAATGATAGCATTAGTTTTAAGTATGGCATGGGTGTTAATGATAGCATTAGATTTATGTTTAGCATGGGTGTTAATGATAGTATTAGTTTTAAGTATATCATGGATGTTAATGATATAATTATTTTTAAGTATAGCATGGGTGTTAATGATAGCATTAGTTTTAAGGATAGCATGGGAGATAAGTATAGCATTAGTTTTAAGTATAGCATGGGTGTTAATGATAGCATTAGTTTTAAGTATAGCATGGGTGTTAATGATAGCATTAGTTTTAAGTATAGCATGGGTGTTAATGATAGCATTAGTTTTAAGGAAAGCATGGGTGATAAGTATAGCATTAGTTTTAAGTATGGGTGTTAATTATCGCATTAGTTTTAAGTATAGCATGGGTGTTAATGATAGCATTATTTTTAAGTATAGCATGGGTGTTAATGATAACATTAGTTTTAAGGGAAGCATGGGTGATAAGTATAGCATTAGTTTTAAGTATGGGTGTTAATGATATCATTAGTTTTAAGTATAGCATGGGTGTTAATGATAGTATTAGTTTTAAGTATAGCATGGATGTTAGTGATAGCATTAGTTTTAAGTATAGCATGGGTTTTAATGATAACATTAGTTTTAAGTATAGCATGGGTGTTAATGATAGCATTAGTTTTAAGTATAGCATGGGTGTTAATGATGTCATTATTTTTAAGTATAGCATGGGTGTTAATGATAGCATTAGTTTTAAGTATAGCATGGGTGTTAATGATAGCATTAGTTTTAAGTATAGCATGGGTGTTAATGATAGCATTAGTTTTAAGTATAGCATGGGTGTTAATGATAGTATTAGTTTAAATTATAACATGGGTGTTAATGATAGCATTAATTTTAAGTATAGCATGGGTGTTAATGTTAGCATTAGTTTTAATTATAACATGGGTGTTAATGATAGCATTGGTTTTAAGTATAGCATGGGTTTTAATGATAGCATTAGTTTTAAGTATAGCATGGGTGTTAATATTATATTTGTTGTAAGGATAGCATGGGTGTTAATGATAGCATTAGTTTTAGGTATAGCATGGGTGTAATGATAGCATTAGTTTTAAGTATAGCATGGATGTTAATGATAGCTTTAGTTTTAAGTATAGCATGGTTGATAATGATAGCATTAGTTTTAAGTATATCATGGGTGTTAATGATAGCTTTAGTTTTAATTATAGCATGGGTGTTAATGATAGCATTAGTTTTAAATATAGCATGGGTGTTAATGATAGTATTAGTTTTAAGGAAAGCATGGGTGATAAGTATAGCATTAGTTTTAAGTATAGCATGGGTGTTAATGATAGTATTAGTTTTAAGGAAAGCATGGGTGATAAGTATAGCATTAGTTTTAAGTATAGCATGGGTGTTAATGATAGCATTAGTTTTAAGTATAGCATGTTTTTTAATGATAGCATAAGTTTTAAGTATAGCATGGGTGTTAATGATAGCATTAGTTTTAAGTATAGAATGGGCGTTAATGATATCATTATTTTTAAGTATAGCATGGGTGTTAATGATAGCATTAGTTTTAAGTATAGCATGGGTGTTAATGATAGCATCAATTTTAAGTATAGCATGGATGTTAATGATAGAATTAGTTTTAAGTATAGCATGGGTGTTAATGATAGCATTAGTTTTAATTATAACATGGGTGTTAATGATAGCATTGGTTTTATGTATAGCATGGGTTTTAATGATAGCACTAGTTTTAAGTATAGCATGGGTGTTAATGATAGCATTAGTTTTAAGTATAGCATGGGCGTTAATGATAGCATTAGTTTTAAGTATAGCATGTGTATTAATGATAGCATTAGTTTTAAATATAGCATGGGTGTTAATGATAGTATTAGTTTTAAGTATAGTATGGGTATTAATGATAGCATTAGTTTTAAGTATATCATGGGTGTTAATGATAGCATTAGTTTTAAGTATAGCATGAGTGTTAATGATAGCATTAGTTTTAAGTATATCATGGGTGTTAATGATAGCTTTAGTTTTAAATATAGCATGGGTGTTAATGATAGTATTAGTTTTAAGTATAGTATGGGTATTAATGATAGCATTAGTTTTAAGTATATCATGGGTGTTAATGATAGCATTAGTTTTAAGTATAGCATGGGTGTTAATGATAGCATTAGTTTTAAATATAGCATGGGTGTTAATGATAGTATTAGTTATAAGGAAAGCATGGGTGATAAGTATAGCATTAGTTTTAAGTATAGCATGGGTGTTAATGTTAGTATTAGTTTTAAGGAAAGCATGGGTGATAAGTATAGCATTAGTTTTAAGTATAGCATGGATGTCAATTATAGCATTAGTTTTAAGTATAGCATGGGTGTTAATGATAGCATTAGTTTTAAGTATAGCATGGGTGTTAATGATGTCTTTATTTTTAAGTATAGCATGGGTGTTAATGATAGCATTAGTTTTAAGTATAGCATGGGTGTTAATGATAGCATTAGTTTTAAGTATAGCATGGGTGTTAATGATAGCATTAGTTTTAAGTATAGCATGGGTGTTAATGATAGTATTAGTTTAAATTATAACATGGGTGTTAATGATAGCATTATTTTTAAGTATAGCATGGGTGTTAATGTTAGCATTAGTTTTAATTATAACATGGGTGTTAATGATAGCATTGGTTTTAAGTATAGCATGGGTTTTAATGATAGCATTAGTTTTAGGTATAGCATGGGTGTAATGATAGCATTAGTTTTAAATATAGCATGGGTGTTAATGATATTATTAGTTTTAAGGAAAGCATGGGTGATAAGTATAGCATTAGTTTTAAGTATAGCATGGGTGTTAATGATAGTATTAGTTTTAAGTAAAGCATGGGTGATAAGTATAGCATTAGTTTTAAGTATAGCATGGGTGTTAATATTATATTTGTTGTAAGGATAGCATGGGTGTTAATGATAGCATTAGTTTTAGGTATAGCATTGGTGTAATGATAGCATTAGTTTTAAGTATAGCATGGATGTTAATGATAGCTTTAGTTTTAAGTATAGCATGGTTGATAATGATAGCATTAGTTTTAAGTATATCATGGGTGTTAATGATAGCTTTAGTTTTAAGTATAGCATGGGTGTTAATGATAGCATTAGTTTTAAATATAGCATGGGTGTTAATGATAGTATTAGTTTTAAGGAAAGCATGGGTGATAAGTATAGCATTAGTTTTAAGTATAGCATGGGTGTTAATGATAGTATTAGTTTTAAGGAAAGCATGGGTGATAAGTATAGCATTAGTTTTAAGTATAGCATGGGTGTTAATATTATATTTGTTGTAAGGATAGCATGGGTGTTAATGATAGCATTAGTTTTAGGTATAGCATGGGTGTTAATGATAGCATTAGTTTTAAGTATAGCATGGGTGTTAATGATAGCATCAATTTTAAGTATAGCATGGATGTTAATGATAGAATTAGTTTTAAGTATAGCATGGGTGTTAATGATAGCATTAGTTTTAATTATAACATGGGTGTTAATGATAGCATTGGTTTTATGTATAGCATGGGTTTTAATGATAGCATTAGTTTTAAGTATAGCATGGGTGTTAATGATAGCATTAGTTTTAAGTATAGCATGTGCGTTAATGATAGAATTAGTTTTAAGTATAGCATGGGTGTTAATGATAGCATTAGTTTTAAGTATAGCATGGGTGTTAATGATAGCATTAGATTTATGTTTAGCATGGTTGATAATGATAGCATTAGTTTTAAGTATATCATGGGTGTTAATGATAGCTTTAGTTTTAAGTATAGCATGGGTGTTAATGATAGCATTAGTTTTAATTATAACATGGGTGTTAATGATAGCATTGGTTTTAATGATAGCACTAGTTTTAAGTATAGCATGGGTGTTAATGATAGCATTAGTTTTAAGTATAGCATGGGCGTTAATGATAGCATTAGTTTTAAGTATAGCATGTGTATTAATGATAGCATTAGTTTAAATTATAACATGGGTGTTAATGATAGCATTAGTTTTAGGTATATCATGGGTGTTAATGATAGCATTAGTTTTAATTATAACATGGGTGTTAATGATAGCATTGGTTTTAAGTATAGCATGGGTGTTAATGATAGCATTAGTTTTAAGTATAGCATGGGTGTTAATAATATCATTATTTTTAATTATAGCATGGGTGTTAATGATAGCATTAGTTTTAAGTATAGTATGGGTGTTAATGATAGCATTAGTTTTAATTATAACATGGGTGTTAATTATAACATTGGTTTTAAGTATAGCATGGGTTTTAATGATAGCATTAGTTTTAAGTATAGCATGGGTGTTAATGATAGCATTAGTTTTAAGTATAGCATGTGCGTTAATGATAGAATTAGTTTTAAGTATAGCATGGGTGTTAATGATAGCATTAGTTTTAAGTATAGCATGGGTGTTAATGATAGCATTAGATTTATGTTTAGCATGGGTGTTAATGATAGTATTAGTTTTAAGTATATCATGGATGTTAATGATATAATTATTTTTAAGTATAGCATGGGTGTTAATGATAGCATTAGTTTTAAGGATAGCATGGGAGATAAGTATAGCATTAGTTTTAAGTATAGCATGGGTGTTAATGATAGCATTAGTTTTAAGTATAGCATGGGTGTTAATGATAGCATTAGTTTTAAGTATAGCATGGGTGTTAATGATAGCATTAGTTTTAAGGAAAGCATGGGTGATAAGTATAGCATTAGTTTTAAGTATGGGTGTTAATTATCGCATTAGTTTTAAGTATAGCATGGGTGTTAATGATAGCATTATTTTTAAGTATAGCATGGGTGTTAATGATAACATTAGTTTTAAGGGAAGCATGGGTGATAAGTATAGCATTAGTTTTAAGTATGGGTGTTAATGATATCATTAGTTTTAAGTATAGCATGGGTGTTAATGATAGTATTAGTTTTAAGTATAGCATGGATGTTAGTGATAGCATTAGTTTTAAGTATAGCATGGGTTTTAATGATAACATTAGTTTTAAGTATAGCATGGGTGTTAATGATAGCATTAGTTTTAAGTATAGCATGGGTGTTAATTATAGCATTAGTTTTAAGTATAGCATGGGTGTTAATGATAGCATTAGTTTTAAGTATAGCATGGGTATTAATGAAAACATTAGTTTTAAGTATAGCATGGGTGTTAATGATAGCATCAGTTTTAAATATAGAATGGGTGTTAATGATAGTATTAGTTTTAAGTATAGTATGGGTATTAATGATAGCATTAGTTTTAAGTATATCATGGGTGTTAATGATAGCATTAGTTTTAAGTATAGCATGGGTGTTAATGATAGCATTAGTTTTAAGTATATCATGGGTGTTAATGATAGCTTTAGTTTTAAGTATAGCATGGGTGTTAATGATAGCATTAGTTTTAAATATAGCATGGATGTCAATTATAGCATTAGTTTTAAGTATAGCATGGGTGTTAATGATAGCATTAGTTTTAAGTATAGCATGGGTGTTAATGATGTCATTATTTTTAAGTATAGCATGGGTGTTAATGATAGCATTAGTTTTAAGTATAGCATGGGTGTTAATGATAGTATTAGTTTTAAGGAAAGCATGGGTGATAAGTATAGCATTAGTTTTAAGTATAGCATGGGTGTTAATGATGTCATTATTTTTAAGTATAGCATGGATGTCAATTATAGCATTAGTTTTAAGTATAGCATGGGTGTTAATGATAGCATTAGTTTTAAGTATAGCATGGGTGTTAATGATGTCATTATTTTTAAGTATAGCATGGGTGTTAATGATAGTATTAGTTTAAATTATAACATGGGTGTTAATGATAGCATTAGTTTTAAGTATAGCATGGGTGTTAATGTTAGCATTAGTATTAAGTATAGCATGGGTGTTAATGATAGCATTAGTTTTAAGTATAGCATGGGTGTTAATGATAGCATTAGTTTTAAGTATAGCATGGGTGTTAATGATAGTATTAGTTTTAAGGAAAGCATGGGTGATAAGTATAGCATTAGTTTTAAGTATAGCATGGATGTCAATTATAGCATTAGTTTTAAGTATAGCATGGGTGTTAATGATATTATTAGTTTTAAGGAAAGCATGGGTGATAAGTATAGCATTAGTTTTAAGTATAGCATGGGTGTTAATGATAGTATTAGTTTTAAGTAAAGCATGGGTGATAAGTATAGCATTAGTTTTAAGTATAGCATGGGTGTTAATATTATATTTGTTGTAAGGATAGCATGGGTGTTAATGATAGCATTAGTTTTAGGTATAGCATTGGTGTAATGATAGCATTAGTTTTAAGTATAGCATGGATGTTAATGATAGCTTTAGTTTTAAGTATAGCATGGTTGATAATGATAGCATTAGTTTTAAGTATATCATGGGTGTTAATGATAGCTTTAGTTTTAAGTATAGCATGGGTGTTAATGATAGCATTAGTTTTAAATATAGCATGGGTGTTAATGATAGTATTAGTTTTAAGGAAAGCATGGGTGATAAGTATAGCATTAGTTTTAAGTATAGCATGGGTGTTAATGATAGTATTAGTTTTAAGGAAAGCATGGGTGATAAGTATAGCATTAGTTTTAAGTATAGCATGGGTGTTAATATTATATTTGTTGTAAGGATAGCATGGGTGTTAATGATAGCATTAGTTTTAGGTATAGCATGGGTGTTAATGATAGCATTAGTTTTAAGTATAGCATGGGTGTTAATGATAGCATCAATTTTAAGTATAGCATGGATGTTAATGATAGAATTAGTTTTAAGTATAGCATGGGTGTTAATGATAGCATTAGTTTTAATTATAACATGGGTGTTAATGATAGCATTGGTTTTATGTATAGCATGGGTTTTAATGATAGCATTAGTTTTAAGTATAGCATGGGTGTTAATGATAGCATTAGTTTTAAGTATAGCATGTGCGTTAATGATAGAATTAGTTTTAAGTATAGCATGGGTGTTAATGATAGCATTAGTTTTAAGTATAGCATGGGTGTTAATGATAGCATTAGATTTATGTTTAGCATGGTTGATAATGATAGCATTAGTTTTAAGTATATCATGGGTGTTAATGATAGCTTTAGTTTTAAGTATAGCATGGGTGTTAATGATAGCATTAGTTTTAATTATAACATGGGTGTTAATGATAGCATTGGTTTTAATGATAGCACTAGTTTTAAGTATAGCATGGGTGTTAATGATAGCATTAGTTTTAAGTATAGCATGGGCGTTAATGATAGCATTAGTTTTAAGTATAGCATGTGTATTAATGATAGCATTAGTTTAAATTATAACATGGGTGTTAATGATAGCATTAGTTTTAGGTATATCATGGGTGTTAATGATAGCATTAGTTTTAATTATAACATGGGTGTTAATGATAGCATTGGTTTTAAGTATAGCATGGGTGTTAATGATAGCATTAGTTTTAAGTATAGCATGGGTGTTAATAATATCATTATTTTTAATTATAGCATGGGTGTTAATGATAGCATTAGTTTTAAGTATAGTATGGGTGTTAATGATAGCATTAGTTTTAATTATAACATGGGTGTTAATTATAACATTGGTTTTAAGTATAGCATGGGTTTTAATGATAGCATTAGTTTTAAGTATAGCATGGGTGTTAATGATAGCATTAGTTTTAAGTATAGCATGTGCGTTAATGATAGAATTAGTTTTAAGTATAGCATGGGTGTTAATGATAGCATTAGTTTTAAGTATAGCATGGGTGTTAATGATAGCATTAGATTTATGTTTAGCATGGGTGTTAATGATAGTATTAGTTTTAAGTATATCATGGATGTTAATGATATAATTATTTTTAAGTATAGCATGGGTGTTAATGATAGCATTAGTTTTAAGGATAGCATGGGAGATAAGTATAGCATTAGTTTTAAGTATAGCATGGGTGTTAATGATAGCATTAGTTTTAAGTATAGCATGGGTGTTAATGATAGCATTAGTTTTAAGTATAGCATGGGTGTTAATGATAGCATTAGTTTTAAGGAAAGCATGGGTGATAAGTATAGCATTAGTTTTAAGTATGGGTGTTAATTATCGCATTAGTTTTAAGTATAGCATGGGTGTTAATGATAGCATTATTTTTAAGTATAGCATGGGTGTTAATGATAACATTAGTTTTAAGGGAAGCATGGGTGATAAGTATAGCATTAGTTTTAAGTATGGGTGTTAATGATATCATTAGTTTTAAGTATAGCATGGGTGTTAATGATAGTATTAGTTTTAAGTATAGCATGGATGTTAGTGATAGCATTAGTTTTAAGTATAGCATGGGTTTTAATGATAACATTAGTTTTAAGTATAGCATGGGTGTTAATGATAGCATTAGTTTTAAGTATAGCATGGGTGTTAATTATAGCATTAGTTTTAAGTATAGCATGGGTGTTAATGATAGCATTAGTTTTAAGTATAGCATGGGTATTAATGAAAACATTAGTTTTAAGTATAGCATGGGTGTTAATGATAGCATCAGTTTTAAATATAGAATGGGTGTTAATGATAGTATTAGTTTTAAGTATAGTATGGGTATTAATGATAGCATTAGTTTTAAGTATATCATGGGTGTTAATGATAGCATTAGTTTTAAGTATAGCATGGGTGTTAATGATAGCATTAGTTTTAAGTATATCATGGGTGTTAATGATAGCTTTAGTTTTAAGTATAGCATGGGTGTTAATGATAGCATTAGTTTTAAATATAGCATGGATGTCAATTATAGCATTAGTTTTAAGTATAGCATGGGTGTTAATGATAGCATTAGTTTTAAGTATAGCATGGGTGTTAATGATGTCATTATTTTTAAGTATAGCATGGGTGTTAATGATAGCATTAGTTTTAAGTATAGCATGGGTGTTAATGATAGTATTAGTTTTAAGGAAAGCATGGGTGATAAGTATAGCATTAGTTTTAAGTATAGCATGGGTGTTAATGATGTCATTATTTTTAAGTATAGCATGGATGTCAATTATAGCATTAGTTTTAAGTATAGCATGGGTGTTAATGATAGCATTAGTTTTAAGTATAGCATGGGTGTTAATGATGTCATTATTTTTAAGTATAGCATGGGTGTTAATGATAGTATTAGTTTAAATTATAACATGGGTGTTAATGATAGCATTAGTTTTAAGTATAGCATGGGTGTTAATGTTAGCATTAGTATTAAGTATAGCATGGGTGTTAATGATAGCATTAGTTTTAAGTATAGCATGGGTGTTAATGATAGCATTAGTTTTAAGTATAGCATGGGTGTTAATGATAGTATTAGTTTTAAGGAAAGCATGGGTGATAAGTATAGCATTAGTTTTAAGTATAGCATGGATGTCAATTATAGCATTAGTTTTAAGTATAGCATGGGTGTTAATGATAGCATTAGTTTTAAGTATAGCATGGGTGTTAATGATGTCATTAT
The DNA here is from genome assembly GCA_964019155.1 of Osedax fenrisi. NCBI lineage: Eukaryota > Metazoa > Annelida > Polychaeta > Sabellida > Siboglinidae > Osedax > Osedax fenrisi. The sequence continues at coordinate 558,191 of CAXHSG010000088.1, forward strand.
TTTTAAGTATAGCATGGGTGTTAATGATAGCATTAGTTTTAAGTATAGCATGGGTGTTAATGATAGTATTAGTTTTAAGGAAAGCATGGGTGATAAGTATAGCATTAGTTTTAAGTATAGCATGGGTGTTAATGATGTCATTATTTTTAAGTATAGCATGGATGTCAATTATAGCATTAGTTTTAAGTATAGCATGGGTGTTAATGATAGCATTAGTTTTAAGTATAGCATGGGTGTTAATGATGTCATTATTTTTAAGTATAGCATGGGTGTTAATGATAGTATTAGTTTAAATTATAACATGGGTGTTAATGATAGCATTAGTTTTAAGTATAGCATGGGTGTTAATGTTAGCATTAGTTTTAAGTATAGCATGGGTGTTAATGATAGCATTAGTTTTAAGTATAGCATGGGTGTTAATGATAGTATTAGTTTAAATTATAACATGGGTGTTAATGATAGCATTAGTTTTAGTATAGCATGGGTGTTAATGTTAGCATTAGTTTTAATTATAACATGGGTGTTAATGATAGCATTGGTTTTAAGTATAGCATGGGTGTTAATGATAGCATTAGTTTTAGGTATAGCATGGGTGTAATGATAGCATTAGTTTTAAGTATAGCATGGATGTTAATGATAGCTTTAGTTTTAAGTATAGCATGGTTGATAATGATAGCATTAGTTTTAAGTATATCATGGGTGTTAATGATAGCTTTAGTTTTAAGTATAGCATGGGTGTTAATGATAGCATTAGTTTTAAATATAGCATGGGTGTTAATGATAGTATTAGTTTTAAGGAAAGCATGGGTGATAAGTATAGCATTAGTTTTAAGTATAGCATGGGTGTTAATGATAGTATTAGTTTTAAGGAAAGCATGGGTGATAAGTATAGCATTAGTTTTAAGTATAGCATGGGTGTTAATATTATATTTGTTGTAAGGATAGCATGGGTGTTAATGATAGCATTAGTTTTAGGTATAGCATGGGTGTAATGATAGCATTAGTTTTAAGTATAGCATGGATGTTAATGATAGCTTTAGTTTTAAGTATAGCATGGTTGTTAATGATAGCATTAGTTTTAAATATAGCATGGGTGTTAATGATAGTATTAGTTTTAAGGAAAGCATGGGTGATAAGTATAGCATTAGTTTTAAGTATAGCATGGGTGTTAATGATAGTATTAGTTTTAAGGAAAGCATGGGTGATAAGTATAGCATTAGTTTTAAGTATAGCATGGGTGTTAATGATATTATTAGTTTTAAGTATAGCATGGGTGTTAATGATAGCATTAGTTTTAAGTATAGAATGGGTGTTAATGATAGCATTAGTTTAAATTATAACATGGGTGTTAATGATAGCATTAGTTTTAAGTATAGCATGGGTGTTAATGATAGCATTAGTTTTAAGTACAGCATGGGTGTTAATGATAGCATTAGTTTTAAGTATAGTATGGGTGTTAATGATAGCATTAGTTTAAATTATAACATGGGTGTTAATGATAGCATTAGTTTTAAGTATAGCATGGGTGTTAATGATAGCATTAGTTTTAATTATAACATGGGTGTTAATGATAGCATTGGTTTTAAGTATAGCATGGGTGTTAATGATAGCATTAGTTTTAAGTATAGCATGGGTGTTAATGATAGCATTAGTTTTAAGTATAGCATGGGTGTTAATGATAGCATTAGTTTTAAGTATAGCATGGGTGTTAATGATAGCATTATTTTTAAGTATAGCATGGGTGTTAATGATAGCATTATTTTTAAGTATAGCATGGGTGTTAATGATAGCATTAGTTTTAAGTATAGCATGGGTGTTAATGATAGCATTAGTTTTAAGAATAGCATGGGTGATAAGTATAGCATTAGTATTAAGTATAGCATGGGTGTTAATGATAGCATTATTTTTAAGTATAGCATGGATGTTAATTATAGCATTAGTTTTAAGTATAGCATGGGTGTTAATGATAGCATTAGTTTTAAGTATAGCATGGGTGTTAATGATATCATTAGTTTTAAGTATAGCATGGGTGTTAATGATAGCATTAGTTTTAAGTATAGCATGGGTGTTAATGATATCATTGGTTTTAAGTATAGCATGGGTTTTAATGATAGCATTAGTTTTAAGTATAGCATGGGTGTTAATATTATATTTGTTGTAAGGATAGCATGGGTGTTAATGAGAGCATTAGTTTTAGGTATAGCATGGGTGTAATGATAGCATTAGTTTTAAGTATAGCATGGATGTTAATGATAGCTTTAGTTTTAAGTATAGCATGGTTGATAATGATAGCATTAGTTTTAAGTATATCATGGGTGTTAATGATAGCTTTAGTTTTAAGTATAGCATGGGTGTTAATGATAGCATTAGTTTTAAATATAGCATGGGTGTTAATGATAGTATTAGTTTTAAGGAAAGCATGGGTGATAAGTATAGTATTAGTTTTAAGTATAGCATGGGTGTTAATGATAGTATTAGTTTTAAGGAAAGCATGGGTGATAAGTATAGCATTAGTTTTAAGTATAGCATGGGTGTTAATGATAGCATTAGTTTTAAGTATATCATGGGTGTTAATGATAGCTTTAGTTTTAAGTATAGCATGGGTGTTAATGATAGCATTAGTTTTAAATATAGCATGGGTGTTAATGATAGTATTAGTTTTAAGTATAGCATGGGTTTTAATGATAACATTAGTTTTAAGTATAGCATGGGTGTTAATGATAGCATTAGTTTTAAGTATAGCATGGGTGTTAATGATAGCATTAGTTTTAAGTATAGCATGGGTGTTAATGATAGCATTAGTTTTAAGTATAGCATGGGTATTAATGAAAACATTAGTTTTAAGTATAGCATGGGTGTTAATGATAGCATTAGTTTTAAATATAGCATGGGTGTTAATGATAGTATTAGTTTTAAGTATAGTATGGGTATTAATGATAGCATTAGTTTTAAGTATATCATGGGTGTTAATGATAGCATTAGTTTTAAGTATAGCATGGGTGTTAATGATAGCATTAGTTTTAAGTATATCATGGGTGTTAATGATAGCTTTAGTTTTAAGTATAGCATGGGTGTTAATGATAGCATTAGTTTTAAATATAGCATGGGTGTTAATGATAGTATTAGTTTTAAGGAAAGCATCGGTGATAAGTATAGCATTAGTTTTAAGTATAGCATGGGTGTTAATGATAGTATTAGTTTTAAGGAAAGCATGGGTGATAAGTATAGCATTAGTTTTAAGTATAGCATGGATGTCAATTATATCATTAGTTTTAAGTATAGCATGGGTGTTAATGATAGCATTAGTTTTAAGTATAGCATGGGTGTTAATGATGTCATTATTTTTAAGTATAGCATGGGTGTTAATGATAGCATTAGTTTTAAGTATAGCATGGGTGTTAATGATAGCATTAGTTTTAAGTATAGCATGGGTGTTAATGATAGTATTAATTTAAATTATAACATGGGTGTTAATGATAGCATTAGTTTTAAGTATAGCATGGGTGTTAATGTTAGCATTAGTTTTAATTATAACATGGGTGTTAATGATAGCATTGGTTTTAAGTATAGCATGGGTTTTAATGATAGCATTAGTTTTAAGTATAGCATGGGTGTTAATATTATATTTGTTGTAAGGATAGCATGGGTGTTAATGATAGCATTAGTTTTAGGTATAGCATGGGTGTAATGATAGCATTAGTTTTAAGTATAGCATGGATGTTAATGATAGCTTTAGTTTTAAGTATAGCATGGTTGATAATGATAGCATTAGTTTTAAGTATATCATGGGTGTTAATGATAGCTTTAGTTTTAAGTATAGCATGGGTGTTAACGATAGCATTAGTTTTAAATATAGCATGGGTGTTAATGATAGTATTAGTTTTAAGGAAAGCATAGGTGATAAGTATAGCATTAGTTTTAAGTATAGCATGGGTGTTAATATTATATTTGTTGTAAGGATAGCATGGGTGTTAATGATAGCATTAGTTTTAGGTATAGCATGGGTGTAATGATAGCATTAGTTTTAAGTATAGCATGGATGTTAATGATAGCTTTAGTTTTAAGTATAGCATGGTTGATAATGATAGCATTAGTTTTAAGTATATCATGGGTGTTAATGATAGCTTTAGTTTTAAGTATAGCATGGGTGTTAATGATAGCATTAGTTTTAAATATAGCATGGGTGTTAATGATAGTATTAGTTTTAAGGAAAGCATGGGTTATAAGTATAGCATTAGTTTTAAGTATAGCATGGGTGTTAATGATAGTATTAGTTTTAAGTATAGAATGGGTGTTAATGATAGCATTAGTTTTAAGTATAGAATGGGTGTTAATGATAGCATTAGTTTAAATTATAACATGGGTGTTAATGATAGCATTAGTTTTAAGTATAGCATGGGTGTTAATGATAGCATTAGTTTTAAGTATAGCATGGGTGTTAATGATAGCATTAGTTTTAAGTATAGCATGGGTGTTAATGATAGCATTAGTTTTAAGTATAGCATGGGTGTTAATGATAGCATTAGTTTAAATTATAACATGGGTGTTAATGATAGCATTAGTTTTAAGTATAGCATGGGTGTTAATGATAGCATTAGTTTTAATTATAACATGGGTGTTAATGATAGCATTGGTTTTAAGTATAGCATGGGTGTTAATGATAGCATTAGTTTTAAGTATAGCATGGGTGTTAATGATAGCATTAGTTTTAAGTATAGCATGGGTGTTAATGATAGCATTAGTTTTAAGTATAGCATGGGTGTTAATGATAGCATTATTTTTAAGTATAGCATGGGTGTTAATGATAGCATTATTTTTAAGTATAGCATGGGTGTTAATGATAGCATTAGTTTTAAGTATAGCATGGGTGTTAATGATAGCATTAGTTTTAAGAATAGCATGGGTGATAAGTATAGCATTAGTATTAAGTATAGCATGGGTGTTAATGATAGCATTATTTTTAAGTATAGCATGGATGTTAATTATAGCATTAGTTTTAAGTATAGCATGGGTGTTAATGATAGCATTAGTTTTAAGTATAGCATGGGTGTTAATGATAGCATTAGTTTTAAGTATAGCATGGGTGTTAATGATAGCATTAGTTTTAAGTATAGCATGGGTGTTAATGATAGTATTAGTTTAAATTATAACATGGGTGTTAATGATAGCATTAGTTTTAAGTATAGCATGGGTGTTAATGTTAGCATTAGTTTTAATTATAACATGGGTGTTAATGATATCATTGGTTTTAAGTATAGCATGGGTTTTAATGATAGCATTAGTTTTAAGTATAGCATGGGTGTTAATATTATATTTGTTGTAAGGATAGCATGGGTGTTAATGATAGCATTAGTTTTAGGTATAACATGGGTGTAATGATAGCATTAGTTTTAAGTATAGCATGGATGTTAATGATAGCTTTAGTTTTAAGTATAGCATGGTTGATAATGATAGCATTAGTTTTAAGTATATCATGGGTGTTAATGATAGCATTAGTTTTAAATATAGCATGGGTGTTAATGATAGTATTAGTTTTAAGGAAAGCATGGGTGATAAGTATAGCATTAGTTTTAAGTATAGCATGGGTGTTAATGATAGTATTAGTTTTAAGGAAAGCATGGGTGATAAGTATAGCATTAGTTTTAAGTATAGCATGGGTGTTAATGATAGCATTAGTTTTAAGTATAGCATGTGTTTTAATGATAGCATAAGTTTTAAGTATAGCATGGGTGTTAATGATAGCATTAGTTTTAAGTATAGCATGGGCGTTAATGATAGCATTGGTTTTAAGTATAGCATGGGTGTTAATGATATCATTATTTTTAAGTATAGCATGGGTGTTAATGATAGCATTAGTTTTAAGTATAGCATGGGTGTTAATGATAGCATCAATTTTAAGTATAGCATGGATGTTAATGATAGCATTCGTTTTAAGTATAGCATGGGTATTAATGATAGCATTAGTTTAAATTATAACATGGGTTTTAATGATAGAATTAGTTTTAAGTATAGCATGGGTGTTAATGATAGCATTAGTTTTAATTATAACATGGGTGTTAATGATAGCATTGGTTTTATGTATAGCATGGGTTTTAATGATAGCACTAGTTTTAAGTATAGCATGGGTGTTAATGATAGCATTAGTTTTAAGTATAGCATGGGCGTTAATGATAGCATTAGTTTTAAGTATAGCATGTGTATTAATGATAGCATTAGTTTAAATTATAACATGGGTGTTAATGATAGCATTAGTTTTAGGTATATCATGGGTGTTAATGATAGCATTAGTTTTAATTATAACATGGGTGTTAATGATAGCATTGGTTTTAAGTATAGCATGGGTGTTAATGATAGCATTAGTTTTAAGTATAGCATGGGTGTTAATGATAGCATCAATTTTAAGTATAGCATGGATGTTAATGATAGCATTCGTTTTAAGTATAGCATGGTTGATAATGATAGCATTAGTTTTAAGTATATCATGGGTGTTAATGATAGCTTTAGTTTTAAGTATAGCATGGGTGTTAATGATAGCATTAGTTTTAAGTATAGCATGGGTGTTAATGATGTCATTATTTTTAAGTATAGCATGGGTGTTAATGATAGCATTAGTTTTAAGTATAGCATGGGTGTTAATAATATCATTATTTTTAATGATAGCATGGGTGTTAATGATAGCATTAGTTTTAAGTATAGCATAGGTGTTAATGATAGCATTAGTTTTAAGTATAGCATGGGTGTTAATGATAGCATCAATTTTAAGTATAGCATGGATGTTAATGATAGCATTCGTTTTAAGTATAGCATGTGTGTTAATGATAGCATTAGTTTAAATTATAACATGGGTGTTAATGATAGCATTAGTTTTAGGTATATCATGGGTGTTAATGATAGCATTAGTTTTAATTATAACATGGGTATTAATGATAGCATTGGTTTTAAGTATAGAATGGGTGTTAATGATAGCATTAGTTTTAAGTATAGCATGAGTGTTAATGATAGCATTAGTTTTAAGGAAAGCATGGGTGATAAGTATAGCATTAGTTTTAAGTATAGCATGGGTGTTAATGATAGAATTAGTTTTAAGATAGCATGGGTGTTAATGATAGCATTAGTTTAAATTATGACATGGGTGTTACTGATAGCATTAGTTTTAATTATAACATGGGTGTTAATGATAGCATTGGTTTTAAGTATAGCATGGGTTTTAATGATAGCATTAGTTTTAAGTATAGCATGGGTGTTAATGATAGCATTAGTATTAAGTATAGCATGGGTGTTAATGATAGCATTATTTTTAAGTATAGCATGGATGTTAATTATAGCATTAGTTTTAAGTATAGCATGGGTGTTAATGATAGCATTAGTTTTAAGTATAGCATGGGTGTTAATGATAGCATTAGTTTTAAGTATAGCATGGGTGTTAATGATAGCATTAGTTTTAAGTATAGCATGGGTGTTAATGATAGTATTAGTTTAAATTATAACATGGGTGTTAATGATAGCATTAGTTTTAAGTATAGCATGGGTGTTAATGTTAGCATTAGTTTTAATTATAACATGGGTGTTAATGATATCATTGGTTTTAAGTATAGCATGGGTTTTAATGATAGCATTAGTTTTAAGTATAGCATGGGTGTTAATATTATATTTGTTGTAAGGATAGCATGGGTGTTAATGATAGCATTAGTTTTAGGTATAGCATGGGTGTAATGATAGCATTAGTTTTAAGTATAGCATGGATGTTAATGATAGCTTTAGTTTTAAGTATAGCATGGTTGATAATGATAGCATTAGTTTTAAGTATATCATGGGTGTTAATGATAGCATTAGTTTTAAATATAGCATGGGTGTTAATGATAGTATTAGTTTTAAGGAAAGCATGGGTGATAAGTATAGCATTAGTTTTAAGTATAGCATGGGTGTTAATGATAGTATTAGTTTTAAGGAAAGCATGGGTGATAAGTATAGCATTAGTTTTAAGTATAGCATGGGTGTTAATGATAGCATTAGTTTTAAGTATAGCATGTGTTTTAATGATAGCATAAGTTTTAAGTATAGCATGGGTGTTAATGATAGCATTAGTTTTAAGTATAGCATGGGCGTTAATGATAGCATTGGTTTTAAGTATAGCATGGGTGTTAATGATATCATTATTTTTAAGTATAGCATGAGTGTTAATGATAGCATTAGTTTTAAGTATAGCATGGGTGTTAATGATAGCATCAATTTTAAGTATAGCATGGATGTTAATGATAGCATTCGTTTTAAGTATAGCATGGGTATTAATGATAGCATTAGTTTAAATTATAACATGGGTTTTAATGATAGAATTAGTTTTAAGTATAGCATGGGTGTTAATGATAGCATTAGTTTTAATTATAACATGGGTGTTAATGATAGCATTGGTTTTATGTATAGCATGGGTTTTAATGATAGCACTAGTTTTAAGTATAGCATGGGTGTTAATGATAGCATTAGTTTTAAGTATAGCATGGGCGTTAATGATAGCATTAGTTTTAAGTATAGCATGGGTGTTAATGATAGCATTAGTTTAAATTATAACATGGGTGTTAATGATAGCATTAGTTTTAAGTATAGCATGGGTGTTAATGATAGCATTAGTTTTAATTATAACATGGGTGTTAATGATAGCATTGGTTTTAAGTATAGCATGGGTGTTAATGATAGCATTAGTTTTAAGTATAGCATGGGTGTTAATGATAGCATTAGTTTTAAGTATAGCATGGGTGTTAATGATAGCATTAGGTTTAAGTATAGCATGGGTGTTAATGATAGCATTATTTATAAGTATAGCATGGGTGTTAATGATAGCATTATTTTTAAGTATAGCATGGGTGTTAATGATAGCATTAGTTTTAAGTATAGCATGGGTGTTAATGATAGCATTAGTTTTAAGAATAGCATGGGTGATAAGTATAGCATTAGTATTAAGTATAGCATGGGTGTTAATGATAGCATTATTTTTAAGTATAGCATGGATGTTAATTATAGCATTAGTTTTAAGTATAGCATGGGTGTTAATGATAGCATTAGTTTTAAGTATAGCATGGGTGTTAATGATAGCATTAGTTTTAAGTATAGCATGGGTGTTAATGATAGCATTAGTTTTAAGTATAGCATGGGTGTTAATGATAGTATTAGTTTAAATTATAACATGGGTGTTAATGATAGCATTAGTTTTAAGTATAGCATGGGTGTTAATGTTAGCATTAGTTTTAATTATAACATGGGTGTTAATGATATCATTGGTTTTAAGTATAGCATGGGTTTTAATGATAGCATTAGTTTTAAGTATAGCATGGGTGTTAATATTATATTTGTTGTAAGGATAGCATGGGTGTTAATGATAGCATTAGTTTTAGGTATAGCATGGGTGTAATGATAGCATTAGTTTTAAGTATAGCATGGATGTTAATGATAGCTTTAGTTTTAAGTATAGCATGGTTGATAATGATAGCATTAGTTTTAAGTATATCATGGGTGTTAATGATAGCATTAGTTTTAAATATAGCATGGGTGTTAATGATAGTATTAGTTTTAAGGAAAGCATGGGTGATAAGTATAGCATTAGTTTTAAGTATAGCATGGGTGTTAATGATAGTATTAGTTTTAAGGAAAGCATGGGTGATAAGTATAGCATTAGTTTTAAGTATAGCATGGGTGTTAATGATAGCATTAGTTTTAAGTATAGCATGTGTTTAATGATAGCATAAGTTTTAAGTATAGCATGGGTGTTAATGATAGCATTAGTTTTAAGTATAGCATGGGCGTTAATGATAGCATTGGTTTTAAGTATAGCATGGGTGTTAATGATATCATTATTTTTAAGTATAGCATGGGTGTTAATGATAGCATTAGTTTTAATTATAACATGGGTGTTAATGATAGCATTGGTTTTAAGTATAGCATGGGTGTTAATGATAGCATTAGTTTTAAGTATAGCATGGGTGTTAATGATAGCATCAATTTTAAGTATAGCATGGATGTTAATGATAGCATTCGTTTTAAGTATAGCATGGTTGATAATGATAGCATTAGTTTTAAGTATATCATGGGTGTTAATGATAGCTTTAGTTTTAAGTATAGCATGGGTGTTAATGATAGCATTAGTTTTAAGTATAGCATGGGTGTTAATGATGTCATTATTTTTAAGTATAGCATGGGTGTTAACGATAGCATTAGTTTTAAGTATAGCTTGGGTGTTAATAATATCATTATTTTTAATGATAGCATGGGTGTTAATGATAGCATTAGTTTTAAGTATAGCATAGGTGTTAATGATAGCATTAGTTTTAAGTATAGCATGGGTGTTAATGATAGCATCAATTTTAAGTATAGCATGGATGTTAATGATAGCATTCGTTTTAAGTATAGCATGTGTGTTAATGATAGCATTAGTTTAAATTATAACATGGGTGTTAATGATAGCATTAGTTTTAGGTATATCATGGGTGTTAATGATAGCATTAGTTTTAATTATAACATGGGTATTAATTATAGCATTGGTTTTAAGTATAGAATGGGTGTTAATGATAGCATTAGTTTTAAGTATAGCATGAGTGTTAATGATAGCATTAGTTTTAAGGAAAGCATGGGTGATAAGTATAGCATTAGTTTTAAGTATAGCATGGGTGTTAATGATAGAATTAGTTTTAAGATAGCATGGGTGTTAATGATAGCATTAGTTTAAATTATGACATGGGTGTTACTGATAGCATTAGTTTTAATTATAACATGGGTGTTAATGATAGCATTGGTTTTAAGTATAGCATGGGTTTTAATGATAGCATTAGTTTTAAGTATAGCATGGGTGTTAATGATAGCATTAGTATTAAGTATAGCATGGGTGTTAATGATAGCATTATTTTTAAGTATAGCATGGATGTTAATTATAGCATTAGTTTTAAGTATAGCATGGGTGTTAATGATAGCATTAGTTTTAAGTATAGCATGGGTGTTAATGATAGCATTAGTTTTAAGTATAGCATGGGTGTTAATGATAGCATTAGTTTTAAGTATAGCATGGGTGTTAATGATAGTATTAGTTTAAATTATAACATGGGTGTTAATGATAGCATTAGTTTTAAGTATAGCATGGGTGTTAATGTTAGCATTAGTTTTAATTATAACATGGGTGTTAATGATATCATTGGTTTTAAGTATAGCATGGGTTTTAATGATAGCATTAGTTTTAAGTATAGCATGGGTGTTAATATTATATTTGTTGTAAGGATAGCATGGGTGTTAATGATAGCATTAGTTTTAGGTATAGCATGGGTGTAATGATAGCATTAGTTTTAAGTATAGCATGGATGTTAATGATAGCTTTAGTTTTAAGTATAGCATGGTTGATAATGATAGCATTAGTTTTAAGTATATCATGGGTGTTAATGATAGCATTAGTTTTAAATATAGCATGGGTGTTAATGATAGTATTAGTTTTAAGGAAAGCATGGGTGATAAGTATAGCATTAGTTTTAAGTATAGCATGGGTGTTAATGATAGTATTAGTTTTAAGGAAAGCATGGGTGATAAGTATAGCATTAGTTTTAAGTATAGCATGGGTGTTAATGATAGCATTAGTTTTAAGTATAGCATGTGTTTTAATGATAGCATAAGTTTTAAGTATAGCATGGGTGTTAATGATAGCATTAGTTTTAAGTATAGCATGGGCGTTAATGATAGCATTGGTTTTAAGTATAGCATGGGTGTTAATGATATCATTATTTTTAAGAATAGCATGGGTGTTAATGATAGCATTAGTTTTAAGTATAGCATGGGTGTTAATGATAGCATCAATTTTAAGTATAGCATGGATGTTAATGATAGCATTCGTTTTAAGTATAGCATGGGTATTAATGATAGCATTAGTTTAAATTATAACATGGGTTTTAATGATAGAATTAGTTTTAAGTATAGCATGGGTGTTAATGATAGCATTAGTTTTAATTATAACATGGGTGTTAATGATAGCATTGGTTTTATGTATAGCATGGGTTTTAATGATAGCACTAGTTTTAAGTATAGCATGGGTGTTAATGATAGCATTAGTTTTAAGTATAGCATGGGCGTTAATGATAGCATTAGTTTTAAGTATAGCATGTGTATTAATGATAGCATTAGTTTAAATTATAACATGGGTGTTAATGATAGCATTAGTTTTAGGTATATCATGGGTGTTAATGATAGCATTAGTTTTAATTATAACATGGGTGTTAATGATAGCATTGGTTTTAAGTATAGCATGGGTGTTAATGATAGCATTAGTTTTAAGTATAGCATGGGTGTTAATGATAGCATCAATTTTAAGTATAGCATGGATGTTAATGATAGCATTAGTTTTAAGTATATCATGGGTGTTAATGATAGCTTTAGTTTTAAGTATAGCATGGGTGTTAATGATAGCATTAGTTTTAAGTATAGCATGGGTGTTAATGATGTCATTATTTTTAAGTATAGCATGGGTGTTAATGATAGCATTAGTTTTAAGTATAGCATGGGTGTTAATAATATCATTATTTTTAATGATAGCATGGGTGTTAATGATAGCATTAGTTTTAAGTATAGCATAGGTGTTAATGATAGCATTAGTTTTAAGTATAGCATGGGTGTTAATGATAGCATCAATTTTAAGTATAGCATGGATGTTAATGATAGCATTCGTTTTAAGTATAGCATGTGTGTTAATGATAGCATTAGTTTAAATTATAACATGGGTGTTAATGATAGCATTAGTTTTAGGTATATCATGGGTGTTAATGATAGCATTAGTTTTAATTATAACATGGGTATTAATGATAGCATTGGTTTTAATTATAGAATGGTTGTTAATGATAGCATTAGTTTTAAGTATAGCATGAGTGTTAATGATAGCATTAGTTTTAAGGAAAGCATGGGTGATAAGTATAGCATTAGTTTTAAGTATAGCATGGGTGTTAATGATAGAATTAGTTTTAAGATAGCATGGGTGTTAATGATAGCATTAGTTTAAATTATGACATGGGTGTTACTGATAGCATTAGTTTTAATTATAACATGGGTGTTAATGATAGCATTGGTTTTAAGTATAGCATGGGTTTTAATGATAGCATTAGTTTTAAGTATAGCATGGGTGTTAATGATAGCATTAGTTTTAAGTATAGCATAGGCGTTAATGATAGCATTAGTTTTAAGTATAGCATGGGTGTTAATGATAGCATTAGTTTTAAGTAAAGCATGGGAGATAAGTATAGCATTAATTTTAAGTATAGCATGGGTGTTAATGATAGCATTAGTTTTAAGTATATCATGGGTGTTAATGATAGCATTAGTTTTAATTATAACATGGGTGTTAATGATAGCATTGGTTTTAAGTATAGCATGGGCGTTAATGGTAGCATTAGTTTTAAGTATAGCATGGGTGTTAATGATAGCATTAGTTTTAAGTATAGCATGGGTGTTAATGATAGCATTAGATTTAAGTATAGCATGGGTGTTAATGATAGCATTAGTTTTAAGTATAGCATGGGTGTTAATGATAGCATTAGTTTTAAGAATAGCATGGGTGATAAGTATAGCATTAGTTTTAAGTATAGCATGGGTGTTAATGATAGTATTAGTTTTAAGGAAAGCATGGGTGATAAGTATAGCATTAGTTTTAAGTATAGCATGGGTGTTAATGATAGCATTAGTTTTAAGTATAGCATGGGTTTTAATGATAGCATATGTTTTAAGTATAGCATGGGTGTTAATGATAGCATTAGTTTTAAGTATAGCATGGGCGTTAATGATAGCATTGGTTTTAAGTATAGCATGGGTGTTAATGATATCATTATTTTTAAGTATAGCATGGGTGTTAATGATAGCATTAGTTTTAAGTATAGCATGGGTGTTAATGATAGCATCAATTTTAAGTATAGCATGGATATTAATGATAGCATTCGTTTTAAGTATAGCATGGGTGTTAATGATAGCATTAGTTTAAATTATAACATGGGTTTTAATGATAGCATTAGTTTTAAGTATAGCATGGGTGTTAATGATAGCATTAGTTTTAATTATAACATGGGTGTTAATGATAGCATTGGTTTTATGTATAGCATTGGTTTTAATGATAGCACTAGTTTTAAGTATAGCATGGGTGTTAATGATAGCATTAGTTTTAAGTATAGCATGGGCGTTAATGATTGCATTAGTTTTAAGTATAGCATGGGTGTTAATGATAGCATTAGTTTTAAGTATAGCATGGGTGTTAATGATAGCATTAGTTTTAAGTATAGCATGGGTATTAATGATAGCATTAGTTTTAAGTATAGCATGGGTGTTAATGATAGTATTAGTTTTAAATATAGCATGGGTGTTAATGATAGCATTAGTTTTAAGTATAGCATGAGTGTTAATGATAGCATTAGTTTTAAGGATAGCATGGGTGATAAGTATAGCATTAGTTTTAAGTATAGCATGGGTGTTAATGATAGAATTAGTTTTAAGTATAGCATGGGTGTTAATGATAGCATTAGTTTAAATTATGACATGGGTGTTAATGATAGCATTAGTTTTAAGTATAGCATGGGTGTTAATGATAGCATTAGATTTATGTTTAGCATGGGTGTTAATGATAGTATTAGTTTTAAGTATATCATGGATGTTAATGATATAATTAGTTTTAAGTATAGCATGGGTGTTAATGATAGCATTAGTTTTAAGGATAACATGGGAGATAAGTATAGCATTAGTTTTAAGTATAGCATGGGTGTTAATGATAGTATTAGTTTTAAGTATAGCATGGGTGTTAATGATAGCATTAGTTTAAATTATAACATGGGTGTTAATGATAGCATTAGTTTTAAGTATAGCATGGGTGTTAATGATAGCATTAGTTTTAATTATAACATGGGTGTTAATGATAGCATTGGTTTTAAGTATAGCATGGGTTTTAATGATAGCATTAGTTTTAAGTATAGCATGGGTGTTAATGATAGCATTAGTTTTAAGTATAGCATGGGCGTTAATGATAGCATTAGTTTTAAGTATAGCATGGATGTTAATGATAGAATTAGTTTTAAGTATAGCATGGGTGTTAATGATAGCATTAGTTTTAAGGATAGCATGGGAGATAAGTATAGAATTAGTTTTAAGTTTAGCATGGGTGTTAATGATAGCATTAGTTTTAAGTATAGTATGGATGTTAATTATAGCATTAGTTTTAAGTATAGCATGGATGTTAATGATAGCATTAGTTTTAAGTATAGCATGGGTGTTAATAATATCATTATTTTTAATTATAGCATGGGTGTTAATGATAGCATTAGTTTTAAGTATAGCATGGGTGTTAATGATAGCATTAGTTTTAAGTATAGCATGGGTGTTAATGATAGCATTAGTTTTAAGTATAGCATGGGTGTTAATGATAGAATTAGTTTAAATTATAACATGGGTGTTAATGATAGCATTAGTTTTAAGTATAGTATGCGTGTTAATGATAGCATTAGTTTTAATTATAGCATGGGTGTTAATGATAGCTTTAGTTTTAAGTATAGCATGGGTATTAATGATAGCATTAGTTTTAAGTATAGCATGGGTATTAATGATAGCATTAGTTTTAATTATAACATGGGTGTTAATTATAACATTGGTTTTAAGTATAGCATGGGTTTTAATGATAGCATTAGTTTTAAGTATAGCATGGGTGTTAATGATAGCATTAGTTTTAAGTATAGCATGGGCGTTAATGATAGAATTAGTTTTAAGTATAGCATGGGTGTTAATGATAGCATTAGTTTTAAGTATAGCATGGGTGTTAATGATAGCATTAGTTTTAAGGATAGCATGGGAGATAAGTATAGCATTAGTTTTAAGTATAGCATGGGTGTTAATGATAGCATTAGTTTTAAGTATAGCATGGGTGTTAATGATAGCATTAGTTTAAATTATAACATGGGTGTTAATTATAGCATTGGTTTTAAGTATAGCATGTGTGTTAATGATAGCATTAGTTTTAAGTATAGCATGAGTGTTAATGATAGCATTAGTTTTAAGGATAGCATGGGTGATAAGTATAACATTAGTTTTAAGTATAGCATGGGTGTTAATGATAGCATTAGTTTAAATTATGACATGGGTGTTACTGATAGCATTAGTTTTAATTATAACATGGGTGTTAATGATAGCATTGGTTTTAAGTATAGCATGGGTTTTAATGATAGCATTAGCTTTATGTATAGCATGGGTGTTAATGATAGCATTAGTTTTAAGTATAGCATAGGCGTTAATGATAGCATTAGTTTTAAGTATAGCATGGGTGTTAATGATAGCATTAGTTTTAAGTAAAGCATGGGAGATAAGTATAGCATTCGTTTTAAGTATAGCTTGGGTGTTAATGATAGCATTAATTTTAAGTATAGCATGGATGTTAATTATAGCATTAGTTTTAAGTATAGCATGGGTGTTAATGATATCATTAGTTTTAAGTATAGCATGGGTTTTAATGATATCATTAGTTTTAAGTATAGCATGGGTTTTAATGATAGCTTTAGTTTTAAGTATAGCATGGGTGTTAATGATAGCATTAGTTTTAATTATAACATGGGTGTTAATGATAGCATTGGTTTTAAGTATAGCATGGGTTTTAATGATAGCATTAGTTTTAAGTATAGCATGGGTGTTAATGATAGCATTAGTTTTAAGTATAGCATGGGCGTTAATGATAGCATTAGTTTTAAGTATAGCATGGGTGTTAATGATAGCATTAGTTTTAAGTATAGCATGGGTGTTAATGATAGCATTAGTTTTAAGTATAGCATGGGTGTTAATGATAGTATTAGTTTTAAGGAAAGCATGGGTGATAAGTATAGCATTAGTTTTAAGTATAGCATGGGTGTTAATGATAGCATTAGTTTTAAGTATAGCATGGGTTTTAATGATAGCATAAGTTTTAAGTATAGCATGGGTGTTAATGATAGCATTAGTTTTAAGTATAGCATGGGCGTTAATGATAGCATTGGTTTTAAGTATAGCATGGGTGTTAATGATATCATTATTTTTAAGTATAGCATGGGTGTTAATGATAGCATTAGTTTTAAGTATAGAATGGGTGTTAATGATAGCATCAATTTTAAGTATAGCATGGATGTTAATGATAGCATTCGTTTTAAGTATAGCATGGGTGTTAATGATAGCATTAGTTTAAATTATAACATGGGTTTTAATGATAGCATTAGTTTTAAGTATAGCATGGGTGTTAATGATAGCATTAGTTTTAATTATAACATGGGTGTTAGTGATAGCATTGGTTTTATGTATAGCATGGGTTTTAATGATAGCACTAGTTTTAAGTATAGCATGGGTGTTAATGATAGCATTAGTTTTAAGTATAGCATGGGCGTTAATGATTGCATTAGTTTTAAGTATAGCATGGGTGTTAATAATATCATTATTTTTAATTATAGCATGGGTGTTAATGATAGCATTAGTTTTAAGTATAGCATGGGTGTTAATGATAGAATTAGTTTAAATTATAACATGGGTGTTAATGATAGCATTAGTTTTAAGTATAGTATGGGTGTTAATGATAGCATTAGTTTTAATTATAACATGGGTGTTAATTATAACATTGGTTTTAAGTATAGCATGGATTTTAATGATAGCATTAGTTTTAAGTATAGCATGGGTGTTAATGATAGCATTAGTTTTAAGTATAGCATGGGCGTTAATGATAGAATTAGTTTTAAGTATAGCATGGATGTTAATGATAGCATCAGTTTTAAGTATAGCATGGGTGTTAATGATAGCATTAGATTTTTGTTTAGCATGGGTGTTAATGATAGTATTAGTTTTAAGTATATCATAGATGTTAATGATATAATTAGTTTTAAGTATAGCATGGGTGTTAATGATAGCATTAGTTTTAAGGATAGCATGGGAGATAAGTATAGCATTAGTTTTAAGTATAGCATGGGTGTTAATGATAGCATTAGTTTTAAGTATAGCATGGGTGTTAATGATAGCATTAGTTTAAATTATAACATGGGTGTTAATGATAGCATTGGTTTTAAGTATAGCATGGGTGTTAATGATAGCATTAGTTTTAAGTATAGCATGAGTGTTAATGATAGCATTAGTTTTAAGGATAGAATGGGTGATAAGTATAACATTAGTTTTAAGTATAGCATGGGTGTTAATGATAGCATTAATTTAAATTATGACATGGGTGTTACTGATAGCATTAGTTTTAATTATAACATGGGTGTTAATGATAGCATTGGTTTTAAGTATAGCATGGGTTTTAATGATAGCATTAGTTTTATGTATAGCATGGGTGTTAATGATAGCATTAGTTTTAAGTATAGCATAGGCGTTAATGATAGCATTAGTTTTAAGTATAGCATGGGTGTTAATGATAGCATTAGTTTTAAGTAAAGCATGGGAGATAAGTATAGCATTCGTTTTAATTATAGCATGGGTGTTAATGATAGCATTAATTTTAAGTATAGCATGGATGTTAATTATAGAATTAGTTTTAAGTATAGCATGGGTGTTAATGATAGCATTAGTTTTAAGTATAGCATGGGTTTTAATGATATCATTAGTTTTAAGTATAGCATGGGTTTTAATGATAGCATTAGTTTTAAGTATAGCATGGGTGTTAATGATAGCATTAGTTTTAATTATAACATGGGTGTTAATGATAGCATTGGTTTTAAGTATAGCATGGGTTTTAATGATAGCATTAGTTTTAAGTATAGCATGGGTGTTAATGATAGCATTAGTTTTAGTATAGCATGGGCGTTAATGATAGCATTAGTTTTAAGTATAGCATGGGTGTTAATGATAGCATTAGTTTTAAGTATAGCATGGGTGTTAATGATAGCATTAGTTTTAAGTATAGCATGGGTGTTAATGATAGTATTAGTTTTAAGGAAAGCATGGGTGATAAGTATAGCATTAGTTTTAAGTATAGCATGGGTGTTAATGATAGCATTAGTTTTAAGTATAGCATGTGTTTTAATGATAGCATAAGTTTTATGTATAGCATGGGTGTTAATGATAGCATTAGTTTTAAGTATAGCATGGGCGTTAATGATAGCATTGGTTTTAAGTATAGCATGGGTGTTAATGATTTCATTATTTTTAAGTATAGCATGGGTGTTAATGATAGCATTAGTTTTAAGTATAGAATGGGTGTTAATGATAGCATCAATTTTAAGTATAGCATGGATGTTAATGATAGCATTCGTTTTAAGTATAGCATGGGTGTTAATGATAGCATTAGTTTAAATTATAACATGGGTTTTAATGATAGCATTAGTTTTAAGTATAGCATGGGTGTTAATGATAGCATTAGTTTTAATTATAACATGGGTGTTAATGATAGCATTGGTTTTATGTATAGCATGGGTTTTAATGATAGCATTAGTTTTAATTATAACATGGGTATTAATGATAGCATTGGTTTTAATTATAGAATGGTTGTTAATGATAGCATTAGTTTTAAGTATAGCATGAGTGTTAATGATAGCATTAGTTTTAAGGAAAGCATGGGTGATAAGTATAGCATTAGTTTTAAGTATAGCATGGGTGTTAATGATAGAATTAGTTTTAAGATAGCATGGGTGTTAATGATAGCATTAGTTTAAATTATGACATGGGTGTTACTGATAGCATTAGTTTTAATTATAACATGGGTGTTAATGATAGCATTGGTTTTAAGTATAGCATGGGTTTTAATGATAGCATTAGTTTTAAGTATAGCATGGGTGTTAATGATAGCATTAGTTTTAAGTATAGCATAGGCGTTAATGATAGCATTAGTTTTAAGTATAGCATGGGTGTTAATGATAGCATTAGTTTTAAGTAAAGCATGGGAGATAAGTATAGCATTAATTTTAAGTATAGCATGGGTGTTAATGATAGCATTAGTTTTAAGTATATCATGGGTGTTAATGATAGCATTAGTTTTAATTATAACATGGGTGTTAATGATAGCATTGGTTTTAAGTATAGCATGGGTTTTAATGATAGCATTAGTTTTAAGTATAGCATGGGTGTTAATGATAGCATTAGTTTTAAGTATAGCATGGGCGTTAATGGTAGCATTAGTTTTAAGTATAGCATGGGTGTTAATGATAGCATTAGTTTTAAGTATAGCATGGGTGTTAATGATAGCATTAGATTTAAGTATACCATGGGTGTTAATGATAGCATTAGTTTTAAGTATAGCATGGGTGTTAATGATAGCATTAGTTTTAAGAATAGCATGGGTGATAAGTATAGCATTAGTTTTAAGTATAGCATGGGTGTTAATGATAGTATTAGTTTTAAGGAAAGCATGGGTGATAAGTATAGCATTAGTTTTAAGTATAGCATGGGTGTTAATGATAGCATTAGTTTTAAGTATAGCATGGGTTTTAATGATAGCATATGTTTTAAGTATAGCATGGGTGTTAATGATAGCATTAGTTTTAAGTATAGCATGGGCGTTAATGATAGCATTGGTTTTAAGTATAGCATGGGTGTTAATGATATCATTATTTTTAAGTATAGCATGGGTGTTAATGATAGCATTAGTTTTAAGTATAGCATGGGTGTTAATGATAGCATCAATTTTAAGTATAGCATGGATATTAATGATAGCATTCGTTTTAAGTATAGCATGGGTGTTAATGATAGCATTAGTTTAAATTATAACATGGGTTTTAATGATAGCATTAGTTTTAAGTATAGCATGGGTGTTAATGATAGCATTAGTTTTAATTATAACATGGGTGTTAATGATAGCATTGGTTTTATGTATAGCATTGGTTTTAATGATAGCACTAGTTTTAAGTATAGCATGGGTGTTAATGATAGCATTAGTTTTAAGTATAGCATGGGCGTTAATGATTGCATTAGTTTTAAGTATAGCATGGGTGTTAATGATAGCATTAGTTTTAAGTATAGCATGGGTGTTAATGATAGCATTAGTTTTAAGTATAGCATGGGTGTTAATGATAGCATTAGTTTTAAGTATAGCATGTGTGTTAATGATAGCATTAGTTTAAATTATAACATGGGTGTTAATGATAGCATTAGTTTTAGGTATATCATGGGTGTTAATGATAGCATTAGTTTTAATTATAACATGGGTGTTAATGATAGCATTGGTTTTAAGTATAGCATGGGTGTTAATGATAGCATTAGTTTTAAGTATAGCATGAGTGTTAATGATAGCATTAGTTTTAAGGATAGCATGGGTGATAAGTATAGCATTAGTTTTAAGTATAGCATGGGTGTTAATGATAGAATTAGTTTTAAGTATAGCATGGGTGTTAATGATAGCATTAGTTTAAATTATGACATGGGTGTTAATGATAGCATTAGTTTTAAGTATAGCATGGGTGTTAATGATAGCATTAGATTTATGTTTAGCATGGGTGTTAATGATAGTATTAGTTTTAAGTATATCATGGATGTTAATGATATAATTAGTTTTAAGTATAGCATGGGTGTTAATGATAGCATTAGTTTTAAGGATAACATGGGAGATAAGTATAGCATTAGTTTTAAGTATAGCATGGGTGTTAATGATAGTATTAGTTTTAAGTATAGCATGGGTGTTAATGATAGCATTAGTTTAAATTATAACATGGGTGTTAATGATAGCATTAGTTTTAAGTATAGCATGGGTGTTAATGATAGCATTAGTTTTAATTATAACATGGGTGTTAATGATAGCATTAGTTTTAAGTATAGCATGGGCGTTAATGATAGCATTAGTTTTAAGTATAGCATGGATGTTAATGATAGAATTAGTTTTAAGTATAGCATGGGTGTTAATGATAGCATTAGTTTTAAGGATAGCATGGGAGATAAGTATAGAATTAGTTTTAAGTTTAGCATGGGTGTTAATGATAGCATTAGTTTTAAGTATAGTATGGATGTTAATTATAGCATTAGTTTTAAGTATAGCATGGGTGTTAATGATAGCATTAGTTTTAAGTATAGCATGGGTGTTAATAATATCATTATTTTTAATTATAGCATGGGTGTTAATGATAGCATTAGTTTTAAGTATAGCATGGGTGTTAATGATAGCATTAGTTTTAAGTATAGCATGGGTGTTAATGATAGCATTAGTTTTAAGTATAGCATGGGTGTTAATGATAGAATTAGTTTAAATTATAACATGGGTGTTAATGATAGCATTAGTTTTAAGTATAGTATGCGTGTTAATGATAGCATTAGTTTTAATTATAACATGGGTGTTAATTATAACATTGGTTTTAAGTATAGCATGGGTTTTAATGATAGCATTAGTTTTAAGTATAGCATGGGAGTTAATGATAGCATTAGTTTTAAGTATAGCATGGGCGTTAATGATAGAATTAGTTTTAAGTATAGCATGGGTGTTAATGATAGCATTAGTTTTAAGTATAGCATGGGTGTTAATGATAGCATTAGTTTTAAGGATAGCATGGGAGATAAGTATAGCATTAGTTTTAAGTATAGCATGGGTGTTAATGATAGCATTAGTTTTAAGTATAGCATGGGTGTTAATGATAGCATTAGTTTAAATTATAACATGGGTGTTAATTATAGCATTGGTTTTAAGTATAGCATGTGTGTTAATGATAGCATTAGTTTTAAGTATAGCATGAGTGTTAATGATAGCATTAGTTTTAAGGATAGCATGGGTGATAAGTATAACATTAGTTTTAAGTATAGCATGGGTGTTAATGATAGCATTAGTTTAAATTATGACATGGGTGTTACTGATAGCATTAGTTTTAATTATAACATGGGTGTTAATGATAGCATTGGTTTTAAGTATAGCATGGGTTTTAATGATAGCATTAGCTTTATGTATAGCATGGGTGTTAATGATAGCATTAGTTTTAAGTATAGCATAGGCGTTAATGATAGCATTAGTTTTAAGTATAGCATGGGTGTTAATGATAGCATTAGTTTTAAGTAAAGCATGGGAGATAAGTATAGCATTCGTTTTAAGTATAGCTTGGGTGTTAATGATAGCATTAATTTTAAGTATAGCATGGATGTTAATTATAGCATTAGTTTTAAGTATAGCATGGGTGTTAATGATATCATTAGTTTTAAGTATAGCATGGGTTTTAATGATATCATTAGTTTTAAGTATAGCATGGGTTTTAATGATAGCTTTAGTTTTAAGTATAGCATGGGTGTTAATGATAGCATTAGTTTTAATTATAACATGGGTGTTAATGATAGCATTGGTTTTAAGTATAGCATGGGTTTTAATGATAGCATTAGTTTTAAGTATAGCATGGGTGTTAATGATAGCATTAGTTTTAAGTATAGCATGGGCGTTAATGATAGCATTAGTTTTAAGTATAGCATGGGTGTTAATGATAGCATTAGTTTTAAGTATAGCATGGGTGTTAATGATAGCATTAGTTTTAAGTATAGCATGGGTGTTAATGATAGTATTAGTTTTAAGGAAAGCATGGGTGATAAGTATAGCATTAGTTTTAAGTATAGCATGGGTGTTAATGATAGCATTAGTTTTAAGTATAGCATGGGTTTTAATGATAGCATAAGTTTTAAGTATAGCATGGGTGTTAATGATAGCATTAGTTTTAAGTATAGCATGGGCGTTAATGATAGCATTGGTTTTAAGTATAGCATGGGTGTTAATGATATCATTATTTTTAAGTATAGCATGGGTGTTAATGATAGCATTAGTTTTAAGTATAGAATGGGTGTTAATGATAGCATCAATTTTAAGTATAGCATGGATGTTAATGATAGCATTCGTTTTAAGTATAGCATGGGTGTTAATGATAGCATTAGTTTAAATTATAACATGGGTTTTAATGATAGCATTAGTTTTAAGTATAGCATGGGTGTTAATGATAGCATTAGTTTTAATTATAACATGGGTGTTAATGATAGCATTGGTTTTATGTATAGCATGGGTTTTAATGATAGCACTAGTTTTAAGTATAGCATGGGTGTTAATGATAGCATTAGTTTTAAGTATAGCATGGGCGTTAATGATTGCATTAGTTTTAAGTATAGCATGGGTGTTAATAATATCATTATTTTTAATTATAGCATGGGTGTTAATGATAGCATTAGTTTTAAGTATAGCATGGGTGTTAATGATAGAATTAGTTTAAATTATAACATGGGTGTTAATGATAGCATTAGTTTTAAGTATAGTATGGGTGTTAATGATAGCATTAGTTTTAATTATAACATGGGTGTTAATTATAACATTGGTTTTAAGTATAGCATGGATTTTAATGATAGCATTAGTTTTAAGTATAGCATGGGTGTTAATGATAGCATTAGTTTTAAGTATAGCATGGGCGTTAATGATAGAATTAGTTTTAAGTATAGCATGGATGTTAATGATAGCATCAGTTTTAAGTATAGCATGGGTGTTAATGATAGCATTAGATTTTTGTTTAGCATGGGTGTTAATGATAGTATTAGTTTTAAGTATATCATAGATGTTAATGATATAATTAGTTTTAAGTATAGCATGGGTGTTAATGATAGCATTAGTTTTAAGGATAGCATGGGAGATAAGTATAGAATTAGTTTAAATTATAACATGGGTGTTAATGATAGCATTAGTTTTAAGTATAGTATGGGTGTTAATGATAGCATTAGTTTTAATTATAACATGTGTGTTAATTATAACATTGGTTTTAAGTATAGCATGGGTTTTAATGATAGCATTAGTTTTAAGTATAGCATGGGTGTTAATGATAGCATTAGTTTTAAGAATAGCATGGGTGATAAGTATAGCATTAGTTTTAAGTATAGCATGGGTGTTAATGATAGCATTAGTTTTAAGTATAGCATGAGTGTTAATGATAGCATTAGTTTTAAGGATAGCATGGGTGATAAGTATAACATTAGTTTTAAGTATAGCATGGGTGTTAATGATAGCATTAGTTTAAATTATGACATGGGTGTTACTGATAGCATTAGTTTTAATTATAACATGGGTGTTAATGATAGCATTGGTTTTAAGTATAGCATGGGTTTTAATGATAGCATTAGTTTTATGTATAGCATGGGTGTTAATGATAGCATTAGTTTTAAGTATAGCATGGGTGTTAATGATAGAATTAGTTTAAATTATAACATGGGTGTTAATGATAGCATTAGTTTTAAGTATAGTATGGGTGTTAATGATAGCATTAGTTTTAATTATAACATGTGTGTTAATTATAACATTGGTTTTAAGTATAGCATGGGTTTTAATGATAGCATTAGTTTTAAGTATAGCATGGGTGTTAATGATAGCATTAGTTTTAAGTATAGCATGGGCGTTAATGATAGAATTAGTTTTAAGTATAGCATGGGTGTTAATGATAGCATTAGTTTTAAGTATAGCATGGGTGTTAATGATAGCATTAGATTTATGTTTAGCATAGGTGTTAATGATAGTATTAGTTTTAAGTATATCATAGATGTTAATGATATAATTAGTTTTAAGTATAGCATGGGTGTTAATGATAGCATTAGTTTTAAGGATAGCATGGGAGATAAGTATAGCATTAGTTTTAAGTATAGCATGGGTGTTAATGATAGCATTAGATTTAAGTATAGCATGGGTGTTAATGATAGCATTAGTTTAAATTATAACATGGGTGTTAATGATAGCATTGGTTTTAAGTATAGCATGGGTGTTAATGATAGCATTAGTTTTAAGTATAGCATGAGTGTTAATGATAGCATTAGTTTTAAGGATAGCATGGGTGATAAGTATAACATTAGTTTTAAGTATAGCATGGGTGTTAATGATAGCATTAGTTTAAATTATGACATGGGTGTTACTGATAGCATTAGTTTTAATTATAACATGGGTGTTAATGATAGCATTGGTTTTAAGTATAGCATGGGTTTTAATGATAGCATTAGTTTTATGTATAGCATGGGTGTTAATGATAGCATTAGTTTTAAGTATAGCATAGGCGTTAATGATAGCATTAGTTTTAAGTATAGCATGGGTGTTAATGATAGCATTAGTTTTAAGTAAAGCATGGGAGATAAGTATAGCATTCGTTTTAAGTATAGCATGGGTGTTAATGATAGCATTGGTTTTAAGTATAGCATGGGTTTTAATGATAGCATTAGTTTTATGTATAGCATGGGTGTTAATGATAGCATTAGTTTTAAGTATAGCATAGGCGTTAATGATAGCATTAGTTTTAAGTATAGCATAGGTGTTAATGATAGCATTAGTTTTAAGTAAAGCATGGGAGATAAGTATAGCATTCGTTTTAAGTATAGCATGGGTGTTAATGATAGCATTAATTTTAAGTATAGCATGGATGTTAATTATAGCATTAGTTTTAAGTATAGCATGGGTGTTAATGATAGCATTAGTTTTAAGTATAGCATGGGTTTTAATGATATCATTAGTTTTAAGTATAGCATGGGTTTTAATGATAGCATTAGTTTTAAGTATAGCATGGGTGTTAATGATAGCAGTAGTTTTAAGTATATCATGGGTGTTAATGATAGCATTAGTTTTAAGTATAGCATGGGTGTTAATGATAGCATTAGTTTTAATTATAACATGGGTGTTAATGATAGCATTATTTTTAAGTATAGCATGGGTTTTAATGATAGCATTAGTTTTAAGTATAGCATGGGTGTTAATGATAGCATTAGTTTTAAGTATAGCATGGGCGTTAATGATAGCATTAGTTTTAAGTATAGCATGGGTGTTAATGATAGCATTAGTTTTAAGTATAGCATGGGTGTTAATGATAGCATTAGTTTTAAGTATAGCATGGGTGTTAATGATAGTATTAGTTTTAAGGAAAGCATGGGTGATAAGTATAGCATTAGTTTTAAGTATAGCATGGGTGTTAATGATAGCATTAGTTTTAAGTATAGCATGGGCGTTAATGATAGCATTGGTTTTAAGTATAGCATGGGTGTTAATGATATCATTATTTTTAAGTATAGCATGGGTGTTAATGATAGCTTTAGTTTTAAGTATAGCATGGGTGTTAATGATAGCATTAGTTTTAAGTATAGCATGGGTGTTAATGATGTCATTATTTTTAAGTATAGCATGGGTGTTAATGATAGCATTAGTTTTAAGTATAGCATGGGTGTTAATGATAGCATTAGTTTTAAGTATAGCATGTGTGTTAATGATAGAATTAGTTTAAATTATAACATGGGTGTTAATGATAGCATTAGTTTTAGGTATATCATGGGTGTTAATGATAGCATTAGTTTTAATTATAACATGGGTGTTAATTATATCATTGGTTTTAAGTATAGCATGGGTGTTAATGATAGAATTAGTTTTAAGTAT
Organism: Osedax fenrisi; assembly: GCA_964019155.1. Lineage (NCBI taxonomy): Eukaryota > Metazoa > Annelida > Polychaeta > Sabellida > Siboglinidae > Osedax > Osedax fenrisi. The sequence continues at coordinate 585,501 of CAXHSG010000088.1, forward strand.
AGCATGAGTGTTAATGATAGCATTAGTTTTAAGGATAGCATGGGTGTTAATGATAGAATTAGTTTTAAGTATAGCATGTGTGTTAATGATAGCTTTAGTTTTAAGTATAGCATGGTTGATAATGATAGCATTAGTTTAAATTATAACATGGGTGTTAATGATAGCATTAGTTTTAAGTATAGCATGGGTGTTAATGTTAGCATTAGTTTTAATTATAACATGGGTGTTAATGATAGCATTAGTTTTAAGTATAGCATGGGTTTTAATGATAGCATTAGTTGTAAGTATAGCATGGGTGTTAATATTATATTTGTTGTAAGGATAGCATGGGTGTTAATGATAGCATTAGTTTTAGGTATAGCATGGGTGTAATGATAGCATTAGTTTTAAGTATAGCATGGATGTTAATGATAGCTTTAGTTTTAAGTATAGCATGGTTGATAATGATAGCATTAGTTTTAAGTATATCATGGGTGTTAATGATAGATTTAGTTTTAAGTATAGCATGGGTGTTAATGGTAGCATTAGTTTAAATTATAACATGGGTGTTAATGATAGCATTGGTTTTAAGTATAGCATGGGTGTTAATGATAGCATTAGTTTTAAGTATAGCATGAGTGTTAATGATAGCATTAGTTTTAAGGATAGCATGGGTGATAAGTATAACATTAGTTTTAAGTATAGCATGGGTGTTAATGATAGCATTAGTTTAAATTATGACATGGGTGTTACTGATAGCATTAGTTTTAATTATAACATGGGTGTTAATGATAGCATTGGTTTTAAGTATAGCATGGGTTTTAATGATAGCATTAGTTTTAAGTATAGCATGGGTGTTAATGATAGCAGTAGTTTTAAGTATATCATGGGTGTTAATGATAGCATTAGTTTTAAGTATAGCATGGGTGTTAATGATAGCATTAGTTTTAATTATAACATGGGTGTTAATGATAGCATTGGTTTTAAGTATAGCATGGGTTTTAATGATAGCATTAGTTTTAAGTATAGCATGGGTGTTAATGATAGCAGTAGTTTTAAGTATATCATGGGTGTTAATGATAGCATTAGTTTTAAGTATAGCATGGGTGTTAATGATAGCATTAGTTTTAATTATAACATGGGTGTTAATGATAGCATTGGTTTTAAGTATAGCATGGGTTTTAATGATAGCATTAGTTTTAAGTATAGCATGGGTGTTAATGATAGCATTAGTTTTAAGTATAGCATGGGTGTTAATGATAGCATTAGTTTTAAGTATAGAATGAGTGTTAATGATAGCATCAATTTTAAGTATAGCATGGATGTTAATGATAGCATTCGTTTTAAGTATAGCATGGGTGTTAATGATAGATTTAGTTTTAAGTATAGCATGGGTGTTAATGGTAGCATTAGTTTAAATTATAACATGGGTGTTAATGATAGCATTGGTTTTAAGTATAGCATGGGTGTTAATGATAGCATTAATTTTAAGTATAGCATGGATGTTAATTATAGCATTAGTTTTAAGTATAGCATGGGTGTTAATGATAGCATTAGTTTTAAGTATAGCATGGGTTTTAATGATATCATTAGTTATAAGTATAGCATGGGTTTTAATGATAGCATTAGTTTTAAGTATAGCATGGGTGTTAATGATAGCAGTAGTTTTAAGTATATCATGGGTGTTAATGATAGCATTAGTTTTAAGTATAGCATGGGTGTTAATGATAGCATTAGTTTTAATTATAACATGGGTGTTAATGATAGCATTGGTTTTAAGTATAGCATGGGTTTTAATGATAGCATTAGTTTTAAGTATAGCATGGGTGTTAATGATAGCATTAGTTTTAAGTATAGCATGGGCGTTAATGACAGCATTAGTTTTAAGTATAGCATGGGTGTTAATGATAGCATTAGTTTTAAGTATAGCATGGGTGTTAATGATAGCATTAGTTTTAAGTATAGCATGGGTGTTAATGATAGTATTATTTTTAAGGAAAGCATGGGTGATAAGTATAGCATTAGTTTTAAGTATAGCATGGGTGTTAATGATAGCATTAGTTTTAAGTATAGCATGGGTGTTAATGATAGCATTAGTTTTAAGTATAGAATGGGTGTTAATGATAGCATCAATTTTAAGTATAGCATGGATGTTAATGATAGCATTCGTTTTAAGTATAGCATGGGTGTTAATGATAGCATTAGTTTAAATTATAACATGGGTTTTAATGATAGTATTAGTTTTAAGTATAGCATGGGTGTTAATGATAGCATTAGTTTTAATGATAACATGGGTGTTAATGATAGCATTGGTTTTATGTATAGCATGGGTTTTAATGATAGCACTAGTTTTAAGTATAGCATGGGTGTTAATGATAGCATTATTTTAAGTATAGCATGGGCGTTAATGATTGCATTAGTTTTAAGTATAGCATGGGTGTTAATGATAGCATTAGTTTTAAGTATAACATGGGTGTTAATGATAGCATTAGTTTTAAGTATAGCATGGGTGTTAATGATAGCATTAGTTTTAAGTATAGCATGTGTGTTAATGATAGCATTAGTTTAAATTATAACATGGGTGTTAATGATAGCATTAGTTTTAGGTATATCATGGGTGTTAATGATAGCATTAGTTTTAATTATAACATGGGTGTTAATGATATCATTGGTTTTAAGTATAGCATGGGTGTTAATGATAGCATTAGTTTTAAGTATAGAATAAGTGTTAATGATAGCATTAGTTTTAAGGATAGCATGGGTGATAAGTATAGCATTAGTTTTAAGTATAGCATGGGTGTTAATGATAGAATTAGTTTTAAGTATAGCATGTGTGTTAATGATAGCATTAGTTTAAATTATAACATGGGTGTTAATGATAGCATTAGTTTTAGGTATATCATGGGTGTTAATGATAGCATTAGTTTTAGGTATAGCATGGGTGTAATGATAGCATTAGTTTTAAGTATAGCATGGATGTTAATGGTAGCATTAGTTTTAAATATAGCATGGGTGTTAATGATAGTATTAGTTTTAAGGAAAGCATGGGTGATAAGTATAGCATTAGTTTTAAGTATAGCATGGGTGTTAATGATAGTATTAGTTTTAAGGAAAGCATGGGTGTTAATGATAGCATAAGTTTTAAGTATAGCATGGGTGTTAATGATAGCATTAGTTTTAAGTATAGCATAGGCGTTAATGATAGCATTAGTTTTAAGTATAGCATGGGTGTTAATGATAGCATTAGTTTTAAGTATAGCATGGGTGTTAATGATAGTATTAGTTTAAATTATAACATGGGTGTTAATGATAGCATTAGTTTTAAGTATAGCATGGGTGTTAATGTTAGCATTAGTTTTAATTATAACATGGGTGTTAATGATATCATTGGTTTTAAGTATAGCATGGGTTTTAATGATAGCATTAGTTTTAAGTATAGCATGGGTGTTAATATTATATTTGTTGTAAGGATAGCATGGGTGTTAATGATAGCATTAGTTTTAGGTATAGCATGGGTGTAATGATAGCATTAGTTTTAAGTATAGCATGGATGTTAATGATAGCTTTAGTTTTAAGTATAGCATGGTTGATAATGATAGCATTAGTTTTAAGTATATCATGGGTGTTAATGATAGCTTTAGTTTTAAGTATAGCATGGGTGTTAATGGTAGCATTAGTTTTAAATATAGCATGGGTGTTAATGATAGTATTAGTTTTAAGGAAAGCATGGGTGATAAGTATAGCATTAGTTTTAAGTATAGCATGGGTGTTAATGATAGTATTAGTTTTAAGGAAAGCATGGGTGTTAATGATAGCATAAGTTTTAAGTATAGCATGGGTGTTAATGATAGCATTAGTTTTAAGTATAGCATAGGCGTTAATGATAGCATTAGTTTTAAGTATAGCATGGGTGTTAATGATAGCATTAGTTTTAAGTAAAGCATGGGAGATAAGTATAGCATTAATTTTAAGTATAGCATGGGTGTTAATGATAGCATTAGTTTTAAGTATATCATGGGTGTTAATGATAGCATTAGTTTTAATTATAACATGGGTGTTAATGATAACATTGGTTTTAAGTATAGCATGGGTGTTAATGATAGCATTAGTTTTAATTATAACATGGGTGTTAATGATAGCATTGGTTTTAAGTATAGCATGGGTTTTAATGATAGCATTAGTTTTAAGTATAGCATGGGTGTTAATGATAGCATTAGTTTTAAGTATAGCATGGGTGTTAATGATAGCATTAGTTTTAAGTATAGCATGGGTTTTAATGATATCATTAGTTATAAGTATAGCATGGGTTTTAATGATAGCATTAGTTTTAAGTATAGCATGGGTGTTAATGATAGCAGTAGTTTTAAGTATATCATGGGTGTTAATGATAGCATTAGTTTTAAGTATAGCATGGGTGTTAATGATAGCATTAGTTTTAATTATAACATGGGTGTTAATGATAGCATTGGTTTTAAGTATAGCATGGGTTTTAATGATAGCATTAGTTTTAAGTATAGCATGGGTGTTAATGATAGCATTAGTTTTAAGTATAGCATGGGTGTTAATGATAGTATTAGTTTAAATTATAACATGGGTGTTAATGATAGCATTAGTTTTAAGTATAGCATGGGTGTTAATGTTAGCATTAGTTTTAATTATAACATGGGTGTTAATGATATCATTGGTTTTAAGTATAGCATGGGTTTTAATGATAGCATTAGTTTTAAGTATAGCATGGGTGTTAATATTATATTTGTTGTAAGGATAGCATGGGTGTTAATGATAGCATTAGTTTTAGGTATAGCATGGGTGTAATGATAGCATTAGTTTTAAGTATAGCATGGATGTTAATGATAGCTTTAGTTTTAAGTATAGCATGGTTGATAATGATAGCATTAGTTTTAAGTATATCATGGGTGTTAATGATAGCTTTAGTTTTAAGTATAGCATGGGTGTTAATGATAGCATTAGTTTTAAGTATATCATGGGTGTTAATGATAGCATTAGTTTTAATTATAACATGGGTGTTAATGATAGCATTAGTTTTAAGTATAGCATGGGTGTTAATGATAGCATTAGTTTTAATTATAACATGGGTGTTAATGATAGCATTGGTTTTAAGTATAGCATGGGTTTTAATGATAGCATTAGTTTTAAGTATAGCATGGGTGTTAATGATAGCATTAGTTTTAAGTATAGCATGGGTGTTAATGATAGCATTAGTTTTAAGTATAGCATGGGTTTTAATGATATCATTAGTTATAAGTATAGCATGGGTTTTAATGATAGCATTAGTTTTAAGTATAGCATGGGTGTTAATGATAGCTTTAGTTTTAAGTATAGCATGGGTATTAATGGTAGCATTAGTTTTAAATATAGCATGGGTGTTAATGATAGTATTAGTTTTAAGGAAAGCATGGGTGATAAGTATAGCATTAGTTTTAAGTATAGCATGGGTGTTAATGATAGTATTAGTTTTAAGGAAAGCATGGGTGTTAATGATAGCATAAGTTTTAAGTATAGCATGGGTGTTAATGATAGCATTAGTTTTAAGTATAGCATAGGCGTTAATGATAGCATTAGTTTTAAGTATAGCATGGGTGTTAATGATAGCATTAGTTTTAAGTAAAGCATGGGAGATAAGTATAGCATTAATTTTAAGTATAGCATGGGTGTTAATGATAGCATTAGTTTTAAGTATATCATGGGTGTTAATGATAGCATTAGTTTTAATTATAACATGGGTGTTAATGATAGCATTGGTTTTAAGTATAGCATGGGTGTTAATGATAGCATTAGTTTTAATTATAACATGGGTGTTAATGATAGCATTGGTTTTAAGTATAGCATGGGTTTTAATGATAGCATTAGTTTTAAGTATAGCATGGGTGTTAATGATAGCATTAGTTTTAAGTATAGCATGGGTGTTAATGATAGCATTAGTTTTAAGTATAGCATGGGTTTTAATGATATCATTAGTTATAAGTATAGCATGGGTTTTAATGATAGCATTAGTTTTAAGTATAGCATGGGTGTTAATGATAGCAGTAGTTTTAAGTATATCATGGGTGTTAATGATAGCATTAGTTTTAAGTATAGCATGGGTGTTAATGATAGCATTAGTTTTAATTATAACATGGGTGTTAATGATAGCATTGGTTTTAAGTATAGCATGGGTTTTAATGATAGCATTAGTTTTAAGTATAGCATGGGTGTTAATGATAGCATTAGTTTTAAGTATAGCATGGGCGTTAATGATAGCATTAGTTTTAAGTATAGCATGGGTGTTAATGATAGCATTAGTTTTAAGTATAGCATGGGTGTTAATGATAGCATTAGTTTTAAGTATAGCATGGGTGTTAATGATAGTATTAGTTTTAAGGAAAGCATGGGTGATAAGTATAGCATTAGTTTTAAGTATAGCATGGGTGTTAATGATAGCATTAGTTTTAAGTATAGCATGGGTGTTAATGATAGCATTAGTTTTAAGTATAGAATGGGTGTTAATGATAGCATCAATTTTAAGTATAGCATGGATGTTAATGATAGCATTCGTTTTAAGTATAGCATGGGTGTTAATGATAGCATTAGTTTAAATTATAACATGGGTTTTAATGATAGCATTAGTTTTAAGTATAGCATGGGCGTTAATGATAGAATAAGTTTTAAGTATAGCATGGGTGTTAATGATAGCATTAGTTTTAAGTAAAGCATGGGAGATAAGTATAGCATTCGTTTTAAGTATAGCATGGGTGTTAATGATAGCATTAGTTTTAAGTATAGCATGGGTGTTAATGATAGCATTAGTTTTAAGTATAGGTTGGGTGTTAATGATAGCATTAGTTTTAATTATAACATGGGTGTTAATGATAGCATTAGTTGTAAGTATAGCATGGGTGTTAATGATAGCATTAGTTTAAATTATAACATGGGTGTTAATGATAGCATTAGTTTTAAGTATAGCATGGGTGTTAATGATAGCATTAGTTTTAATTATAACATGGGTGTTAATGATAGCATTTGTTTTAATTATAACATGGGTGTTAATGATAGCATTGGTTTTAAGTATAGAATGGGTGTTAATGATAGCATTAGTTTTAAGTATAGCATGAGTGTTAATGATAGCATTAGTTTTAAGGAAAGCATGGGTGATAAGTATAGCATTAGTTTTAAGTATAGCATGGGTGTTAATGATAGAATTAGTTTTAAGTATAGCATGGGTGTTAATGATAGCATTAGTTTAAATTATGACATGGGTGTTACTGATAGCATTAGTTTTAATTATAACATGGGTGTTAAAGATAGCATTGGTTTTAAGTATAGCATGGGTTTTAATGATAGCATTAGTTTTAAGTATAGCATGGGTGTTAATGATAGCATTAGTTTTAAGTATAGCATAGGCGTTAATGATAGCATTAGTTTTAAGTATAGCATGGGTGTTAATGATAGCATTAGTTTTAAGTAAAGCATGGGAGATAAGTATAGCATTAATTTTAAGTATAGCATGGGTGTTAATGATAGCATTAGTTTTAAGTATAGCATGGATGTTAATGATAGCATTAGTTTTAAGTATATCATGGATGTTAATGATAGAATTAGTTTTAAGTATAGCATGGGTATTAATGATAGCATTAGTTTTAAGGATAGCATGGGAGATAAGTATAGAATTAGTTTTAAGTTTAGCATGGGTGTTAATGATAGCATTAGTTTTAAGTATAGTATGGATGTTAATTATAGCATTAGTTTTAAGTATAGCATGGGTGTTAATGATAGCATTAGTTTTAAGTATAGCATGGGTGTTAATAATACCATTATTTTTAATGATAGCATGGGTGTTAATGATAGCATTAGTTTTAAGTATAGCATGGGTGTTAATGATAGCATTAGTTTTAAGTATAGCATGGGTGTTAATGATAGCATCAATTTTAAGTATAGCATGGATGTTAATGATAGCATTCGTTTTAAGTATAACATGGGTGTTAATGATAGCATTAGTTTTAGGTATATCATGGGTGTTAATGATAGCATTAGTTTTAATTATAACATGGGTGTTAATGATAGCATTGGTTTTAAGTATAGCATGGGTGTTAATGATAGCATTAGTTTTAAGTATAGCATGATGTTAATGATAGCATTAGTTTTAAGGATAGCATGGGTGATAAGTATAGCATTAGTTTTAAGTATAGCATGGGTGTTAATGATAGAATTAGTTTTAAGTATAGCATGGGTGTTAATGTTAGCATTAGTTAAATTATGACATGGGTGTTACTGATAGCATTAGTTTTAATTATAACATGGGTGTTAATGATAGCATTGGTTTTAAGTATAGCATGGGTTTTAATGATAGCATTAGTTTTAAGTATAGTATGGGTGTTAATGATAGCATTAGTTTTAAGTACAGCATAGGCGTTAATGATAGCATTAGTTTTAAGTATAGCATGGGTGTTAATGATATCATTAGTTTTAAGTAAAGCATGGGAGATAAGTATAGCATTCGTTTTAAGTATAGAATGGGTGTTAATGATAGCATTAATTTTAAGTATAGCATGGATGTTAATTATAGCATTAGTTTTAAGTATAGCATGGGTGTTAATGATAGCATTAGTTTTAAGTATAGCATGGGTTTTAATGATATCATTAGTTTTAAGTATAGCATGGGTTTTAATGATAGAATTAGTTTTAAGTATAGCATGGGTGTTAATGATAGCATTAGTTTTAAGTAAAGCATGGGAGATAAGTATAGCATTAATTTTAAGTATAGCATGGGTGTTAATGATAGCATTAGTTTTAAGTATATCATGGGTGTTAATGATAGCATTAGTTTTAATTATAACATGGGTGTTAATGATAGCATTGGTTTTAAGTATAGCATGGGTGTTAATGATAGCATTAGTTTTAATTATAACATGGGTGTTAATGATAGCATTGGTTTTAAGTATAGCATGGGTTTTAATGATAGCATTAGTTTTAAGTATAGCATGGGTGTTAATGATAGCATTAGTTTTAAGTATAGCATGGGTGTTAATGATAGCATTAGTTTTAAGTATAGCATGGGTTTTAATGATATCATTAGTTATAAGTATAGCCTGGGTTTTAATGATAGCATTAGTTTTAAATATAGCATGGGTGTTAATGATAGCAGTAGTTTTAAGTATATCATGGGTGTTAATGATAGCATTAGTTTTAAGTATAGCATGGGTGTTAATGATAGCATTAGTTTTAATTATAACATGGGTGTTAATGATAGCATTGGTTTTAAGTATAGCATGGGTTTTAATGATAGCATTAGTTTTAAGTATAGCATGGGTGTTAATGATAGCATTAGTTTTAAGTATAGCATGGGCGTTAATGATAGCATTAGTTTTAAGTATAGCATGGGTGTTAATGATAGCATTAGTTTTAAGTATAGCATGGGTGTTAATGATAGCATTAGTTTTAAGTATAGCATGGGTATTAATGATAGTATTAGTTTTAAGGAAAGCATGGGTGATAAGTATAGCATTAGTTTTAAGTATAGCATGGGTGTTAATGATAGCATTAGTTTTAAGTATAGCATGGGTGTTAATGATAGCATTAGTTTTAAGTATAGAATGGGTGTTAATGATAGCATCAATTTTAAGTATAGCATGGATGTTAATGATAGAATTAGTTTTAAGTATAGCATGGGTGTTAATGATAGCATTAGTTTTAAGTAAAGCATGGGAGATAAGTATAGCATTCGTTTTAAGTATAGCATGGGTGTTAATGATAGCATTAGTTTTAAGTATAGCATGGGTGTTAATGATAGCATTAGTTTTAAGTATAGGTTGGGTGTTAATGATAGCATTAGTTTTAATTATAACATGGGTGTTAATGATAGCATTAGTTGTAAGTATAGCATGGGTGTTAATGATAGCATTAGTTTAAATTATAACATGGGTGTTAATGATAGCATTAGTTTTAAGTATAGCATGGGTGTTAATGATAGCATTAGTTTTAATTATAACATGGGTGTTAATGATAGCATTTGTTTTAAGTATAGCATGAGTGTTAATGATAGCATTAGTTTTAAGGAAAGCATGGGTGATAAGTATAGCATTAGTTTTAAGTATAGCATGGGTGTTAATGATAGAATTAGTTTTAAGTATAGCATGGGTGTTAATGATAGCATTAGTTTAAATTATGACATGGGTGTTACTGATAGCATTAGTTTTAATTATAACATGGGTGTTAAAGATAGCATTGGTTTTAAGTATAGCATGGGTTTTAATGATAGCATTAGTTTTAAGTATAGCATGGGTGTTAATGATAGCATTAGTTTTAAGTATAGCATAGGCGTTAATGATAGCATTAGTTTTAAGTATAGCATGGGTGTTAATGATAGCATTAGTTTTAAGTAAAGCATGGGAGATAAGTATAGCATTAATTTTAAGTATAGCATGGGTGTTAATGATAGCATTAGTTTTAAGTATAGCATGGATGTTAATGATAGCATTAGTTTTAAGTATATCATGGATGTTAATGATAGAATTAGTTTTAAGTATAGCATGGGTATTAATGATAGCATTAGTTTTAAGGATAGCATGGGAGATAAGTATAGAATTAGTTTTAAGTTTAGCATGGGTGTTAATGATAGCATTAGTTTTAAGTATAGTATGGATGTTAATTATAGCATTAGTTTTAAGTATAGCATGGGTGTTAATGATAGCATTAGTTTTAAGGAAAGCATGGGTGATAAGTATAGCATTAGTTTTAAGTATAGCATGGGTGTTAATGATAGAATTAGTTTTAAGTATAGCATGGGTGTTAATGATAGCATTAGTTTAAATTATGACATGGGTGTTACTGATAGCATTAGTTTTAATTATAACATGGGTGTTAAAGATAGCATTGGTTTTAAGTATAGCATGGGTTTTAATGATAGCATTAGTTTTAAGTATAGCATGGGTGTTAATGATAGCATTAGTTTTAAGTATAGCATAGGCGTTAATGATAGCATTAGTTTTAAGTATAGCATGGGTGTTAATGATAGCATTAGTTTTAAGTAAAGCATGGGAGATAAGTATAGCATTAATTTTAAGTATAGCATGGGTGTTAATGATAGCATTAGTTTTAAGTATAGCATGGATGTTAATGATAGCATTAGTTTTAAGTATATCATGGATGTTAATGATAGAATTAGTTTTAAGTATAGCATGGGTATTAATGATAGCATTAGTTTTAAGGATAGCATGGGAGATAAGTATAGAATTAGTTTTAAGTTTAGCATGGGTGTTAATGATAGCATTAGTTTTAAGTATAGTATGGATGTTAATTATAGCATTAGTTTTAAGTATAGCATGGGTGTTAATGATAGCATTAGTTTTAAGTATAGCATGGGTGTTAATAATACCATTATTTTTAATGATAGCATGGGTGTTAATGATAGCATTAGTTTTAAGTATAGCATGGGTGTTAATGATAGCATTAGTTTTAAGTATAGCATGGGTGTTAATGATAGCATCAATTTTAAGTATAGCATGGATGTTAATGATAGCATTCGTTTTAAGTATAACATGGGTGTTAATGATAGCATTAGTTTTAGGTATATCATGGGTGTTAATGATAGCATTAGTTTTAATTATAACATGGGTGTTAATGATAGCATTGGTTTTAAGTATAGCATGGGTGTTAATGATAGCATTAGTTTTAAGTATAGCATGATGTTAATGATAGCATTAGTTTTAAGGATAGCATGGGTGATAAGTATAGCATTAGTTTTAAGTATAGCATGGGTGTTAATGATAGAATTAGTTTTAAGTATAGCATGGGTGTTAATGATAGCATTAGTTAAATTATGACATGGGTGTTACTGATAGCATTAGTTTTAATTATAACATGGGTGTTAATGATAGCATTGGTTTTAAGTATAGCATGGGTTTTAATGATAGCATTAGTTTTAAGTATAGTATGGGTGTTAATGATAGCATTAGTTTTAAGTACAGCATAGGCGTTAATGATAGCATTAGTTTTAAGTATAGCATGGGTGTTAATGATATCATTAGTTTTAAGTAAAGCATGGGAGATAAGTATAGCATTCGTTTTAAGTATAGAATGGGTGTTAATGATAGCATTAATTTTAAGTATAGCATGGATGTTAATTATAGCATTAGTTTTAAGTATAGCATGGGTGTTAATGATAGCATTAGTTTTAAGTATAGCATGGGTTTTAATGATATCATTAGTTTTAAGTATAGCATGGGTTTTAATGATAGAATTAGTTTTAAGTATAGCATGGGTGTTAATGATAGCATTAGTTTTAAGTATAGCATGGGTGTTAATGATAGCATTAGTTTTAAGTATAGCATGGGTGTTAATGATAGCATTAGTTTTAAGTATAGCATGTGTGTTAATGATAGCATTAGTTTTAATTATAGCATGGTCGTTAATGATAGCATTAGTTTTAAGTATAGCATGGGTGTTAATGATGTCATTATTTTTAAGTATAGCATGGGTGTTAATGATAGCATTAGTTTTAAGTATAGCATGGGTGTTAATGATAGCATTAGTTTTAAGTATAGCATGTGTGTTAATGATAGCATTAGTTTTAATTATAGCATGGTCGTTAATGATAGCATTAGTTTTAAGTATAGCATGGGTGTTAATGATGTCATTATTTTTAAGTATAGCATGGGTGTTAATGATAGCATTAGTTTTAAGTATAGCATGGGTGTTAATGATAGCATTAGTTTTAAGTATAGCATGGGTGTTAATGATAGCATTAGTTTTAAGTATAGCATGGGTGTTAATGATAGTATTAGTTTAAATTATAACATGGGTGTTAATGATAGCATTAGTTTTAAGTATAGCATGGGTGTTAATGTTAGCATTAGTTTTAATTATAACATGGGTGTTAATGATAGCATTGGTTTTAAGTATAGCATGGGTTTTAATGATAGCATTAGTTTTAAGTATAGCATGGGTGTTAATATTATATTTGTTGTAAGGATAGCATGGGTGTTAATGATAGAATTAGTTTTAAGTATAGCATGGGTGTTAATGATAGCATTAGTTAAATTATGACATGGGTGTTACTGATAGCATTAGTTTTAATTATAACATGGGTGTTAATGATAGCATTGGTTTTAAGTATAGCATGGGTTTTAATGATAGCATTAGTTTTAAGTATAGTATGGGTGTTAATGATAGCATTAGTTTTAAGTACAGCATAGGCGTTAATGATAGCATTAGTTTTAAGTATAGCATGGGTGTTAATGATATCATTAGTTTTAAGTAAAGCATGGGAGATAAGTATAGCATTAGTTTTAAGTATAGCATGGGTGTTAATGATAGAATTAGTTTTAAGTATAGCATGTGTGTTAATGATAGCATTAGTTTAAATTATAACATGGGTGTTAATGAGAGCATTAGTTTTAGGTATAGCATGGGTGTAATGATAGCATTAGTTTTAAGTATAGCATGGATGTTAATGATAGCTTTAGTTTTAAGTATAGCATGGTTGATAATGATAGCATTAGTTAAATTATGACATGGGTGTTACTAATAGCATTAGTTTTAAGTATAGCATGGGTGTTAATGATAGTATTAGTTTAAATTATAACATGGGTGTTAATGATAGCATTAGTTTTAAGTATAGCATGGGTGTTAATGTTAGCATTAGTTTTAATTATAACATGGGTGTTAATGATAGCATTGGTTTTAAGTATAGCATGGGTTTTAATGATAGCATTAGTTTTAAGTATAGCATGGGTGTTAATATTATATTTGTTGTAAGGATAGCATGGGTGTTAATGATAGAATTAGTTTTAAGTATAGCATGGGTGTTAATGATAGCATTAGTTAAATTATGACATGGGTGTTACTAATAGCATTAGTTTTAATTATAACATGGGTGTTAATGATAGCATTAGTTTAAATTATAACATGGGTGTTAATGATAGCATTAGTTTTAGGTATATCATGGGTGTTAATGATAGCATTAGTTTTAGGTATAGCATGGGTGTAATGATAGCATTAGTTTTAAGTATAGCATGGATGTTAATGATAGCTTTAGTTTTAAGTATAGCATGGGTGTTAATGATAGCATTAGTTTTAAGTATAGCATGGGTGTTAATGATAGTATTAGTTTAAATTATAACATGGGTGTTAATGATAGCATTAGTTTTAAGTATAGCATGGGTGTTAATGTTAGCATTAGTTTTAATTATAACATGGGTGTTAATGATAGCATTGGTTTTAAGTATAGCATGGGTTTTAATGATAGCATTAGTTTTAAGTATAGCATGGGTGTTAATATTATATTTGTTGTAAGGATAGCATGGGTGTTAATGATAGAATTAGTTTTAAGTATAGCATGGGTGTTAATGATAGCATTAGTTAAATTATGACATGGGTGTTACTGATAGCATTAGTTTTAATTATAACATGGGTGTTAATGATAGCATTGGTTTTAAGTATAGCATGGGTTTTAATGATAGCATTAGTTTTAAGTATAGTATGGGTGTTAATGATAGCATTAGTTTTAAGTACAGCATAGGCGTTA